>QEPC01007076.1:1892931-1938926 GCA_003113815.1 Sphenodon punctatus
GCAGACTCCTGCCTAACTGCAACCAAGCCAAGCACATGCACCTGAGACTTTGCATCTGCTTGAATGTTTTTATCCCTTGTCTCTCCCTATGTCCCCCTCTCCCTGTCTTCCCCCTCTGTGTCTATTAGATTGTAAGCCATAGGCAGGGACTGCATCTATCTCATTTCTGTAAAGCGCCAGGTACACAGCTGGCACTATACAAATGCTTAATAATAATAATAATAATAATAATAATGCAGCAATTAGCTTATTCCCTGAAATAGGGTGTTGCAATAATAATTATGATAATATTCAGCACTTATATATGCCTTTTTTTTTTAACAACAGGTTTAGAAACCATGCCAACTAATTGATTCCCCCCTCTCTTTCCCTGTCTCCCAGCTTGTCTTTGCAATCATGGAGTTCATTTCTGATGCTAATTTTATGCAGACAGTTTTTACTCTGAAATGACTGCAGTCAGTGAAGTACTTATGTTCCCCCATAACTTACATTCTTTTTGTCTTTGTGGAGAAATCCACTTGCACTCACAACCAGCTGGAAAACAACCGTAATAGTGATAAAATTAAGATCTTGATTCCCATTATGCTTCTTTCTGGATTGTATTTAAACTACACCTAAATGGATTAAATATTATTTAAATTGCTAAACAGACTAGCACAGGCTTATGTGCGCCTATAACCAGTTCAGGGATCCATGTTCACTGTGCTGCTTTCACAATTGCCACCAATGGCAAACACGAGCCCCTGCCAATAATGTTGGAAGACAATGACCATGCAGATGCTGCTTTTGCACTGGCTCATTTCTTAAACGAGACTCTCATCCTTTCGCCTAGAGATGAAGCAAACATTCAGCTCAGAATTCAATTTTGAGTTATATTTCACATTTGAAGCCGAGAATTCAAATTTGAATTTCTGGGTGGATTTGCAACATTTGCATGTGAAATCAGAATTCAGAAATCTGGCGTTTTGGTTTTAATCAAAGCACTTCACCAAAGCTAACTTAATCAAACCTGGCAAAGCTGACATAACTGAACTTGAATCAAACTGAAATTCAAATCAAAGCTAAAGTTCTCAGAGGCTTTGAGTCTGGTTCTGAATTAAAGGAAACAAATACTTTCATATGTTTATGTATGCAAAAAGCCTCATTCTTTTTAGCTCTGATTAGCACAAAGGGTGGAGCCTCCCTGGCAACAGTTAGATTACTAGGTAGACAGATGTCATCAGTGGGTAATTTCAGACGTTACGATACCACGGTCACCCACAGTGACGTACCGTAACGTACGTAACGTCTAAAGGGATTTCCACCAGATGTTCACCTCAGTGAATACCTGGCGGGAATCACATTGACCACGCTTCTGGACCTCCGGCCACCTGGAGGTCCAGAATTGTGGTGGGATTGATCCCCAACCGTGGTTGGATTAGCCATGATCTGGAAAGGGCAGAAGGTAGCATCTGTTACCTTCAGCCCTGCCGGATTGTAGTCCTGACCACGGGATGGGATCGGGCGCAGCAGCCAAATTGGCCGCTGCGCCTGCCTGTCTCCCAGAAGGCGGATGGGCAAGGAAGCGTGGGGGGTGGGGCTGTGCGGCTGCACGGCGTGCCACGCAGCCCGTCCCCCTCCCACGCAGCCCTGCCCCCTCCCTGATCCCCCTCCAGAATCAGGCCGGTACGTCTAAAGGATGGCCAGCCTGATTCTTGACCGGGAGCCGAAACAGATCCCGGTCTGTGGTTCAGCGAGGCAGACCTCTGGGCCCATCACGTCTGAAATTACCCAGTGTCTACAGGTATTTAAAAACAACACCGTCCTCCTTGGTGTTTATTATTACAATTTACTATTTATATAGTGAAAGTACTGTACCTGGTGCTTTACAATTATTAATTAGAGAAAAGTCCATTATGAATAGGTCACAATGAAGGAAGTAACCCCAGGGGTTTACAATCTTGGGGAGATGGGAACAAAGAGAGAGACGGGGACATCCATGAAGTTGTGAAGTTACTGATGCACTGCACATGCTTAGCTTAGTTACAGGGAAGAGGGGAATCCTGAGTGAAGGATGGAAGAGTCTTTAAAGTTCTGGTGGCTGGCAGTATCAGTAGGAAATGTAAAGTTAAAAGGCTAATCTAGACAAAACAACAGATGTCTATGAGGTACAGGGTGTGGTCTTCCATCTATTCAGGTCAACAATTCAGCTCCCATTGGCTTTAATGGATGGAGGATTATGCCCTAAGTGAGAGACACTGGACCAGATTATGTGCTGATGCTGCAGTTCCTCCCACAAACAGTGAAGTTGCACAGGCAACAAATGCCTAACCCCAAGCTCACTGTGCCCAATGGACTTTGGATCAGGCCCTAGATTTGCCCCCTAAGCTTTTATTTTCTCCATGCATTGCAACACAAATACAGGTGCACCCAGGAAACACCCCACTCTTCTCTTAGACCTTTGGTTTGTAAATCTGTAGGCGTCACAGGAAACACACTATACACAGCTTGTGCAAAACTGCATCTTGTTTGAAATATGAATCTTGCAAAAGTAAGTGGTGGGAACAATCTGTTTGCTTAACGATAACCACTTGCATGTCACAATGATAGCCTTCCAAAACACTGTGGTCACAAACCTTGCACATGCTGTACACTAGCCCCAGGGAACGCAAAGGCTCCAGTTAGAGACAGAAACAGTTTGTTACCAGTAAAAAGCATCTGATGGGTTTTATTAATTATTATTATTATTATTATTATTGTATTTTGTATTTATATGTTGGTTACATACCAGTGAATGGCAAATAGCTGATCTGGAATAAACTGACTACTAAGCATGTGATGCAGCAGGTCCCAGTCTATGGGTCAGGAGTCGGACCCCAAGTGGGATCGTGCCAGGAACAGATGGGGGTTGGTAGCAAATGAGTTTACTGCAGAGGGGCGGGAGTTGCAAAAGAAACATAGTGATTATCTACACACACAGCAGGCTACATGTCAGGACAAATATTTTGAGGCGCCTCCAACACAAACTCTGAGTGTTTTTCGATGAGATGCTACCCTGCATGGCCACCCAGGAGCCACAGAGCTCACCGCCCATCTGAAAGTCTGAAGATGCTCAGCACACTCCCATGAGCCACAGAACACCCACACATGGCCACATGCAGAGCACTGCCAGGAAATATACAGCACTCTGTGAGGGGCAAGCCAAATAGCTCCATAGCAACAGGTGGCCATGGAACCCCTGCCCATATGAACTGGGGTAGCCAGCCATGCCAGCAGACTGGTCTGCCGCTCATAGGTACTGTGGGAGTGCCCTCTCGTAGGTTCCATCTGTTACCCTTGTCCGTGGGGCGGGGGGGTGTCGGTGGGTGTTCTCGGTTGCTTCCCTGGTTTTGCGGAACTCCCTTCCTCAGGAGATTTGCTTGAGCCTGAGTCTAAGCATCGTCTGGAAGCGATGCAAAACATTTTTATTTGAAAAAGCATTTGATGGGCAGTTGGGATTTTGGGTAAGGCGGTGGGGGAGGGTGGGAGTTTTTTAAGTAGAGGGTGGGTTGGGGAGATTTGTGGGGTTATGTTTGTATTTTAATATTTCTGTTTGTCATGTATTTATACACTATATTTATATTTTATCTTGTAAGCCACCCTGAGCCTCTTGGAGGGAAGGGCGAGGCAGAAGTTTAAATAAAAAATAATAATGAATTAATTAAACCTTTGACAATTGCTGGATTGTTTAGGGGCAGGTTCCTAATCTGCTTTCCCCCCCCCCCACTCTAAAAATTGGATGGGATGCATCCGCTCTGCTCCCCCTCTCCCCTTATAATTATGTCCATGCCTGGAGCGCTTCCTGCCAGCAGTTCTTGATGAAGGAGGGTGATTTCATGAAGTGGTAGAGTTAAGCGTTCCCTCTCTGCACTTTAAATGCTGTAACCAGGGTGGGCTCTGAAATCCCTTTTCAGCAGTTCATGAGCAGAAACCCCTCACTAGAGTTGGGAAGACCCAGAAATTCTTCCCTAGCTCTGACATCGACTAAAAGCTAGGGATGTGCGAACAGAATGCGGTTCGGATGTTCAAATATTCGGTCGTTCAGTTTGAAACCCGAGTTCAGGTTCAGTTGTTCAGTTCGGTGGAGTTCTGTTCGGCTGAACTTGGCCGAACATTAGAAAATAGTGCTATCGATATGGATACCGAATTCAAAGATTTTTTTTGGTATCAGTATCATTTGGTCTGAAACAACCCCTGGTCTCCACCCCTGGTGCCAGGGAGTCTGCTCCTCAGCTGCCTCCCCCTTTCAGGCACATTTTTCCTGCCCGAAGTCACGTTTTTCCTGCCCCTGAACTCATCCGAACTCATCTGAACATGACTGAACTGTTCAGTCGTTTTTGAGTTTGGTTCGGACGTTCGGTTCGGACATCCGAACAGACCGAGTTCGGTCCGAACTCTGAACAACCGAACCGCGTTTGCACATCCCTACTAGAAGCTGACATTATTTCAGGTGTGACGGGGCACCTATTGGCCCCATCATGGAATCACTTTTTGATTCCCCGTTGGAATTAAAATGGCCCGTCAACAGACAAGCCAGCTGACTCCAGCAGGGAATCTGGGGAGGGGGCGGGGCTGCGCAGCACAACATGTGGCCGACAGTCCTGCCCCCCCATCCTCCCCCAGCAGCCCACCCGCCTGGAGATGGGTGGGCGCAGTGGCCAATCTGGCCACTGCGCCTGATTCCGTCCTGGGGTCTGGGCCACGGCCCAGAATCGGCGGCAGTAACAGACGTTACCTTCCACCGATTCCAGGCCGTGGTTCAATTAATCACGCTTTCGGAGATGGTGCCCAGACCATCCTCGAAAGCGTGGTTATTTTGCTCACCGCCGGTGGTTCACCATGGTGAACATCTGGTGGCGAGCAACCAGACGTTACGGAACCATTCACCACCACAGGGGATTGTCCGTGGTTGAGCGTGATCTTGTAACATCTGAAAATACCCTAGGACTCCTTTGGCTGCTCCCACTTGCCAGCACTAAATACTAGAAGTGGGGGGGAACCTGTGAAAACCCTAGGGTAAGAAGGGCAGCATTTTACTGACTCTCTTACATTTGCCACCCTAGGATGACACCTAGCTCTGCCTAGTGGTAAAGCTGGACTTGACTGAGGGTGTCTCTAAATTAGCAAGATGCGGGGGGGAAGGTCCATGGCTGCTGAGTGGCACAGCTGCTGAGCAGACACTTGGGTGGAGTGATTGGGGGAGGGATTCAAAGAGGCGGCCTCCAGTGCAGCTACCACAGCAGTCACCTCATACTTACCCTGTCATGAACTCTGGGGGAGGGGGAAGTGGTGGCCTTTGAAATTGATATGTCCCAGGCATGAGCGCTGGGGAACCGAGGCTCCCCAGCACTTGTGGCCAGTTCCTATGACTTGTAAAGGCTGCGTCCCCCACGCACAGTGCCTCTGAGTGGGGGACCTGTCTGCTGGCATGGGTGGCTGCTCTAGTTCATATGGGCAGGGGATGTGTGGGCGCCGGTTGCCACACACTTTTTTTGTTGCTTGCCCCGCATGGCACACTCCAGATTTCTTGGCAGTGCGTCATACATCGGTACTCAGTGGGGTCACAGGAGTTCACATCACCCCACTCTACCTTTAGATGGGTGGTCAGATGAGTGGCTCCTGGGTGGCCATGCATCTCATTTAAAAACACACTGAGTGTGTAGGTCCTCAGAGTTAGGACCTGCTGATGTTGCAGGGAACTGCATAGAACTGTGCAGGTCAGTCTCAGCCAGAGCTGATAGGGGCTGGGACTACGCCCTGCATGGCTGGACCACAGCTGAAGGGGCAGGTCCAAGCGGGTGAAGGCAGACAGGTTAGCTGTGGAGAAAAGAGATATTAGGGAGACAGTTAAAGCCAAGGATCTTTCCCAGAGCACTGAACAAAAGTGCACTTTAGTTTATGAAATTACACCTTAGTTAGAAAACTATTGTAGTAAGTAATTAAAAATGCTAGGTTCAAATTTTCAATCATTGTTGTCCAAGCATTTAGACTGAGAGAAATATTATGTTTCATATTCATAAAGAAAATGAGGCCGAACTCAATCCCTGCAGATCCTGCGCACAGCCAGGCGCGTGTACAACCACTTGCAAACCACGACGCAGCCCTCAATTGAAGGTACATTGTGCTGCATGGAAATTATGCGCATGTGGGTGCAGGATCCATGGGGCTTGGGATTGGCCCCATTGTGCATATTTGTTCTCACCAATGAATCTCCAGTTTGGTCTCTGTCCCCATTGCAAAATTTGCAACTTTGTTAATTCATTGACTTGTATTGGTAGTTCATGCTTAATGAACTACCATTAAACATGAACTAAGAGACCCTGAGGAAGTTAACCTTAGACCCTAATGGTCACTCTGTCAACGAGCTGGTCCAATATTGGAATACCCTGATGGGGGAGGCCATCGACAGGGTGGCTCCGAGACATCCCCTGCCTCCATCTTGTCACTGCAGGGCCCCTTGGTTTACTGAGGGGCTGCGTGTATGAAACAGGCAGGCAGGCAACTAGAGTGATGCTGGTGTTGGACTCACTCTGAATCCTATCGACTTCTCCATAGGACCCATTTGTGGTCCTATGTTGAGGCTGTGAGGACAGCAAAGAAAGAGTTCTTTGCTGCCCTCGTAGCATCTGCAAAGTCGCGTCCAGCGGAACTGTTCCGGGTGGTGTGGGGGTTGTTCAGTCCAGCCTCCCTCCACCTGGACGGGGACTTGTCTCAGGCCCGCTGTGAGGAATTTGTCATGTACTTTGCAGACAAGATCGCTCGTATCCAAAGTGACTTTGACACCGGATTAGGAACAGTGGGAGAAGAGCGCGAGGCTATGGAGGCCCCGTCTGGTCCATCTTCTTGGGATGAGTTTCAGGAAGTGACGCCAGCCAATGCTGTGGATGTCCTGGGGTCGGTCAGAGCCACCAGTTGTGAATTAGATCCATGCCCATCCTGGTTGGTGAAAGCCTCCAGGGAGACTTTGGGGACGGTGCTGGCGAGGGTAGTCAACGCAGGGGAGGGGAGATAGTCACCCATCTCAAGGAGGCTGTGGTGCGCCCCCTGTTGAAGAAGTCATCTTTGGATGTGGATGCACTCGCCAGCTACCGACCCATCTCTAATCTCCCCTTTTTAGGGAAGATTATTGAATGGGTGGTGGTATGGCAGCTCCAGGGTCATCAGGACAGCATCGGTTTCCTCGACCCTTTTCAGTCTGGGTTCTGCCCTGGCTATGGTACAGAGACGGCGTTGGTGGCCTTGATGGACGATCTCCACCGGGAGATGGACGCAGGACATTCAACATGTCTGATCCTGCTAGATCTCTCAGCCGCTTTTGATACCGTGGACCATGGGCTTCTGTTGAGATGACTGCGAGCTCTGGGGGTCTGGACAGTACTGTCCTTGGGTGGTTCCATTCATTCCTCTCAGAGCAAAGCCAGTGGGTGGTGTTGGGGGCTGAAACATCTAGCCCCTGGGTCTTAAACTGTGGCATTCCACAGTGTTCAATTCTGTCTCCGCTACTGTTTAATGTGTATATGCAGCCCTTGGGGGACATTGTGTTTAGGGTTCAGGGTGCAATGTCACCAATATGTGATGATACACAGCTGTACCTCTCCTTTTCAACCAACCCAGATCCTCAGTACTTTCTCAGTGTTTGGAGGCCATGGCAGATTGGATGTGGCAGAGAAGACTGAGGCTCAATCCCGACAAGATGGAGGTAATGGTGGTGGGTAGGGCGAGGGAGGTGTTGGCCCCCCTCTGGTGGGGGGGGGGTCCGCCCTCCTGTAGCCCAGCAGGTTCAGAGTCTGGGAGTGTTATTGGAATCAGACCTCCACCTGGATTGACAGGTGGAGGCGGTGGCTAAAGCCGCCTTTTGCCAGTTGTATCTGGTGCGGAGACTGCGGCTGAACATTTCCAGCCCAACCTGGCCACCCACATTCATGCCTTCATCACCCCGAGGCTAAACTACTGTAACACGCGCTACGTGGGGTTTCCCTTGATGCTGGTTCGGTGGCTGCAGCTAGTGCAGAATGTGGCGGCCCATCTCCTCACATGCACGGGACGATGAGAGCACATTACACCCGTGCTCTGCACTGGCTGCCTATAGCGTACCGAGCCAGATTCAAGATGTTGGTGTTGGCCTATAAAGCCCTATATGGTCTGGGCCCCTCATATCTTAGGGACCGCCTTGCCCTCCATGCCCCAGGACGACCCCTTTGGTCTGCTGGGGGCATCTTCCTGGAGGTCCCCTGTGTAAAACAGGGGGCCACAATGGAGAGGGTATTCTCGGTGGCCATGCTGTGACTCTGGAACTCCCTTCCAGAGGAAGCCCGTCTGGCCCCAGGTCTGTTGGCTTTTCGCTGAGCTTGTAAGACCTGGCTGTTCACCCAGGCCTTTGGAGGGGAGAATGGGGTAGTGGGGGGATGTGTTTTATAGAATTTAAAAATGATATTGTAGTTTTTATTTTTTAATTTTTATTGTTGATATTTTGTATTTGGAAGTCACCCCAAGATGCCATGACATGAGGGAGCAACTAAAAAATGTAAATAAATAAATAAATAAATACATTTCTGGCCACTGTCGTATTTTGGGATTCAGTACTTTGTTGATCTAGCCCTTACCTTCTGTAATGGGGTCAAACACCCCAGCAAGCACAAAAACATTTTAAAAAAGTTAATTAGTAGCTCTTCAAGTTTGAGCTTTTAGGACATTGTCACCAGCACCTCTGGGCATAACATACTAAAATTTCAGCCTAATACCTCTTACCGTTTGTCTCCTATAAATAAAAAAGTGGCATTTTTGAAACAGACCCTAGGTTTCCATTGAGTTTGCCTATTGGGGTCAAATTGACCCCAAGCCAATGCATTTCAATTGGGGTCAAATTGACCCCAGCTTAAAATAAACAGTTTTCAAGGACCATTCAGATAGCAAGGGGACATGGAACTCAAGGCCACTTCAGACTGGCAGCAGCAATGAAAATTAACCCCTTCACTGCTATTATTTTGTGCCTTTGTATCATGGCTGAAAAAAACCATGAAAATATGCTAAGTATTGGGTCTACAACTTTGAGCTTGCAGCACATTGTCACTGGTACCTCTGGCCATAACATACTCAAATTTCAGCCAGATATCTCTTATCGTTTGTCTCCAATGGCCAAAAAAGTGCCAGGGTGCAAACGCACACAAGGTGTCAATGGAGTTTTCCTATTTGGTTTTACACAAACCTTTGCTGTGTCATTTCTCAGCTGTTCAGGTAATGTTAGGTTTCATTTCTCCAGGCTAATTTTAAGTTTCCCTTCTGGGGTAAGTTTGTGGAGACAAGAAGTCTGGGACTGTTAGATTTCATTTCTTCAGGCAAGTATTATGTTTATCTTCTGGGGTCAGTTTGTGGAGATAAGAATCTTAGGCAAACAAAGAAATGCAAACAAGCCCTGAAGCATCCTAGGCAACAAAAGAAATGCAAATAGCAGGCTATAAAGGTGCTAAGTGTAGTTAATTGTGCTTAGTAAAGTTTGACTATAAGGCACAGCCAGTAATTTGCATGGAAGAATTTGCCTTTGGGGCGAAGTTAGGGAATTAAAAACAATCCCCATAAAACAGACTCTTTCATGTGTGTGTGTGTGTGCGTGTGCTCCCAGGGCTTTGGTTGAAGGTTTGGGGCCACAGACTATAGTTGAGGGATAAATAGACCCCACCTATAATGGGTTTTTCCCATTGGGGTCATATTGACCCCAAGACGTGGCAAGTGCAATTTTTTTAAAGTCAGAAGGTAAGGGCTAGGGAGTACTGTTTATTACTAAATAATATCACCTGAAAAATGAACACCAAAATATAGAAATATTGAAGTGACCAAATTCTAGATCTGACACTCTGTACTCAAAATTACTTGGTTTTTTACAGAGTATCTTTGTTTCTGACTCAGTTTTACAGAGTAATGAGTAACCGAGGAACTGGCCTGGTACTCGGTCCAATGCTCGGTACTCAGGTAAATCGTTGAATGGGCAACATAGGGTTTTTTTCTGCAACATATGGAGCTTTTCCTGGTCCTATACAAGGGAACTCTGTACTCGATATTTGGAAAATATTTATTTATTATTATTTATTACTAAAATTCAATATCCCGCCCTCTCCTGCCAAAAGGCAGCTCGGGGCAGCTTACAGATATCTTAAAAGCAAATAAAAATACAATATAATATAAAAAGTATAATATATAAATAATATAAAAATACAATAACTGAATGGGAGCGAAAATCCTCCCCCCCCGCCCCCAACCCTTCCCACTGTCCATCTCCTCTACCAAAAGCCTGGTGGAACAGTCAGGTCTTGCACTGTCGTGAAAAGGAGGGGAGGTCCAAGGCCAGAAGGACCACCACTAGAAGGGAGTTCTACAGCCTTGTGGCAGCCACTGAAAATGCCCTCCCCATGGTCACCAACTGAGAAACTTGGGGGACGTTAAGAAGGGCGCACCCAGCCAACTGTGGGGGTCGATCTAGAATCTGGGGGGTTGAACAGGTCCCGCAGGTAAGTGGGGCCCAGACCATGTAGGACTTTATAGGTAAGAACCAACACCTTGAATCAGGCCTGGTAGACTATAAGCAGTCAGTGCAGTATATGAAGCACTGGTGTTATGTGCTCATGACTTGTCCCCGTAAGGCGATGGGCCACCACATTCTGCACAAGCTGCAGTCTCTGGACTGTCACCAAGGGTAGTCCCACATAGAACGTGTTACAGTAATTCAGTCTTGAGGTGATGAAGGCATGGATGATAGCAGCCAGGTCGGAGTCTGAGATATACGGCCAAAGCTGCCATACCAGATGTAGCTGACTGAATGCACTCCTTGCCACAGCCACCATCTGGGCATCCAGGCAGAGCTGTGAATTGAGGAGCACCCTTAGACTATGAACCTGAGGAACCAGGAAGGGACGAACCTCATCAATGATGGGGGCCACAAATTAGGGATGGGCGAACAGAACGCAGTTCAGATGTTCAGACGTTTGGTCGTTTGGTTCAAAACCCAAGTTTGGGTTCAGCTGTTCGGTTCGGTGGAATTCGGTTCAGCTGAACTCGGCCGAACATTCAAAAAAGTGCTATCGGTACCTAAACCAATTTTTTTTTTGTATCGGTATTTTTGGCCCTGAAACCACCCCTGGTGTCCACCCCTGGTGCCAGGAAGTCTGCTCCTCAGCTGCCTCCCCCTTCCAGTCACGTTTTTCCCACCCAAAGTCACATTTTTCCTGCCCCCGAACTCATCCAAACTTTTCCAAACTGTTCGAAAGTTTGAGCCTTCGGTTCGGAAGTTCGGTTCGGTCGTCCGAACAGGCAGAGTTCGGGCCGAAATCTGAACCTCCGAACCACGTTTGCCCATCCCTACCACAAATCCCTTTGTCCCTCCCACCAGCATCACCTCCGTCTTGTCAGGATTCAACCTCAGATGGCCCACCCTCATCCAGTCCCCCATAGACACCAAACACTGAGTAAGCACCAAGACTGCCAGGCCTAGCTCAGCTGAAAGCAAGAGGTATAGTTGGGTGTCATCAGCTTGGTACTTGGTACTCGGTTTTATTTTCCAAGTATTTTACTGAGTATCAAGTATTTGGCTGAGTTATTGAGGACCTGCTGAACACTTGGAGCCGATCCTTGGAAACTTGGAAATACTCACCATTTTTTTTGTTTTATTGTTCAGTGCATCCCTACCAAATACCAAAACAACCAAAATATTGAACATGAAGCTACCCAAATGAACATTTATTTGGAACTGCAGACAAAACCAGAAGCAAATCCCATTTTATATTTGCTTCACAAAACAGATACAAATATACTAAATTTATCAAATTTTGGTATTTGTACCAGATATTTGTTTCAGTTCTCCACTTATGTCACAACCCTGAAATCACTTAATCTGGCGTCGTTTGGAGTAAGTTCCTATGGTGAGGCGTTTGGAGGGAGGGTTGTGTATGCCTCTAGGTGGCATGTTTCCCAGCGAGAAGCTAAACTGTCTGGAAGCTGGATAAAGGACTGCGTGTTTGGGTGTTTTAAATGAGAGTGGCAGGAGGAGGGGTCCATGGTCAGTGTGTGGAGTGGCAGAGGGGTGTCCATGCATGGGAAGTGCATGGGGAGTGGCTCCCAGCATGGCTGCCCCGTCCATAGAAGCAGCCACACTGACCCGCATGGCGCACTGCAGATTTGTTCAGCTGTGCTCCATACAGGGACTGGGTGATCAGTGCATGGGACATGGGAGTGTGCCTCCCCATGCACCAACTTCAAATGAGTGGCTGGACATGTAGATGGGTGTGTGTGTGTGTGGCATGCATGGAAGTGTCTCATTTAAAAAACACCCTTTAAGCTTACAATGGGAGTCTTCAGTGCCAGCCACTCTTGCACCTGCTCCAGAGGTGGCCAGCCCCATGTCCCCTGTGTCCATCCCCACCTGTGTTGGGTTTACACGGACGTGGCAGCTGACACAGACTGCACATGTGGCAGCACCCCCTCCCTCACACCATAGAGCTGTGGGCAGATCACCAGTCGCTCTAGGTTGCTGCCCGCAGCTCTATGACATTGCTCAGGGAAATCCCTGGCCAAGAGTGGAGCTGCAGCAGCAGTCCATTGAACAGACAACAAGGTGCCCACCTCTGGCTGCTGATCCAGGTTTGGGTGGTCCACTCAGATGCACCGGGATGTTCTGGAGCATGCAAGTGGAGCTAGAGCAGAGCAGGAAGTGCCTGCTCCACCTTTGCATCTAGAAGCCCACCTTTCGATGGATGCGCCACCCAGGTGTGAGGTGGAACAGAGGCGGGGCTGCTGCCCATCTAAAAGCACACCTTGAGACATGAAAACAACAAGAATCCAATTTTAAAACAGCCTTTTGTCTACCCAACTTCCAGGAAGTTCTATAGGGCTTTTTAAAAATCAGGCCCCTTTTATTTGAATAGCCAAATAAAAACTTTCTTTCTTTCTTTCTTTCTTCCTTCCTTTTAATTGATGTACCTATGGGGAAATTCCTTTCCTCCAGTGCACTGTGTTGCAACTGTACTTGTGTGAAAATTTGTACCAAAGCATGTTTGTTTGTTTTTTTTCAATGAAAGTTTGGATTCTGAAGCACAAGAGCCTACCTCAATGCATGTTTTGAACAGCCACATACTGGACAAATTTGGCTCCAAGTGTAGTGCTTATCACAGCTGTCTAGGCAGAATGTGAAACACCCCACATAACACATTTAAGAATCAATTAAATTATCAAAAGTATCACTTTGTCAGTGCAGTACTGATATGGCTGTCTAGTCATTAGCCCCAAATGATGTCATTGCAGCAAATTGCTAGGTACAAAGGTGCTGTTAGATAACCAGTGTTCACCTCATACAGGAAGTTTCACAACACTGCAGGACAACAGTGCTGTTGATTAGAAATGAGCGGCTCTGTGAATTCATTCCCATAGACCTCCCTACTAAATCTTGCAAACAGCAAACATCTTTTCTCTTGCTCTCATGCTGGCTGTTATGCATGATAACAGTTTCTCCTCGATAACCACAAAACCACCTTATTGCCCTCCTTCACATCCCTTCTTAATGCTCTCTTTGCAGTGATGCCTAGACTAAACCTGGTATGAGTCAGGAGGCTGGTGTGCTGTGACTGCCCCCTATCTTGCTTCTCACTATGGTCTCATTGTTTCCTAGTAGTTCTTCATTGGTTGTCTCTTGTAATACACACAAATAGTAAGCTTTCCGGGGCCTGAAATTTTTGTTATGATACCTAGAACACTGGAGGCCTGCTTCATGACTTAGTACAACCATCCTACTGCAGAATTATAATAAACAATATTAACAACAATAATTTTCCATAAACACTCAAGTGGCCAGTTTTTAAAATTACCATGAATACTTGTTTTTACTAGAGCTGGATTGAATATTCAATGCATCTAATGTATCTAATGAATTTGCCTGTTTCTAATTGAGTCTGACAAAGCAGGTACAAACCAGTATTTGATTCCTTCATCGTTTCCCAAAATGGACATGTATTTGGAGTATTTCGGATATTTCAGTTATTTCAATAATTTTGACATTTTGGCTACTTCATTTCAGCACCATGTGCCAAAACAAAGTCATCAGAATAACTGAATCAAAGTATTTGAACAAAATATTTATGAATATTGTTTTGGTGGCGAATAATTATTTGGATGTACAGAAGACTGTCTGAAAATGCAGATAGTATTTCTGAATATCTATTTGTTATCCATGGTGCCTGCCACCACAGGCATCCCCCTGCTTGCAGTTTCTGACAAGACGCAGAGTTTCTGACAATCCACCAACCAGTTTCTGACAATCCACCAACCAGAATGCTGACAGGTTACAATTAGTGTTAAGACACAGAGGCATCATCCACCAAACAGAATGGTACCAGGTTACAGTTAGTGCCAGAAGTAGAGGCACTGTCCACCAGCCAAAATGCCTCCAGGTTACAGATAGTGCCAGACACAGAGGCATCATCCACCAGTGAGAATGACACCAAGTCACAGTTAGCGCATTGCTATGTGGTACAGCCTCAGACAATAAGGAGCCATCCCTGAATCAAGGAGGGAGGGGCAGTAAGCTCCTGCAATCTCCTCTATCCCAAATACGGGGAAGGCAACCAGTCAGACAGTCCACCCTTGGCTTGCCAATTGCGTGGAACTCCTGCTCTGGATTGTTTCTGCTCCCACATCTTGCTCCTGCTCATGTGTTCTCGCTTCATCCTCTGCTTCCGCATCTTGCTCCAGTTCCTAGATTCCTGCACCTCACATCTATTTCTTCCACCCACTTCAGCCCTTGGCCAACAGGATCCTACCACCACTTCCTCAATTGCACCTGCCCATTCCCTTGGTGGACTGCCTCCTGGAATTTGATTTGGGTGCATGAACAACTGACCATGAACTCGGCCTTTCTTCTCTGCTCTGGTGAGTGCCTACCTAAACTGGGACTGCACCTAGTCACACTCCTGAGAGCTTAGGAAGTCCACAAGGGTTCAGCTATCAAAAGTGAAGCCCCCAACCATGGTGGAGCTTGTGACTGTGCTACAGTCCTTCCAACTCCTGGATTCCTGCATCACGCACCTATTCACTCTAGCCCTTGACCCACAGGTTCCTATGCTACAGTCCCTCTCATACAACAACTCTTAGCATGTGTTTACTGAACAGCTCCCCTTCTGTGATATGTATGGTTTCCATCCCCATTTCCACCCTGGCTTCCCTGATACCTCTGAGATACCTGCAGCTCTGGATTGGGTCAGCCACCTTCAAACCATCCAAGAATCTCTACAATACCATCTAAGTGAAGCCCAAGATTTATTTATTTTAATTGACTTTTACCCTTTAGATTCCTAAAAGACTGTAGCAGACTGCTGCCACCAAGAAGTATCAACCAGGGTATAAGGTCTAGCTCTACATCGCCCACTACTGCTCACGAAGCTTATCAGCGAAACTTGACTACAAATACCTTGGCCCCTATGCAGTGATGTGCCACATCAGCCCTGTCACTTATAGGTCATGCCTGCCCTTGCAACTACTTATTTATTTAATTTATTTATTTATACAAACATTTGATATCCCACCCCCTCCTGCCAAAAGGCAGCTCGGGGAAGCATACAAATATATTAAAACAGAATATAACACACTATTAAATACAATATAAAATCAAAAAGTATTTAAAATACAATACAGTGCAGTGAGCAAAGCACCGGTGTTATGTACTCAAGACGACCCATCCCCGTAAGGAAACGGGTCGCCACATTCTGCACTAGCTGCAGTCTCCGGACCATCACCAAGGATAGCCCCACGTAGAGCACGTTACAGTAGTCCAGTCTTGAGGTGAGTAAGGAATGGCTGACAGTGGTCAGGTCGGAGTCTGAGACATATGGCCAAAGCCGCCATACCAGATATAGCTGGCCGAACACACTCCTTGCCACAGTCGCCACCTGGGCATCCAGGCAGAGCTGTGAATTGAGGAACACCCCCAGACTGTGAACCTGAGGGACCAAAGAGGGACGGACCCCATCAATGATGGGCGCCACCAACCCCTTGGCCCCACCCACCAGCATCACCTCTGTCTTGTCAGGATTCAGCTTCAGCCGGCTCACCCTAATCCCGTCTCCCACAGCTGCCAGACGCCGAGCGAGCACAGAGACTGCCGGACCTGGGTCAGCTGCAAACGAGAGATATAGTTGGGTGTCATCAGCATATTGATGACCCCGAACACCATACCCCCACATGACCTCACTTAAAGGCTTCATGTACAAGTTGAACAGGAGAGGGGACAGATTAGAACATGTGAGGTCCCGGGGAGATGAAGAACAGTCCCCCAATACCACCCACTGAGTTCTCCCGGCCAGGAAGGAATGGAACCATTCAAGAACAATCCCACCCACCCCAGCCCGGTCACAAAAGCAAGTCACCAAAATCTCATGATCAACCATGTCAAAAGCAGCCGAAAGGCATAACAGGATCAAAAGGGTTGACTGACCCAATCCAACTCACGGCAAAGATCCACCCAGTGGTCCACTTGTCCAAGTTGAAACCTTTCCACTGAGACCGGTTTCCAGGATGCACTGCACCACCACCGCCTCCTGTGACTCACAAAGGTGAAAAAGAACATTGTCAGTCAGACCCTGGACTCTCGTCAGTATCGCAGGCATCTCCAAAACCTTTTGGACAGGGAGGGGTACAGCCTGGAGGAACATTCATGGGAACTGAAAGTACATGCACCTGCTCTTGAAAGTACATGCACCTGCTCTTGTCTATGAGTTCCATTGCCAGTTCCCAGACAGACAAGCACTCTCCTTCAGGGGCCACCCTTTGGTGGGGGGACCTGTCACCCATGGTGCCTGCCACCACAAGCTTCCCCTGCTTGCAGTCTTTGACAAGATGCAGAAGTACTATGCACCAAGGAGAATGGCACCAGATTACAGTTAGCCCCAGATGCAGAGGCACCACTCACCAGCCAGAATGACACTAAGTTACAGCTAGTGTAGGATGGAGAGGCACCGCCCACCCCACCAGTCAGAATGGTGCCATGTCACAGTTAACACCATGCCATGTGCTATGCCTCTGTCAATACTTATTTATTTATTTCATTGCATTTAATGACCCACAAACCTCCTGCCTCCAGCATCTCATGGCAGCTAACAAAGTAAAAACATATAAATAACAATATATATATATATAAAAAACATAATAAGCTGGAGCTAAAAAAAACCAACCAATCCCCGAAACCCAAACCCCCCATCCACTACCCATCTCCCCTGCCAAAAGCCTTGCGGGACATCCAAGTCTTACTCTGTCAATGGAAGGAGGGGACATCTGGGGACAGACGAACCTCAGCTGGGAGGGAGTTCCACAGCCTTGGAGCAGCTACCAAGAACACCATCTCCATGGTTGCCGCTAGTCCCACCCAGGGGACTTCTAGGAGGGCGCTCCTGGTAGAACACAGGAGTCGATCCAGGACCCAGGGAGTAAGGCAGTCCCACAGGTAGATGGGACCCAGACTATGTAGGGCTTTATAGGTCAGTACCAACACCTTGAATCAGGCCCGGAAGACTATGGACAGTCAGTGCAATGAATGGAGCACTGGTGTTATATGCTCCCAGCAGCCCATCCCCGTAAGGAGACGGGCTGCCGTGTTCTGCACCAGCTGCAGTCTCTGAACCATCACCAAGGCTAGCCCCACGTAGAGCATGTTGCAGTAGTCTAATCTTGAGGTGATGAAGGCATGGATGATAGTGACCAGAATTTGAGATATATGGACAAAGCCGACGTATCTGGTATAATTACCAAATGGAGCTCCTCACTACCGTCGACACCTGGACATCCAGACAAAGCCAGAAGTCGAGGAGCACCCCCAGACTCTGAACCTGAGGGGCCAGGAGGGACAAGCCCCATCAATGATGGGAGTCACCAGCTTCCCCGACCCACCCACCACCATCACCTCCATCTTGTCAGGATTCAGCTTCAGACAGCTCACCCTCATGCAGGTGAGCACCCGGTGAGCTAACATCGGGTGAGCACCAAGACTGCCAGGTCTGTTTCACATGAAAAGGAGAAGTAGAGTTGGGTGTCAGCAGCATACTGATGAGACCACGTACATCAAACTCCTTCATAACCTCCCCCAGAGGCTGCATAAGTGCATATACAGAGGGGACAGAATGGAACCTTGAGGAACTCCACAAGAGAGGCCCCGGGGAGATGAAAACTAGTCCCCCAAGACCACCCACTGGGTCCTCCTGGATAGGATAGAGCAGAACCATTCAAGAACAATTCCACCCACCCCTGTCCGGTCCCGCAAGTGGGTCACTAGCATCTCATGGTCAACTGTGTCAAAGGCAGCCAACAGATCTAACAGGATAAGCAAGGTGGAGTGGCCCTGATCCATCTCCTGGCAGAGGTTGTCAAACAAGTCAAGTCTCAGTGCCATAACCTGGATGAAAGCCAGACTGCGAGGATCAAGAAAACGGATGTGGTCCAAATGCTCCTGAAGCTGCCAAGCCACCTCCCGTTCAATAACCTTCCCTTTAAAAGGGAAGGTAAGAGACAGGTCGATAACTGACAAGGGAGTCAATATCAAGGGATGGTTTCTTGAGCAGAGGTTGCACCAAAGCATCCTTCAGACACCCGGACACTCTGCCCTCCTGCAGGGAGGCAATGACCACCCCACCCAACAATAGCCCCAATGTCCCCCGGCTGGTCTTGACCAGCCAGGATGGGCAGGGATCTAATTCACATTATGTGGCTCTAACTGCCCCAAGAACATCCTCTGCATCAGCAGATGACACCCACTGAAACTGACCCCCTAAAACTGGAGAAAATGGGGCATCCATACCTCCGGTTCTCCCACTGCAGCAAATGCAGCATTGAAGTCGTGGTAAATGCGAGAGATTTTATCCACAAAATAGTCAATAAACATGTCACAGTGAGCACTGGAAGACTCCAGCTCCAGGCAGAGGGAGGCTGGACTGACCAGCTCCCTCACCCAGAAAAGCTCAACTGCATGAGACTTCTCGGATGCTATGTGACCAGCAAAGAAGGGGTTCTTTGCTGCTCTCATGCCCACGCCCTAGGCCTCTGTGCTGTAATCTGTCATCTTCAGCACGAGTATGATGCCACCATCACTCTCACCACCCTCTCTTCTTGCTTCAGCCGCCGCAGGTCCTCCATATATCATGGGGACCTGCAGTGCCAATGCCCAGGGAGTGGATGCTTGGGAGCTATT
Organism: Sphenodon punctatus; assembly: GCA_003113815.1. NCBI lineage: Eukaryota > Metazoa > Chordata > Lepidosauria > Sphenodontia > Sphenodontidae > Sphenodon > Sphenodon punctatus. The sequence continues at coordinate 1,912,160 of QEPC01007076.1, forward strand.
AGGTCGATGGCCTCAGTTAGCAAGGTGTTCCAAAGAGCCACGAGGTCATCGAACGAATGGCCGTCATGGTCAGTGGGTACTTCCTTAAGAGCATTCTGGAGCCTAACAGAGAGCAGCCACCAAGACAGCAGACCAACCAACTCGTCCAGCACCTTTCTGGGGGATGACATGCACCAGGAGACCAGCCCACAGGAGGTTATTAATTAATAATAAGGGGCCATTCCTGGATCAAGAGGGAGAGCCAGTAAGCTCCTAGAACCTCCTCTATCCCATGTAAGGGTAAGGTAGCTGGTCCAGCTTATGCTTGCCAAATTATGTAGCTTGCCTGCTCCGACTTGCATCTGCTCCTGCATCTTGCTCCAGCTCCTGAGTTCCCACTTGGCCTTTGCTACCCCATCTTGCTCAAGCTCCTGGATTTCTTCACTGCACACTTGTTTCTTCTACCCACTCCAGCTCTTGTCCCACAGAATCCTACCACTACTGGCCCTGGTGCACCTGCCCGTTCTCTCAGACTGTCTCCTGGAATTCGACTTGGATTCACAAACTGATCATGAACTCAGACTTCCTTTTCTGTTCTGGTGAGTGCTTACCCAGAACTGGGGCTGCACTCGGCCACAGTCCAAATACTGTTCTCCCTCTTATGTTCCTATAAATTAACGAAATTAAATTCAGCTCTAATGTTTACCCTGAATGTTGTGTTGGTTAGTTATTCCAGTGAGGGAATGTAAGCAATATCACTCGAGTTAACAAATCTAACAAGCAAGAAGAGTCATTAGACAGTCCTGTCGAGGAAATAAGAGTACAACCCTAGCTGACATTTCAGAACTTCATGTCCTGTTTCCAACTGTGAGTAAGATCCAAGTGCCAGCCTGGTGGTGGATGGGCCACTGCACAAATGCTTTGAATCAGGAGTGGGGAACCTCAGGCCTGGAGGTCAAATGCAGCCCACAACTAGATTTTTGGCCCCTTTCAGTCCCTCCCTGGATTTGCCTTCTGGATCCAGTTCCTATTCCCAAACACCGAAAGACTGAGTTTAGACCAGGGAGCAGAGATGAGGGCATGCACACAAGAAAAGATCCATGATGCAGATTTAGGGGTGTGCACCAGGGACCCATGTCATTTTTAGTTTTTATTTTTGTTATTAAAAACTTCATTTTTTATCATTATTAGCAACATTTCATTTTTCATGATCAGTGTCGTTATTGGTATCGGTATCAATTTCACATGACAACCAAGATTTCATTTTTGGTATCCTTTCCATTGTTGGCTGCCACCAGTGGCAGAAGTGCCAGCAGCAGCAGCAGGCACCTGCCCCAGACTTCAGTACTCCTTCCTCCCTTTCTCATTATATGTGGTTGCCATGTTGGTCCAAAATGTAAAAGTTGGAAGCAAAGTAGCTCAGATGAGATCTTTTATTGGACCAACTTTTGTGGAGAGAGTATGCAAACTGAAGGCCCTCCTCATACATATAAGCAGTCCTAGAAGGTTACATTATTCGATTGTAAGCCGTAGGCAGGGACCACATCTTTCTTATTGTTCTGTAAAGTGCCAGGTACACAGCTGGTGCTATACAAATGATAACAATAATAATTAATTATATGAAAAATTATGAATATGTATGTCTAACCTACACCTAATAACTTATACTATAGGTAATATATTCCTAACAAAGTATATATATCAATAAACATCAATCTGCTATGTGATCTATCTATCTATTCTATAATTCTAATATATATAATAACAGCCTAGAATTTACTAATATCTATATAATATATAATCTATCTGTCTCTGTCTGTCTGTCTACACAACTAATGTATCTATATAATATGGACAGGGGGAGACAGACAGGGGAAGGGGAAAGGAAAGAACTGTAGGGTATATCTAACTAATATCTATATCTATCTATCTAATGTACAGGGGGAGACAGACAGGGGAAGGGAAAAGGTAAAGTAAAGGGTATAAGGAAACACTAAGGGCTGGGGAAGATTTTTAGTACAAGTACTAGAGTTCTGTAAATGCAACCTGACACAGCAAGAGCTAACACAGAACAAGAGTTTGACTCTGGCCTGGCCTTGAAACATAAAGAGTTGCAGTGCCCTCCCTAGAGCCCCCATGATTGATTCTGGGAGGCAGGAGGCATTGAGCAATCACAGGGTGACATTAAACTGTCTGGGACCTGCTTGTGCTGCTCATTAGTCAGTAATTACATCCATCAGGTCCTTCCCCTCCTATCACAGGCCCAGTTCAAGAGTTCAACACTGTTTCCTCCCCAAATGGCTCTGAGATGTCTGCTCCCTCCTCCCCTCTCCACATTTTCCCTCCAAAACCATTGCTAGGCAATAACAAAATGAATAAGCATCTTCCTTCCCACCCAAAGGGGAGAAACTTTGATTCAATGGCAATTAGTGTAATCTCAGTGAAATTCAGTTCCTAATTTATCAGCCTATTAGATCTACAGGAGAATCACCTTACATGGCTGTTATGGCGCCATTAGTAATACAATACTAAACACGTAGGGCAGATTATCATATCCTCCACAATTGCAGTAATTATTGGATTTTCTTTAATTAAGGGTTTATCAATATCAGATGCTCATCTGGCTGGAGGTGGATATGAAAGGCAAGAAACTTATTTTCTTTTGACATTAACCACTCTTGCCCCTTTAAATGACATTGGGTAACTTCATATGGGACTGGCCACTCCAAGAGGCAGATGTTTGTTGGCCACAACCATGATTTTTCAAAATCCTGAACCCGATCATAGTAAGTGCATATCAGGTAGTGTGCTTACACAAACATAACATGCAGTGTGTGTTCAATGATGATAGCAAGTGACAAGAACTATATCTGGTAGCACCCACAGCGTAACACTTGTCTAGAATACCTAGAAGAGGTTAAATGGTAACTTGATTATTGTATGTTCTGTACATTTATTTTTTTATGACCGTCTTTCCTTAGGATCCCTTTCTTACCCATGTGCATTCACGTTCAGCTTTTCAACTTCATTGATCTAAGTATCCCTGTCTCTCCCTATGTGCTCCCCGCCCCCTGTTCACCCCTTCCCTTAATCATGCTAGATTGTAAGCCTCTTGGGGCAGGGAATCTTCTCACAACAGTTAGCTGCAAGGCACAATGCTGATGCTATATAAATCAGTCAATAAAATAAATAATAATAATAATATTACATTCACAAAGAGCAAATGTTAGATGCCACAGGGCTCTTTAAACAAGCAAAGGAAAGATCATCAACATCTAGTGGCTGGAAGTTAAAGCTGGACTAGTTCAAAAAGGCACACTATTTTAAACAATGAGGGTGATTAACCATTGGAACAGACTGCCAAGGGAGGAAGCTAGTGGATTTGTCCTCCCTAGCAGTCTTCAAGCAAAGGCTTCCTGCCATTTGAAGAGACATGCCATAGCTAAATACAATTGATCGGAGCTGAGTGGCAGGAAACTCCCAGTCACCCCTGCAGAGTAGAGCTGAAACGAGTACCTGTAAAAATGGGTATATCTGATGAATTTCCAGTACTCAAATTGACCCAACAACATTGAATACCGATTGGTATCCAATTGCGACCCGATTTGGGTATCTGATGTCCTGGAATGTTGACTTCTGGTACCGATTTTTCTACTTCTGTCCCAATAGGTACTTCCAACACCTATTTTTTTGTCTTCTGTCCCAATTTTTCAGTTTTCCATGCCAAATACAATTAGTAATCAGAAAATTGAAAAATCAGAACCAGAAATTACTGTTTTTTTCTGGGTATCTGAGTACCCAGAAATGGGTAAGCTCACTGAGTACCCGATGCAACACTAAAAAATGTGGGTATTCCCTGCAGATACTAAATTAAGGACCCATTTCAATCTACTGCAGACCGTAAAACCTATGGGTCTGTCTGTGAGTCAGTAAAGCCAATTCTAGCTGAACTTGATAATGTTTTGGGCTTGTATTTTTCCTAAGCCAAGAGAAGAGACTGTAGAATATAATGTAGTCTGCAACCTCAGTGTCTTATGAAACATACTCTTACTGAATCAGGAAAGGGTTAGCAGAGCCAGCCTTACTGCAGCCTTACCACAGTGAAAGGCAGAGAATAGATCACTCCATGAATGCCCTCCATAGATACACTTCCCCAGAAGCCTCCAATGCTACTAGTTATGGTGGTCAGTAATAGGAGATACTGATCCTGGACCATAAGCCTGATGTGCTATAGTGTTTCTTATGTTCCTATGTTAAATTGTGGAGCTCAGTCTACAAAGTTAAATAAAAAATCAAGTTTAGTGCTGTAAATAGATTCCACCCCACGTCCCCTTAAATAGACCTTCCCTTCCTGGTTCCCTTTATATATCCCATGTAGTTTGCTTTCAACTACATCCGTTTGAGTTTGTAGTTTATAGTCGTAAATAGGGCACATCTATGAGCTAATTTCTCTCTGTAAATATTTCCACAGTATATTTCACATGACATTATTTTTTTAAACCCTAAACATTGATTTCTATTTGTAAAGCACAAAATAAACGATTTGGCCTACTTGTGTCAACCTTAGGCTTAATACAATAGCTTTAATGCCATGCTTACTTGGAAGCAAGTTACCCTTGCCAAAAAAACCATTAAAGGCATGTGTTTTTTTACTCAGTGATTCCAAAGATAGAATAAGTGCCTTCCCTAACAGCTGGAGTTGAATTTGATGCAGGGAAATAATAATAATAATAATAATAATAATTGCAGCTGGAGTACTGGCTGTGATGCACAGAATTTGGAATTTACAAACATGAAGGGATGCATTGTAACATCTGGAATCCACAGCTTGCTAGTGCTTAGACCAGTGCTTCCCAAACTTTTTGTGTATGTGACCCCATTTTGAGACTTAAATATAATCCTGTAGCTCTGGGTTCAGAGTACAATTAATTTGTGGAACTTGTTGCCAGAGAATGATGTTCAGGCCAATAACATAACTGGGCTTAAAAAATAACTGGATACGTTCTTAGAGGATAGGTCCATAAATGGCTGTTAATCAATTCATTTGAGGGATGTAGCCTCTGTCCATTGGGAGATGGGAGTATATAGCAGGGAATGGATCATGCCATTATGACCTGTGTGTAACTTTCTGAAGAGATCGAAGGCAGCCACTATCAGAGACAGGATGCTGGGCTGGATGGACCATTGACCTTACCTAGTATGGCACTCCTTATGTTTCAAGATTCAAGGAGTAATCTCCAAATCCCTGTTTCAAGATTTATTTAATATCTGCCCTCCATTCAGTGTCAAGAAGTCAAAGGCATCTTGCAGATGTAAAAATGAAGATTTTCAAGGGTGTAGCAGCAGGATCTGGAAAGTTCCCTTCCTTCCTTAAGAACTGAAACAAATGCACATTTTAAAATTTGTGAATACAGTTCAGCTATTCCTTTCCAGAGAGGAATAGCCTATTCGTATTAACTGCTGTCACAAAATTAATCACTTCCTTAAATTGGTACGTTGTGAATCAGGCTAAGCTGGCCCCCAAGGGCTAATGTGCTCAGCTCCCCCCTTCCTGACCAATTCACCCCAGATGAAAGGAACTTCAGCCAGCTTGCAAGGAGGAAACTGTGACTCGAGTAGCTGAAGCTGAAACAGGCTAGCTGACCCCAGATTGTATAAAACCCAGAGCTTGGCTGAAGAGACAAGAGCAGACCACCAGAGAAGCCTTGAGAATGGGGATGAGTATTAGGGAGGTTCCAGAGCAGGAGACTTGGAGCTCCATGCAAAATGGAGTGATTTTAGGGCTGCCCCAGTGCAGGCTGTGCCAGCCTGCTTCAGTCCTGGGTCACCCAGCCGTTTAACAGTATGCTGCCAGATGTGCAGACAGAGAAGGCACAAAGCAGGCTGTGTGTGCTCTGGGGCAGCCCTGCTGGCAGCGCTCCAAAACATCCTGGGTTGGCCAAACCTGGAACAATGGCCTGAAGTGGAGCAGTGGTGCATCTGATGTGCGGACCCTTGCTGCTGCTCCTCTTACAGATGGCTGTGGCCCTAGACAACACTATATGCTGACACTCTAGCCTGCAGCTCTATGGTGCATGTATGGAGGAAGGGCACCACACAGGGCTGGGGAAGCTGCCAGGTCCATCTGATTTGGACCCAGGAGGACTGGGAGTGGGCAGACGCAGGGGTGCACTCCTGGAGCAGCTCTGGGGTTGGGCAGTCCCACATCCATCTGAAAACCCTCATAGTGTCATGGTTCCCCATCCTGATTTGCTGAAGGCCCTGCACAGACCAGAACTCTTCATGTTTGATCCCTGTGAGCTCATTTTTTAATATTAGTGCTTTGCATGCCAGTGTTATCATTTCATGTTTTTCCATGTTGTGGGGGGTTCCAACACATGGGACCCTGTGCGGTCTCACAGTCTGCCCAGCTCTGCTTGGGAGGAAAGACCTGAGGGAAAAGTCTACTATGTTAACAGGCTGAAAATCTGGCACAAAGAACCAGTTAATTGTTACGTTGAGGGAAATGTTCCTATAAGAAAGCAAACCATTAAATTCATCCTGCGTCGCATAATGGTGGCGGGGGTTTTGGAGTACCACCCCTTGCCTAGACGGTGCTCCAATCAGGGCCCATGCTTTTCGCATGCTCCGGCCAGGGCTGCCTAGCAACCCTGGCCAGGGAATTCACACACACACACACACACACCCTTTGCAGCCTCTCTTTATCTCCCCACCTGCTGGCAGCATGCTGCCATTTGCAGGTGGAGAGTCTCCTGCGCTCCTGCCCCATTTCTACAGGGGCACCGCGGCAAGAGGCCCTGTCACCGCTAACCATTGTGGCAGGGTGGAGGGTCATTCTGATGAAAGTAGCTTCTGTGACATAACGGTAGTCCTCCTCATTAGGGCTGTAGCAGAATATCGCAGCGGTAGCTATTTCCGGCGGAAACAGTGTTTCCGCAATTAGTGGAACGGCATGGCAGAGGCTTTCATTCCGCTAGTTTCGTTCCGCGGTTCCTCTGTTCCCCTTATTTAATTCCGCTACTTAGTGGAATCGTGGAAACATGACATTTTCACTACTTCCGCAATTCCGCCAGCGCCACAAAATAGCGGAATAGTGGTTTTCCGCAATTTCCCTGCAATTCTGCGATTTGCAGAATTCTGGCGGAATTAGCGGAATGTCCGCAGAAAAGTCACGGTGTGGCGCGGGCAATTCCAAAATGGTGGAACGGAATCGCGGCACGGTAACAGCTGCTGCCGCATCAGCCCTACTCCTCATAGTATGTGGGAAGAAGAGCCTAAACCCTAACCACAGCCTGGTCAGCCCTGCAGCGGTGCTTATAAGGGTGCCATTTGCTGTTTCCTGACTGGAAGGATGATGGCTATAACATGATCTCAGGAGATGTGAAATGGAGAAAAACAAACCTGAGTGAGGACACAAAGGAGAAAGGGGACACTTGCTCCAACAAAGAATAGCACAAGAGATAAATCAGTTTAGCCTTGTAAACACAGGCTCAAGGGTAATTTTAGTAAATGCCTTTTTTGTACTCGAAAGGACATCCAGACTGCCGTAGAGAATAAATTTCAATGACTTTAAACTCTGAAAGGCTACTCATAAAATATGGCAACATCTAGTGAAAACCCAGCTCCCCCAAATTGCACTTTCAGTCACAGCATCTTTCAGCATTTCCTTCATGAAGCAGGAATTGAATACAGAAAGCTGAAAACTAATTATTTTCAATTACATTTTTCAGATTGAGGTTGTTTTTTTATATATTCCCCCAATTTGTCGTATAATTCAATAATGAGTCACACTGGCATATTGTGTTGCCCGGCATTCCTTTGTAAATGAATGCACTGTGTTATGGTATCTTTCTACAACATCAAACATAGGAAATTAGAGGCACAGTGATATTGTTTTTTCACTGAAAGCTGTCAGAACCAAATTTTGAAAGATGAACATAGCATGGTTGTTTTTTAAAAAATAAATAAATACGTGTTTATCAGAAGTTCAGTAGACTAACTTTACAAATGAATTGTAACTTCCTTCCATCTCCCCCTTCACCCCTGTTAGTCGCTCTTAATTCTCTGACAAACAAATTGCCTTGGAGCTAAAATTTAGCATGTCAGCACCAATTCAAATTTCATTCTCTCCTGCCATGAACATTGGAATGAAGTTGTTCCTGCTATGTTTGAACCATGAAGTATAAAAGATCAACCAACTCATTCTCTAAAGGGTCTAATAAGAAAGTAAAATCAGAGCACTCAGAACTCAACAAAATCTGAGGTAAGATAGGGTGTGTGGACAGGCCGGCTCTCCAGCTTTGGAGGAGCCAAGTGGAAATTAGCTCAGGACCATGCCCATACAGAATTATCCAGTTTCCAGTCCTTAGTGGGCTCACAATAATCAACCTAATTAGGGGTAGCAGCAGTAATGATTAGTGGCACTCTTTTAAGACCGTGGCAGGGCTGTCAGCCAAGTCTCTCAAAACACTAATTTACTTGTCTCAGGGTCTAGCACCCCAGCCTAGGGCGTTAACGCCCTTCCAGCCTCCTCTTTCTCCCCTTATAGCTGGGCTTGTTCCACCAGGTAGGGACTTCTCCCCAAAAGTGGGTCGCCAATAAACAATAAACAAAATAAGCTTCTTTGACGTTAAACATAAGGTGGGGCGATCCATGCTCCTCTGAATTAAACATGCTTCCAGGACAGGCCTCTGGCCCCTCAGTCCTTAGGTGAGTCAAATTAAATCACACCTGGATGCTTCCACGCTGTCTGTCTGCAGGTAATAGCTAGGGATGTGCAAACACGGTTTGGAAGTTCGGAGTTCGGACCGAACTCAAATAGTTTGGTCAACCGAACCGAACTTTCGAACTGAACTCGAATTCGACTGAACTGTTCGATCGAATCTGAACCTGTTCGGAAGGCCAAAAAATAAAACGGTTTTGAATGTACGGACTTGGTTCGGAAGTTCGGAATTCGACCAAACTCGAATAGTTCAGTCAACTGAACTGAACTTTCGAACCGAACTCGATTTTTGAACCAAACTGAATTCGGTTCTGTTCGCACATCCCTAGTATTAGCTTTGTGGTGATCCAGGTTGGTGCAAGCAGCTTAGTTAGACTGGTATGGAGTCTTCTCTGTAAGCCTGGCATGAAGGCCAAACTTAGCTCCTCTCTCGTTCACTCCCTTCTGACAACTGACTCCTCTGTCTGTCTTGCTGCTGGTTTTAGGGCCCCTTAGCTCATCCCTCACCTCTGATTCGCTCCTCTAGATCATGAGGGAAACTTCAGGCCCTGCCTCTCACTATTTGTAACTGGCAACAGCTGTGGGCGATTACAGCCCTGTCTGCAGACTCTCTTTTCCCTCTATGAGGCTTCTGCATCTGTTTGCAGAGGGGTTTACTACCCACTCTGTTACAGGGTGTTTTTAACCAAGACCGCTGCATGCATGGCCCCCACCATCCATGTGGAAAGCTGCTCATTTGAAGTTGGTGTGTGAGGAGACGCACTCCCGTGATCCACCACCGACCACCCAGTCCCTGTATGGACCACTCCTGAGAAATCCAGAGTGCCCTGTGTGGGGACTGGGGTGACTGGTGTTTGGGCAGGGCAGCCATGTGGGGAGCTGCCCATGTGACGCACTCCCTATGCACTTCCCAGGTGTGGACACCCCACACATGTTCCACGCACCAGCCATGAACCCCCACCCCGCCGCTCTCATGTAAAAATGCGCAATGACAGACCTTTTCCAGACACCCAGGGCCACTTGGCAGAACTTAGGGAAGACCTCTCTGCTACTTGTGTTAATCTCCTCTCACCACCAACAGTTCAAATTAATCTGAAGAGTTTTAGTTCCAAGAGTTATAGGGCATAGTTATATGTTCATGTAATTTCAAGAGTTATAGTTTATTCAGTCATGGTATAGTCATTTGCCTTGTGTCTGATGTCCAGTGAAAAATACGTGCATTTGGTGAGCTGAAATTTAAAAATATAAATTCTTTAATGAAAAATTGCATAGAATTTCTAATTTAAATAAAAGAAGGTTTTGCAACAAGGTTTTTTTAAAAAAATGATTAATTTTTTCAAGCAACTTGACTTAACTCTTTAATTTTAAAAGCTAAACGTTTTTAGAGTTACAGACTCAGATTTATTTACCAAAACTTTTTGATTACTAATCTCAAATGAGTAAGAAATATGAGTAGATTGCTATCTATATACAAACAGTTCACAATTTGGAAAAAAGTGGAATCTGCTGAATTAAATCCCTAGAATTTATTCTGCAAATCTAATACTAGCAATATTGAAGGTTTTAAAATTAAAAGCATCATTACATCGTTGTGTTCTTTTTGAGGATCCTGATAGAGATGTGCACCAGGGACCCATGTCGTAATTCTTTTTCGTTTTTCATTTTCATTATTTAAATTTTTTGTTTTCTTTTTCGTAAATATCAAAATTTCATTTTTGTTTTTACTTTTGTTTTTGCTTTTCATTGGTTTCAATGAAAAACACATTTTCCACTGCATCTATTTTGTTTTTCATTATATTTGGATGAAACTTGGAGAATTGTACATCCAGTGGAAGGCATATGAGTACCACATTTCAGAAAGATTACATAAAGGAATCCGATTTTATAAGCAGTTCAAATATGTTATTTTGTGAAAATCTGCATATACATTCCTGGCTCTAACTTCTTTGTCTCCCATCTAATGTGGATTAAACTTGGCAAGATTACACACCTCCCCAGGTTTACTATCTATGCCAACTTTCAGAAGGTTTGGATAAAGGGTGCTGGTGGTACAAGCAATTAACTTATAAATGTATGTCTGACTGTAATATCTTTGTAGTCCAACCAGTGTACATGAAATTTGGCAGACCTGTATCTCACACCTTCAGGATAATCTCTGACAAATATTGGAAAATGTGATAAAGGGTCCCATTTTATATGCCTGCACAGCATATGCAGAGAATGAGTCTATTCCAGGTATTCTCTCATGTGTCACTGTGGTAGAAGATCTGTTTGTGATGCCAATTGGCCAGAAGAAATGTCAACCAAATATCCTTATTCTGTGCTGTGACCATCCCAACATCTCTCCTTCACTCATTACTGGGAAGTTGGAAGCATCTGTTTAGGAAAGAGCAATCGAGATTCTCTTATGTCCTCTGTCACAGTGCTGCAGGATGTGATTGTGATGATAACTGACAAGCCTGGATGTGTAAACCATGTATCCTAACTGCTGGGATGCTATCTCCAAAGTCCCAGTTATGTCCCTTCTATGCTTGCCTCAAGGCCGCCCCTATGCCTGCCTCGAAGCCACAACCGATTGGTCCTGGAAAGCTAGAAGTATGTAGTAATTGACCAGTGAATGTGTCTGTCAGTCTGTTGGATTGTTCCCCATTCACCCTCCTACAGCCTCCTTCCCCCTGCCATGTCAGGTGCCTGCCTCTGACTGGCACTGCATGTGCTGCTATTTATCTGAATAATGGTCTTCAACAGGACAACTTAAATTGCTAATAAAATTGGGGTCCTTTATCAAATTGTCCTGTAGTTTGGCATATATGGCAGGGAAGGTGTGGTATACATTCCTACCAAATGTCTTGTAAACAGGATGGAATATAAAATATTACAGCCAAAAATGCAGTTTAAAGTGAATGGATTATAACATCAGGACCCATTATCAAATCTTTCTGGAATGTGGCAGGATTGGTAATCTTGGGGAGTGTCATAGCATTTCCAAGTTTCATGCAAAGAGGATGGAAGACAAAGAAGTTGCAGCCAGGAATGTGTATGCAGCTTTTCTTAAAATCACAACATTCAATTGCTTATAAAATCAGTTCCCTTTATCTAATGGAAATTTTTGTTTTTGTTATCATAATAATGAAAACTAATTTCACACCCTTATGATTGGGCTACTTGTAGGGTCTTGTGGCTGGTAATCAGTATAAGAACATAAGACTATAAGAAGCGTTGTACTGGATCAAACCAATGGTCAGGTCCATCCAGCCCAGCATTCTGTCTTTCATGGTGGCCCTCTCTGGTCACTTCAGAGAAGTACAGAATACAGAATAGGTGATAATGGAGTGATCCATTCTTTGCTATTTACTTCCAGCTCCTGACAGTCAGAGCTTACATTCACTGAACTACTCATGAGATGTTTTTGGATGGAAAGCAGACCTACCTCTGCTCTGCTGCACCCCAGGTGGCCTGTCCATCTAAAGGTGGCTCACCAGACGTTGAAATGGAGGAGAAGCGGAGCAGGCTGTCCCTGCTCCGGGGCTGCCCAGCCAGCGGTGTTTCAGAACATCCTGGACCACCACCAGTGGAGCAGGCTGGCCAAACCCGGGGCAGTGACCTGAAGTGGAACAGCAGTCTGTATGATGCATTGATCCACACTGCTGCTCTGTTTCCAGCTGGCTTTAGTCTCCAGCAATATGGTGTGTGTGTGTGTGTGGGGGGCTCTATATCACCAGACCGTGGGCCAAGGAACCCACTGGGTCCATTTAAACCCAACCCAGGTGGCGCTGGATGCAGGCAGGCACAGGGGTGCATCCCTGGAGCAGCTCCGGAGGTGGCCAGCCCTGTGTCCCTCTGAAAACACCCATAAAATAATAGGGGTTAATCCATAGCTGTGCATGACTGTATATTAGCACAATTGTGCAAACACTTAAGCAAATTTGTAGCATGACTCGTGCATTTGACCCTTGACTGATTACTCCTGTAAGTAAAGTTGTATGGATGCCTAAACATTTCCCAGTTTTTCCTTTCTATAAGCTCTACATCCCAAATTCCCCTCTAACAAAAAAGATCTATTACAATGTTCTGCCATCTCTCCAAATGCCAATCTTGCTTCTAATGAAAGAGAGAGAAAAATCCCCCAAACTCTTCTATTGGCTTGAATAAGATGAGTATCGGACCGCAAATGAAATAATTATTTCCTTGAGTTTTCAAAGGTGACTCCTAGTCTGAGTTCAAGGATCAAATATGTAACTTTCCACAATGCTCCACACTCATCACCCTCAAAAAGTTCAAAGCACAGAGAAGGAAACAAGATTCTTTTATACACATGCACTGGGGAGGAAATTCTTAACAGGAAGTAACAAATATCTGCTTCACCCAACTATTAAGTCTTACAGCAGGGGTGAGGGACCTTTTCTGTCCTGGGGGCCACATTGAAAATTAATTAGTATGAGCTCTGAGGGCTGGGTTCAGTTCACATAATCTACATATGAATGAATTAGGCATTATTTATGAGTTTCAGCTGATTTGGGTGCCAGCAGATGACTCCTTGGCTTTCAAGCATGTATCTCCCACAATCTCCAGATTACCAGAGTTCACTAACCATTTCTGGGACTTGGAGTAGCGATTTCCTGCATCCCCCTGCTAATTTTTCCAGCAACCATTAAGAAGGATTTTCTCTCCACACCATCCAGTCTTAAAGAATATTATTTTTGCTGCTGTAGATGATGGACTGGCTGTCTCAGAGGGCTACTAAATCTAAGAAATAATCTAGACTGCTGCTAAAATGACTAACTAACTGTGCTTGAAACTCCCCGATAGCTCTTTGCTTAAGTTTGCTCCTCTAGGACAATGACCTTATCCTGCAATGCAACCTACCGAACGCGGCATTTGTTGCTCACAACTTTACTCTGGAGTCAGGCTGAACAAATACTCATTGCAAGTACCAAATCTGACATGGTCAGTTTATTCTTACCTATTTCAATGAAAGGGATACAAAACACTATTTGTTTCCTGCTTGGATTGCAGGAATCAATATTCATTTCCCTTTTTTTGATTTGGTTACGTCCGTTGCTTTGGGTATTTCATTGTTCTGGTTACTGCAGTTGTACTATTTAACACTATTGCAGAGCTTACTGTTGTGCAATAATGTTAAATAATGATAAATAAGAATTTTATTGATCTATTACTTATTTACATGAATTCCAAACTTGTGCATGTTTCTTTCTCATTCAGTTCATTCTGCACAAGGAGTTAGTATTTGCTCAGAAAGTAATTGGCAATGCAGTCGTTCAAGGAGAATCTGACTAATTTTTACAAGTGTCTTTCACCACTTTCCCAGATTAGTAGCCTATAAATATATTGCTTCATTTCCATCCACTGTCAATATAGCAACTGGCTGCAAACAGAGGATCAGGCCTCGGATGTTGGCTTGTTAAGCTGTTGTTTTCTTATGCTGTGAAATATCAGATACAGTTGCAGGAAACTGTATTCAAATTAAACACTCCCAAGTTTAGTACGCTGCTCTGGAAAGGTTTTTGTAGCTTTGTTCCCCAGGCAAAAGTAGTATGCTAAAGTGGAAATGAGCAATAATATCATCAGCAGTTTGAATCCAATATGAATGCTTATTGCAAATGTTGCAGTATATTTTGATGCACGACCTTTGTTGAGTCAGAACTGCTCTAAAAGCAGATGAGAGAATTGTTTGTGATGGGCCACCATGACTGAATAGTACTGGTGTGATCATGGTATACAGATGAAGGTATACACATTGCCTTCCAGGCCTAACAGTGGCAGCAGCCTTAGAGATGGGAAAGTGAAGTTGTTGAAGGACAGTGACTTGCCTAAGACCAACCACCAGTGAGATGAAAAGTTAAAGCTAGGAACCCCTGCTCTAAGCTGAGAACACTGTTTTCTGAAAAAAATTGGCAATTCAAGCTGAAAGAAATATCCATAGCAAAGGCAAATATTGTATTAGGCAATTCTGGCACACTTCGAATCAAATCCGATGAAGCAGATGCCAACCACTATACATCCTTGATTTATTTTAGGGCTGAAACATGCCCTTGCAAATCTCAAAACTTTCAGCCAGAATTGCGTTCTTGCCGAGATTTTCAAGAGCAAGAATGAGTCAAGAATTGAGCAGTTCTCGACCCGTTCTTGCAAGATTCTCGTGTGGCCAAAAAACAGCTATGTGAATGCGCAAAATGGCTGCAGTAGCCATTCTGTGCATGTGTGGGCCCTGTTCAGCATGCGCAAAATGGTCGTTGGGGGTGCACATATGCAGAATGGCCATGGTGGCCATTTTGCTCATGCTCAGAGCATTTGTTGAGGTTTCTCGAGAATTTCACGAGATTCTTGAGAACCCTTATGAGAACGCACGAGATCTTTCTGGGGGTGCAAGAGTCTCACATGTTCTCAAGAATGGAAATCCAGTCTTGTTTCACCCCTAGTTAGGATGTTCATTTCAGTTTTCTGAGTTGGGTTTTCTAGGTTTTTCAGTCATTTCAGTTTGGATAACTGAATATCCAAACCAAAATTGGAAAAAAATATTGGAGTGTCCAATATTAAATATTTAAATATACTAGCTTTGCTTGAGGATATTTGGATATTCAGCTGGCTATTTGAAAACGTGAATAATATTTGCAAATACAAAATCATCACCTGTTCGTTTTAGTGAAAGCCACCTCTAAAAGCCATTGACTACCCAGTCAGTTAATTAAGGCAATGGATGCTTTAGCTAAAAATACAAACAAACACAAAGCCCTTTCTGCTTCTGTATTCAAAACACAAATATTGCCCTTTCAAGTATGCATTAGTGTGCTTTGTGCTTCTCCGTTTTTGCTCCTAATTTGATGTTTTTAATAGTTGTCCTAACAGTCTGAACACTTTCCAAGTTTTATGGTATGTTGTGCTGTTTGGGAGGGAATTTAGTCCTAATTGTGGTGATCTATAGGAGTGGATTGTGTTTTGATTTAGGTTTGTGGTTCGTGGGCTTGGCTGTTTCCACAGGCAGTTGAAGGTGGAACAGCCCACAGGGAACCAGATCTTTGTGTTGAGTGAATGATGCTACCATGCAGGATCCCCCTGCCTGGGATGGTGTGAGGGTGTAGATTCCCCCGCTTGCTGCTGTGGAGCTCACCAAAACCAGGATCCTTTGCTGCTTACTAGGGGTGGGACATCAGGGCAAATACTGGGTACCGGGTTTACCGGTTCCCGGATTTAACAAAAACGGCTTACCAGATTAATATCGGTTTACCGGTACCGGATCTTTTCCATTGATTTCAATGGGGAACTGTCCCCATTGAAATCAATGGAAAAAAACAAAAACCTCCCCCCTCCCAAACTGTGCGGGTGGAAGAGGGGACACCCCCCACCCACCCTGCCCAGCCTGGATTTAAACAACAATTTTCCCCCCCCCTAAGTCCCTAGTGTGGGCTCCGGGCTGCCGCCGGCGACCCAGAGCCTGCACCAGCACTGCAGCAGGTAAGGGAACTGGTACTGTACTGATCCCTGGGGTGGGGGTGGTTTAACCCATTCTGTGCATGTGTGGGCCCTGTTCGGCATGCGCAAAATGGCCGTTGAGGGTGCACATATGTAAAATGGCCATGGTGGCCATTTTGTTCATGCTCAGAGCATTTGTTGAGGTTTCTCGAGAATTTCACGAGATTCTTGAGAACCCTTATGAGAACGCACGAGATCTTTCTGGGGGTGCAAGAGTCTCACATGTTCTCCCTGGGGTGGGGGGTGGTTTAACCCAGGGATCACCCTACCTCCCCACTCAGGGATTAATGCCATTGCCTACCTTGAGCTCCAGGTGGTGGTGGTCCGGCGGCTTCAGCGCTGGCTGTGGCTGCCGGCTTCAGCACGCTACTAGGCCTTCCGAGCATGATTTGCATGTGCCAGCAAGGGTTCTTCTAGTTGCCATCGCTACTAGCACCCAAAGAAGGGCAGGATTTGCACGTAGAAAAAAGACTGTATCCTGAACCCCATGGGGAACAAGTCCCCACAAACAAGCGCAAAAAAAGGGGGGGGGGGAAGAACTATATTAAACCTTATATGGATACAAAATGTGGAACTGTGCAAATGTCACATAACAGATGTGTACAAAAACAATGATTTATTCCCATTCAATGGGTACTGTGTTAATTAAAATAGCAAGGCATGAGCAACAATAATGTGGGTATTACAATTTAACATACAGCTACAGCAGAAAGGACCCCCACTGAAGCTCCGGATGGAAATAAAAGATTTCAAAAGTCCATTCCTGAAATCCTGAGGAATATGGTTGATGTGCCCATGGTCTTTTCCTTTTTCAAATTGGGCTTCTTTAGCAGGGTCTTCAGCTACCTGCCAAACGCGTTTCGGGGAATGCCCCCTTCTTCAGTGGCTCCTGAATATTAAAGAAAATTTTCTACAATTCAAAAAATCAGCCAAGCATGTTATCATAAAACTTGTATTCAAAAGTAAATCATTATGCATTCAATTGACCCCTACAGTCACTAGTTACCTCCTAGATGTAGAAAGAGACTTCCTACATTTCTACATAACCTGTGTGTGGAAGCTCTTCCATTATACTTTAGTCCCTATGTGTGCCCATTTGTACCTGGAAAACATATCCACATAAGTGCTTTCACAGCTGATGCAAACTGATTAACACAGTATTAGTTTGTCGAATGGACACCCATCCAATAGCCACAAAATTATAATGAAATGTATATAACCAACCTTTTCCTCACGAAACAGCCCTGCAAGTGTCTCACAAACACACAGCCTCCCGGCTGTGCCTTGATAGCTCAGGTGTTACCAGTTGGGTCTATCCAGGGTATAAATACCATGCAGCCTTTCCTCATGTGATATGGGATGATTAATGAGCTGAGCCACTGTAATTACAGCCCCATCACTTATTCAAAAGACTAAATGCTTAAGTTCTTATTAATGCTGCCTATCAAAATATAAATAAATTGAAGCCTGGCATAGGACCTATCCCGATGAGGGCTTATAACCTTCTTATTACTGCCTGATGTAGGGCTTATTTTCCCATAAAATCTGCAAGGACTGCAACTGTATTTGGGGATTGTAAAATAAACCCCAGGCTGTGGTTCTTGATGTTATTGCCTAATGTTGATTTTTTCTTTTTTTCAGGTGATTTACAAACGCTATTGTGGCTGTTGGATATGGGTGTTTGCCAACCACACTGAAACAATGTATAACTACCTGGTCATGCACGGAATCCACAAATAAATACTGTCACTTAGAACAACATTAAAATGACCAATTCAGGGAGTAACAATCATACCAGCCCATATATTCCGGGCTCACATAAATGTGCAGATAAACAGTCATAACAACAAATGTTAAAAGTAAGAGAATTCCCAGAGGGTTGAGGATGTTGAAAGAACCAGGTGTATTTCACAGTGTAGATGATTTCAGGAGCAAGTGGATACAGATATTAAATAAATGCAGTAATGATCTCATGGTCCTGATTATAGAAACCTCTAATAAAGAAATTCAAAAACTTGAGGAACATATCAGGTCAGTTGAGAAAACTGCAAGGGAAACATTGGGCGAGAAGAAGTTCAATGAACAATTAAAATCATTTACTATGGATTTAGGTAGGGAATATAAGACCATTAAAGATCGTAAATGGGTGAAATTCCAAAGGGATCTGAGAGATTATGAGATGAATCGAGTCTATGACTGGAGGAGAGGCACAGCCAAAAACAGACCACAGAGAAAACAGTTTTAAAACACCCCACACACAAAATTTTAACCCACCCTCCCCTCCCCACCTCCGAAGGCCTGGTAGAACAGCCATGTCTTACAGGCCCGACGGAAGGCCAACAGACTTGCGGCCAGCCATGCTTCCTCTGGGTGGGAGTTCCACAACTGGGGCCCAGCCACCGAGAACGCGCTCTCCATTGTAGCCCCCTGCTTTACATGGGGGACCTCCAAGAAGGTGCCCCCGGTGGACTGAAGAGTCCGTCCTGAGTTGCGGAGGGTGAGGCGGTCTCTGAGCTATTCAGGTCCAAGACCGTACAGGGCCTTGTAGATCAAAGTCAAAACCTTGACTCTGGCTCGGCACATTACAGGCAGTCAGTGCAGTGCACGGAGCACCGGTGTTATGTGCTCTCGTCGGCCCTCCTTGTTAGGAGATGGGCTGCCGCATTCTGCACTAGCTGCAACCTCCGGGCCAGCATCAAGGGAAGCCCCATGTAGAGCACGTTACAGTTGTCCAGGCCCTCCTTGTTAGGAGATGGGCTGCCGCATTCTTCACTAGCTGCAACCTCCGGGCCAGCATCAAGGGAAGCCCCATGTAGAGCACGTTACAGTTGTCCAGGCGCAGCCTCCGCACCAGATACAGCTGGCGGAAAGTCGCCTTCACCAACACAGCCACCTGCTGATCTTGATGGAGACCAATAATACCCCCAGACTTTGAACCTGCTGAGCCACAGAGGGGCACACCCCCTCCACAAGAGGGGGCACCACCTCCCCCGCTCGGTCTACCACCATCATCTCCATCTTATTAGGATTGAGCCTCAGTCTTCTCTGCAATAACCAACTTGCCATAGCCTCCAAACACTGAGATAGCATGGAGACGGCAGGGCCTGGGTCAGCTGAAAAAGAGAGGTAAAGCTGGGTATCATCAGCATATTGGTGGCAATGCACACCAAACCCTCTCACAATCTCTCCCAAGGGCTGCATATATACATTAAACAATAAAGGAGACAAGACTGAACCTGGTGGAACACCACAGTCCAGGGCCCGGGGGCTAGATGTTTCTGCTCCCAGGACAACCCACTGGGTCCTCCCCAAGCGGAATGACTGGAACCAACCAAGGGTGGTCCCATCCAGACCCCCGAGGTCACGCAACCGTCTCAACAGCAGCCCATGTTCCACTGTATCAAATGCGACCAAGTAGTGTCGAACATCCTGCGTCTACCTCCCGGCAGAGATCATCCACCAAGGCCACCAGGGCCATCTCTGTACCATGGCTGGGCCAAAACCCTGATTGAAACAGGTCAAGAAAACCAATGCTGTCCAGGTGAACCTGGAGCTGCAAGGCCACTGCCCATTCAGTAACCTTCCCTAAAAAGGGAAGGTTAGAGATGGGTCGGTAACTGGCGAATGTGTCCACATCCAAGGATGACTTCTTCAACAGGGGGCGCACCAAGCCTTTTAGATCTGCCAGAAAAGATTCTGGCTGCAAAAAGAGGGGAGCACATCAGGGGGCTCGTTGCCCTCATAGAGTGAACGCATGGCAGGAAAGTGAGGTGGCAGGAGGACTCTGGTGTGGCTGTGGAGCCTCAGTGGCAGAGGAAGGGGGGAAGGCAACCCAAAAAAGACAGCATGTAAGCCCTTCCCCCCCCAGCCCTGATGTGGAGACCCCTGGGCCCCAGGAGTCTGATGAGGTCAAGGCCTTTCGGGCCGAGTTGGAGAGGCCCACTTGGGACTATGTGGTTGGCCTGCAGCAGACAGCAGCCACCATGGAGAACCGCCTGGTGGAGCAGTTCCAGGCAGTCCAGGTGGAGAAGAAGAAGGTGGAGGTGTATGGTCAGTACGTCTCCGCCGAGATGGAACACCTGGAACTATACCACCAGGCACTCTCCAGGTGGCACTGGGCCGTGGAGTTTGCTGTGGCCCATGGCTACAACCTACTAGCGTACTTATTAACCCAAAGATGTGCTGTGCCAGCAGCAGGGTCTCAACTTGCAGACAGCCCCCCAGGAGGTGCGGGGCTTGTGTTTGTGACAAAGAAAGAGAGACAGGCTCCTTGGCAGTGGGCAGCAGGCAGCGGGAACTGGTGGTCGGAGGGGCTTTTATTTCCAGCAGCTTCAGTGGGCATCCATGGGCGGGTGCGGAGGAGTAGGCTGTTGGGGGGGGGTTCAGCTGGCATGCGGACACAGGGCTTCTGGATGCAGTGGAATGCAATGCAGCCCCCAATGACTGGAATGATGGTCCCAGAATCTAGTTGATGGTTATTGGGACGGGCAGGCATGACTGATTCAGGGACAGTGGAATGACAGCCTAAAGTCTATTGGGCACACTTCATTCAATCACGCGATAGGTGGTAGCAGCAAGTGCAGGAACGCACACAGGCAGGCAGACAGGCACATATAATATGTTGTGTTATATTCCATCCCATTATGGTAGGTTTGCTGCGTGCTGGTGTGGGCAATGGGCATTGGGCAGATGGGAGTTCTTCCTGGTTCTGGCAGGTGGCATCCAGGGTAGCTGGATAAATCTACCTCTCCCCCTCCAACCCCCATTTCTATCGTTCTAGCCGGGAACCTCTCTCTCTCTCTCTCTCTCTCTCTCTCTGGCCATATAGTGCAGGTGATATCATGAGTGGGATCATGTCTGTCTCTCCTTCTAGCACTGGGGAGACTTTCTCTCTCTCTCTCTCTCCCTCCATGAACAGGAGGTTGCATAAAGAAAAGGTGGAATGACAGCGCCCCGTGATCAGAATGACAGGGCAGAAGAACCCTGAGGGTGGGTCCTGGGGCTAGAGTGGCTGTTTCTTGATGTTTTGGAATGACAGCACCCTGTGTGAGGAATGATGGCCCCAGACCCATGGCGGTGGGTCCGGGGCTAGACTGGCAGCTTCTGGATATTGGAGACAGCCCTCCCTCCCTGTAACTTGGCACCAGACCCCTGATGGCCGTCCTGGGGCTGGAGTCACTGTTTCTTGATGCTGTGGAATGACAGCACCCTGTGTAAGGAATGATGGCCCCAGAGCCATGACGGTAGGTCCCGGAGCTAGAGTGGCAGCTTCTAGATATTGGCCAAAGCCCTCCCTGCCAGTAACTTGTCCCCAAAACCCTGATGGTGGGTCTTGGGGCTGAAGTGGCTGTTTCTTGATGCAGTGGAAAGACATCGCCTCCGTGTGAGGAATGATGGCCCCAGACCCATGACGGCGGGTCTTGGGGCTAGAGTGGCTGTTTCCTGATGCGGTGGAATGACAGCGCCCTATGCGAGGAATTATGGCCCCAGATCCATGACAGTAGGTCCTGGGACTAGAGTGGCAGCTTTTAGATATTGGCCACAGCCCTCCCTGCCAGTAATGTAGCCCCAGAACCCTGACGGTGGGTCCTGGGGCTGGAGTGACTGTTTCTTGATGCTGTGGAATGACAGCGCCCTGTGTGAGGAGTGACAGTGGGTTCTGGGGCTAAGGTGGCAGTTTCTAGGTATTGGCCACATCCCTCCCTGCCTGTAACTTGGCCCCAGAACTCTGGCGGCAGGTCCTGGGGCTGGAGTGGCTATTTCTTTATGCGGTGGAAAGACAACACCTCCGTGCAAGGAATGACGGCCCCAGACCCATGATGGTGGATCCTGGGGCTAGAGTGGCAGCTTCTAGATACATATTGGCCACAGACCTCCCTGCCTGTAACTTGGCCCCAGAACCCTGACGTTGGGTCCTGGGGCTGGAGTGGCTGTTTCTTGATGTGGTGGAATGACATCGCCTTTGTGTGAGGAATGATGGGCCTCAAGACCCGTTGCAAAGACAGCATGGGCAGCATTGGCAGCAGCAGCAAACATTGATTGCCAGGATATAGAACCCTTTGCACACATGGCCTATAGGCCTGGCCTGGGGGCCATTGGCACTAGCACCAGCAGACATTGGTTGCCAGGGTACAGAACCCTTGTCACAGACAGCATATAGGCTTGGGGGCCATTGGCACTAGCAGCAGCACACATTGGTTGCTGGGGCAGGCAGTCAGATGGCGTGGCATGAGCAGCAGTCAGGTAGACTGAGGCAGGATTCGAGCTTTGCAACCTCGGCAGGTGGGCAGGCAGTGTGGCATGAGATGCAGTAGGGCAGGTGGGCTTGGGAAGGCTTTGAGCTAGGCAACCTGGGTAGGCAGACAGACACCTTGGCATGGGAGGCAGGAAGGCAGACTGAGGCATGTTTTGAGCTTGGCGGCAAGCTGGGCGGGCAGACAGGCAGTGTGGCATGGGAGGCAGTAGGGCAGGCTGGGACATTGGCAGCAGGGCACTCAGATAGGCTAAGAAAGACAGTGCAGCACAAGAGAGCGAGAGCCAGTCAGCGTCACATAGGCAGGCCGAGATCTTGCAGCCATAGGCTCCATTGTGGGCTGACTCTGCTGTTGAGGCTGCTGCTCCTGCTGCTCCTCCCTAGCAGCGATACTGCTCCTGCTGCTAGACACAGCCATTGGAGCAGGATGGTTGCCCAATGAAGGAGGCAGATGATTAGCCGCTTGGGTCGGGAACCCACTATGATCCACTGACCCTGCCTCCCCGCTTAGCAGTGCAGCACTGTGGCATGATTTTAGGTGTCTCGACATGGCGGTTGTCCGCAGGTTGGTGAACACCTGCCCATGCTTCACCACCTTATTGCACAAAAGTGCACTGCACCTCCCGCGGATCATCTGACTGCACCTTAAAATGCTCCCAGACCCATGATTTTTTAGCCCCTCCTGCCTTCTGGCCCACACCAGGTGACACACTCCTGGGAGGGGCAGGACATGGTGGCACTGGCGACACAGCTCATTGAGGGACAGCCATCACCTCAGCAGCACCAGATACAGAGACCTCCTCCACAGAAATCTCTGCATCGCTGTCCCCATCCACAAACAGAGTGACAGAGGCTGTTGGGCTCCCCATGCTGCTCCCACTCTGAGCAGCACTCTCCCCCTGCCCCCTATAGCTGATGTTGTTGCTGCTGCTGCTACGCTCCCTTCTTCCATTGCCCGGGGATCAGGCCCTGCCTCTAGCAGCCGGGGTGAGATCCATCAGCCCTGGACTGCTTTGGGGGATTGCCTCTATAATTATGGGGGAGTCGGGGGACAATGGTGACCCCTTAGGAGCTTTAGGCACTGAGTCGCCTGCACCTGCAGCCACAGATGAGACAGCCTCAGCTGCCTGCAATGCAGACATTGCAGTGCCCTGCGTGGCAGTGGAGGATGCTGCCAGGAGGCGATGCCTTACCCCCTGGCCCCTAATGCCACTGGGAGCACTAGTGTTACTACTGCTGGGAGAGGAAGACCCACAAGCACGCCTGCGCAGCTTGGGGCATGGTGATGGGCTGCTGCTTCTGCCTGCTGGCACGGCCCCTGGCAGTTCTGCCACATGCCTCATTGCCTGGCTTGCGGGCAGCAGACCGGCCTCACCCTCTCCTACCTCCCTTCTCCATTTCTCCCACCAAAAGAATGCACAAATATTTTATAAAAACAATTTTTAAATTTTTGTTTAAATTTTTAATCTAATATTATATATATCTATCTCTACATAAATCTAACTGCTATTAACTATTCTAAAACCTATTGAACTAAATGGAATATCCTAATAAATAACTACAAAGGCCTTGTCCTACAAACACACTGTATCTCTGTCTATCTCTATAACTAAGTTAACTACTATGTATATCTATCTAGTAACTATCTATCTAATAACTATGTATCTATATATACAATATTACACAGGGGGAAATACAAAGAACACAGGGAGGGGTACAAAACTGAAATTAAAATCAATCTAATAATAATCCTACTCTAAATAAATCCAAAACTTAAAACAGGGGAAGGGAATCAGGGATGGAATAAGAGGGAGAGGGAAAGGATTCAATGGAGGGGGGAGGAAGTAAGTAAGTTTGAACACAGGGAACACAGGGAGGGGTAAAAGCAAAAAAACCACCTAACATAATCTAAATAAATAATAATATGGAGGTAAATGGGTTGGATGGGTGAAATAGGAGGAGGATTGTAATGGATTGAGGAGAACAAAACTGCTGGGAGAGGGAGCCTTCTGAAACGCCTGCTGTTCAGGAACAGTGACTAGCTCAGAAGGTGTTGGGAGGGGGGGAGGCATTCAGTTTTGTTTCTTGCTGCGCCCGCCTCACTGCAATCCCCATTGGCTCCATGCAGCCTAGCCCGTGGCCAACCGCAGACTGCAAAGCCAGTGTTCTGAGGTGAAAAGGGATGGTGATTGGGCAGGCTGGCTGCTACTCCAAGCCTCTCCACCCCTGGTGCCTGGAAGTCTGTTTCTCAGCTGACTCCCCCTTCCTGTCACATTTTGTCTTCCAGTGACACGTTTTTGCCACCTGAACTCACCCAAATGCGATCCGAACTGACCGAACTGTTTGGTCGTTTTGACGTTCGGAATTGAGTTTGGTTCGGTCAGTTCATGTTCAGATTCGGGTTCGGGTTCGGTCGTCTGAACAGGCCGAGTTTGAGCCGAACTTTGAACTTCCGAACCACGTTCGCCCATCCCTAGGAAATCCAAGGATTAATCCAAAGTTCCTTGAGACCCAGTCCAGGGCATTGACAACAAGACCATTCATCCTCACCATGCCTGTTGGATATGTTTAAAGTTGGCAACAATACTCAAAACTCAGTTCAGGTTCTTTAAAATTAATGAGCCTTTCCTACCAATGTGGGAGCCACCAGATCTGAAAATTATGAATAATTTGATTATGTGGGTTGCAGAAAATAAAAACTTCAAATATGGTTCATGAAACCTTGTGATTCTAGCTTTCCATGAAGTGTTTAGCAGCTATTGTACCACCCTCACTTGTGTATTTGAAATGGTGAAAGTGCAGTAAAAGAAAACAATTATTTTTATAGTGGAGTCCAAACAACAGCTAGGATAATAATAATAAAAATAATGACAACAAGAAGATGACAATGAAAGTAGAATGGTTTGACATAAAATAACATTTATGAGTTTCATGTCCTTTTCTCCAGACATTACTAGTTCCAATCTCTTTGTTCTCCAAATTGTCCACTATGCCACTAATTAGACTGCAGTCATCAAAATGCTTCCTCCAGACCAGTCTCACTGAAGCCAGTGGTATTACTTAATTATCAATTGACAGCTCAATGGACTAATGATTAGTCAATGGGACTATTTTGGAGTAAGTGCACTGAGAATCATGACCATATGTTACTGTTTCTGGCCAGATCGTTCATGTGCTCTCCTGCAGGGCACACCTCCATCAAATTATTATTCTTATTAAGTATTTACATAGGGACAACAATGTACCTGGCACTGAACAATCATTAATAAGCATGTGGATGGGGTGATGCAGTGGATAAAGTATATTTGGTAGATATAGTACATTTTCCTGTCATGAACTGGTAGCTGGTTAAAAGATAGGAAACAAAGAGTAGGGAAAAAATGCCATTTTTCTAGTTGCAGAGAGGTAAATAGTGGAGTGCGGTTAGTACTAGGACCAGTATTGTTTAACATATTCATTAATGATCTGGAAAAATGGGTATAGAGTGAGGTGGCTAAATATGGAGATGACGCCAGATTTTTCAAGATAGTTAAGACCCAGGCAGACTGTGAGGAACTACAGAGGGATCTTGCATGACTAGGTGAATGGACAATAAAATAGCAAATGAAATTCAATGTTGTTAAGTGCAAGGTGATGGACATAGGGAAAAATAATCCTCACTTTAAATAGATGATGCTAGGTTTTGATCTGGGTGTAACCAGGGGCGTAGCTATCATAGGGACAGGCGGGACATGTGTCCCGGGGCCCACCATGGTTGGGGGCCCACACAGTCCCGTCCGTCCCCCGATAGCTAAGTCGTTTAATTTTTGTGTGTATGTGTGTTTACGGATGGAGTGACCTCATCCCCAGCGGGCCCACCTGACAAGGAGGTAGCCCCCCCCCTCGGCCCCGCCAGCCCCCCCCTCGGCTCCACCAGGCCCCCCCAAACCAATCCCAGCAACACAGCCTCCTGCCTTTGCCGCCACTTCAAGCCTTAGCCCCGCCTCCCTGACAATGAAACGCTGCGCTGGAAACCATTGTGCATGCGCCGGTATCCAGAGAACGCGGGGCACAAGACACACGAGGCAGACAGGCGGCGAGAATTGCCGAAGTGAGTGAAGCATGCACGCACCACGCTTTGCAGCGCGGCGGCAGGCGGACCCGACTCGGATGACCCGAGGCAGCAGGCTCCTTGGGAGTCAGGACGTGTGGACTCTCTCTCTCGGACTGAGAGTGTGCGTGGCGGCCGCGGCAGTAAGAAAGGGCTGGGGGCCCGGGTGTGTGTGCTCGGTGTTTGGAACTGTGGGACCTCTGGGACGGGGCCTGGGGCCTGGCGGGGGGGG
>QEPC01007076.1:1942913-1959359 GCA_003113815.1 Sphenodon punctatus
GATCTGAACTTGTACTTCTCTCCAGCTACTGAAGCTGGACACTGTCAGAGAGAGGATGCTGGGCTTGATGGACCATGGCTCTGACCCATTATTGCACTTCTTATGTTCATGGGAGAAGGGACAAAGGTGGTTCAGGGAGCAGGATACTCTGAAGGCAGGTGAAGGTGGTAATAGAGGAGGAGAAAAACTCAAAGGTTATAAAGTGAGCTCAACACTTCCAAAGAGTGCTCTCCATTTGACAAGATTAGTCCCTTTCTTCCTGAAGTTAATGTTCCTCCACAGTTACTTTGCTACAATGGGTCACAGGATAGTACCTTTTGGTGAACACAGTGCTTTGCTTTGCAAAAGCAGGTACCTATCGCAGTAACTTAGAACATACTTTGTGGGTACAATCCACCCCCCCTCAGTCAATGAGAGTTTTGCCACTGAGTTCAAAGAGTTCAGGATTGTGCTGTCTGTGAGGAACATGGCAATCCTCTGACCCCCGTGTATAAAATTTGGATCTATGAATTCCAATGTTTTGGAAATTTTACTTGGATAAGTTCTCTTGAGTCTATTATGAAAAGAACACAAACAACAAATAAAATATGCACCCCTTCTACTTTATTAATAAAACAGAGTATTTTTGCATCTGCCTCAGAGCTTTCTAATGAAGCCAAACGGGTGTGATTTTTATTAAAGGTCTCCATTACTCATTTCCTTACTCTCCAGCTATTTTTGTGAATATGTATGAATTTGGGCTTTGAAGAATACTCACAAATGGGCCCTTATGTAAAAATAGTGTCTTGCACAATGTCCCTTACAATATCATTCTAGATGCAATGAATCATCTGGTGGATAATTAATAGACTCAAACAGGGACCTCTGCAAGGGATCTGCAAGGGAAATGGAAGGAATCCTATAACAAATTTCCTGGAGTATTCTAAAGGAAAGTATTAGTTATGGATGTTATGACATACCTAGCATCAGAAAAGTATATATGTATGGTTATTTCTCTGGACTTTTATTACAAATCTTACTAACACCATCATACCTCAAAATCAAATTGGACATATGCAACCCCCCAACTGGAAAAGGCTCTTTTTACATGGGCCGGGGCTGCATGGGGTGGGAGTGTGCGCCGCAGGATGGGTGGCACGTGGGGGCTGCTGCACACAGGCACACACCCACCCTCCATGCAGCCCCATCCATCCACACTCAAGGAGCAACCTCCGTTTCCCCCGGTTGCTCTGTGAGTGGGAATGTGTGAGGGGTGAGTGGGGATGTGTGTTTTGCAGGAGTGCGCATGCACCTCCACTCACCAGCCACGGGATTTACACAAGACGGTACCACTAATGCCCATGCAGAGGATCTGTGTGGGCATGAGTGGTACCGTCTCGTGTAAAAAGGACCTAAAAATGAGTCATGGTCCCAAAGATCATGACATTTTTAAACATTACAAATCTGAAATTCCTTTTATTTGCAGTCATATCTTAGAAGATACACTTTTATGGTTTCTTGGAGGCACAAAAGTTTCACGAAGGCACAAAATATTTATTTAAAACTACAAGGTGAGATATTTTATGATGGCAAGACATGGGCCTTTCAGAAAGATGCGAATTGTGTGCTACATTTGTTAGAGCTGGCAAGACTGCTTAAGAGGACCAGTAAGAATGAAAACTGCATTTCAACTTAAGCAATTGCTCCCACATGAACAGTATTATAAATAGGGCTACGAATTTGTCATGGAAATTTTCTTTAAAAGTCATGAGTTGGTCATGGCAGGAATGAGAAAACGTTGTAGAAAACGAATGGGTAATTTTTAAAAAAAATGTTTATTCAGTATTGTATTTTGTAAACCCCCCCCCCTTAGATTGTAAACCCAGGGATTCAATTGTAAGCCCCCCCAGCACAGAATAGAAGAAGGAGGACAACAACCCCCACCCCTTAGATTGTAAACCCCAGGGATTGTAAAGCCCAAGCAGGGGATAAAGGCAGAGGAAATGCTGCCGTCTCCTGGGTGCCTCTTGAAACTCTGACAATGTTCTCTGCCTCTGATCCTGCCACCACTTGGCTATGCCTAAGTCTCCGCCCTCCACAAGAAACAACACTGAGGAGGGGTTTGGCGCTCCAGGGAGAGGCCGTGGCTTTACCCGGTGGCACCCAGCATGCTATTCTCACCAGCTTCTTGCTGTATCACCATGTCTTCACAGTCAAGGAGGGGTTTGGAGCTCCAAGGAGACACCGTGGAACTTCTTAGCACCATTGAGCGTGCTCTTCTCACCAGCTTTTTGCCAGCTCTGCTCTTCAGTTTGGGAGAAATCTCGAAAACCTTGGGAAAATCATGGAAGTCATGGGAAGATCTCAAAAGTTATGGAGGGGGGCAAAAGTCACTAAAAACATGACTTTTGTCACCACCATGACAAATTCTTAGCTGTAATTATAAATTATCTCCTCTCTTTTCCCTTGAAAATGTGGATTGTTTTCTCAACTTAAATGCCTTTGATGAAATACTTTAAAATGATGGAAATGTCTCCATTTAGGCTAGGGGAGGGGAACCTCCAGCCTAAAGAGAACCTCTTTCCTGGTGACTGTTTTTTATTTGGCTCCTTCCCACTCCCTGCATCTGCCCCATGGATCTACCCTCAGGTATTGAAATAGTAAGATCAGAAGAAAGGAGGGGACATAAGCAGGCGCGGTGCATCCCCTAGGGCCTCCTGGGTGGTGCCCCTCTTGCCCTCCTGGATTGAGTCAGCTCAATCAGTTAAAAAAAATGCTTGCCTGGGACCAGCACGGTGGCAGAGCGGCTTTGTGCCAAACCTACGGGTTCCAGGGGGCTGCGCTATCAAACATGCATGCACAAGCTCTTATGAGCTTCTGCGCATGCATTAGGTTGTAAGCCGTAGGAAGGGACTGCGTCTATCTTATTGTTCTGTAAATCGCCAGGTACACAGCTGGTGCTATACAAATGCTAATAATAATAATAATAATAATAATAATTAATAATTAGGTGGGGGGCAGGGCTCTCAGATGCTGTGCTGTTGTAGCACAACTAATGAGGAGCCACAGAGTGCGCAGGTCAGGGGCGGAACTGGAGGGAGTTTGGAGGTGGTGTTTTTCACTTCTCCTTAGGGGGTGGGGAAGGCAGGGTCGGGAGGAACCAGTCATGCCTCACCCCCTAAGGAAGCCCACTTGTGGACAAAAAACTCAATCCTCCTAATAATGCGATATCGGTGGCTAGGAGCATCGTCCATAATGCAGAAGTGGAAAAATGTCGTTTTTTAAATGTGCCACTGGGGGCACAGTTCCATTAATGGCATAGGGGAGCTATTTTATTGATTGCCTGGGCACCTCAAGCAAACATCCAGACCAAGCCCCATGGGGATTTTTTTTTAATGCCAGGCCAGCCAGTTACAGTACTGGGGGAGGGGGAGCGAGGCGCTGCCACCTGCCAGTCACAGGGCAGGCTCAGCACCATTTTGTGGTGTCTGGTGGCTCTGACAGAGGCAGACACGTTTTCTCTCTGCTGAGTATGATCTCTTGGCTGGCCCAACTCAGCTGCTTCCCAGTGGTGCTGTTGCATCAAAAGATTCAAATCTCAGTGCTGGGGGAGTGGGGGACTGGGAGACACTGGGGAATGGGGCTGGGGGGGAAGGCTGACTGGGAGACATTGGGGAATGGGACTGGGGGAGGGGGTGGACTGGGAGACACTGGGGAATGGGGCTGCGGAAGGCTGACTGGGAGACACTGGGGACTGGGGGAGGCGGTGGACTGGGAGACACTGGAATGGGGCTGGGGAAGGCTGACTGGGAGACACTGGGGAATGGGACTGAGGAAGGGGGTGGGCTGGGAGACACTGGGGAATAGGGCTGGGGGGTGGATTGGGAGACACTGGGGTCTTTGCATGAATGCTCCCTCCCTGCATGGTTGCAGGCACAACAGCTGCCTTCTACAGTGTAGCATTTGTTTGGGGGGACAAGTGGAACTTCCCGTGCCTGCTGCTTTTGTGTGGTGTGCTAAGAACTTTGCATAATAATATTGTTCTTCCTGGCTTAAGATCTGGTTTGTTTTGCTTGCTCTGTTTGCATGTGCACTGCTGGTTTCCTCCCATCTCTCCCAAGTCCCCCAAGCATGTGCAAAGGATAGGCCATGGAAATTTTGCAGTGCCCCCACTCATGGCTACCCTTGGTTAAAATGGTCCCTTTCTTTGATGTTTCTCGCCTAAACTGTCTGCCTTCTGTTTCTCGGATGGAGAGACCTAGGGTCTTGGATGGAAAGAAGGATTTCCAATGCAATCTTTGCTGGAATGTTCCTTGCATTTTAAAATGGCCCCGCCCTTTGCAGTCTTGTGGGATATTGTGGCAAGTTTTCCTGCAAGAAGACCATGCCACATGATGATTCACTAATGGCTAGTCTTTGCATGAATGTGCCCTGTCTGGTTGCAGCAGAGCTGTGTAGCATGTTTTGGGGGACAAGTGGAAATCCTTGCTGCTGCTTTTATGGTATGCTAAGGACTGCACATAATATTGCTGCCTTAAGATGGTTTGCTCTGCTTGCTCTGTGTTTGCATGATGGATTGCTCTTTCCTTCTATCTTCCTAAGCATGAGTAGAGAGGTCATTTTGTAAATTTGTGGGTCCACTGGTCGTGGCTACTCTTGTTCAAAATGGTCCCTCTCCCTTTGCTGCTTGTTTGCACAGGCATTTGGCTGCTGGGGATACAGTATAGGTACTAGGGATGCTGATTTGGATAGGACTTGTTTGGTCGCACTACAGGCCTGCAACTGGTCAAACTTTTTTAAAAGGTCTGCCCCTCCGCTCTTGCTGTGGTGGGGGTTTGGCGGCGGCCCCCCTCCCTTTGGAGGAAGGAGGCGAGGATGGGTAAAGCCACCGAGGGCAGCGCTGAGGAGCAGGGGGGCGGGAACGGTCACCTTGGCAACCGAGGGGGAGTCCCGGGCGCCACAAGAGCGCCACAAGAGCGCCACAAGAGCGGGGAGTCCCGGGGAGTCCCGGGCGCCATTTTAGATTTCCCTGCTTGCCACCTCACTGCGTTGGCGGCAGCGAGCGGGAAAGGACGTGCCCCCACCCACCCGCCCCCTTTAAATGCAACACTCCGAGTTAATACTGGTCGCCAATTAGGACTGGAAAGGAATTTTCCCCAAGTCTAATTGGCAAATGGAAGGCGAGGGTTTTTTCGCCTTTCCTGGAGTGACCTGCTGATTCGGTCCTAGGGCGTGACAAAGCATAGTGCGGGTGGTAGGCCTGAAATGTCGCACTTTTGGCAGGGGGCTGGATTAAAGATAATTGTTTAGGGGTTATACCAGTTAGCATAGGATGGTTATTAAACATCTCCCTAAGAGATGGGCAGGCCATGCATAGCTGCACAGTGCGGCCCAATGTATGGTCAGCCAAGGGTGAGAGGTGAACGGCCGGACCCGCTGGGAGGACCATGTGCCAAGCAGTAGGTAACGGTGCCCTCACCCTTGTTTAACCCCAAAAGGGGTATAGGTACGAACAACCCACCCTGGCCCGGGGAAACCCGGCCATCGGGACAGGGCGTAAGTTACAAGTTTGGGAGTTAGGCTGCAGGAAGTTATTATTAATTACTAGTTATTAATTATTAGTTATTTATTAATTATTAATTATTAATTATTAATTATTTATTATTATTATTACTATTATTATTATTATAAACATTTATATAGCACCAGTAGTGTGACCTGGTGCTGTACAGAACATAGAAATAGACGCGGTCCCTGCCTGTGGCTTACAATCCCTTAGAATTCACTTAAGAATATAAGAAGGGCATTGATGGTGGGGACGGGAACCTCCTGTGGGTTCGGGGTGGAGAACAGTTAAATGAAGGTAGAACTCCAGTTTAAAGGGGGAAGCGGGAGGGTTGCTCCTTCCCCCTTTTTGTTGGTTTAAAATTTATTAATAAAGAGTGCGGCCGTTCAACCCCATGAAATGTGTCCTCGTCTTCTTCCGGGGTGCGTCGACAACTGTTTGTTTGGACAGGCATTTGGCTGCCAGGAATACAGTGCAGGTACTGGGGATGCTTGTCTGGATGGGGCTGGTTTGGTTTCAATACAGGCCTGCAACTGACCAAACTTTTTTAAAAAGGCCTGTTTGTTTGGACAGGCATTTGGCTACCGGGTATACAGTGTAGGTACTCAGGATGCTGGTTTGGATGGGCCTTGTTTGGTTGGAATACAGGCCTGCAACTGGCCAAAAGGCCTGTTTGTTTGGATGGACATTTGGCTGCCGGGGATACTGTGTAGGTACTTGGGATGCTGGTTTGGATGGGGCTGGTTTGGTTTCAATGTGGGCCTGCACCTGCCCAAAAATTTAAATATGTTTGCATTTGCACTGTTGGTTTTCCCCCTCCCCTCCCAAGCATGTACAAAGTCCGTGGCCATTTTTGGGGGCCCCCACTGGCCATGGCTACTCTTGGTTAAAATGGTCCCTGTCTTTGCTGTTTTCCATCTGAACTGTCTGCTTTCTGTTTTTCAGGTGGAGGGACCTGGGAGCTTGGCTGGAAGGAAGGTTTTCTATCCAGTTTGTCTGAGATCTGGCATGATTCCACACCTCGCCTTGCTCTCCTTATGAACAGAGGAGAAAGTAGGTTGGAGAATGACAGAAGAGAAGACTGCAGACAACAGGAGACCCCTTTCCCCTGTCTCCCACTGAACCCATCTCTTCCCCTTCCTCTTCTCATGCACCAAAACCAAACCCTTTCCCTCCTACTTCTCCTCTGTCCTGTCCTTCTTTTCCCTTTCATTCTCTTCTGATTCTGCTTGTCGCAGGACGGGGAGCTAACTCAGTCCTCCCAGTTCTCCAAGCCAGAAGGAAGGCTTGTCCCAAAGCTTACACTTCAGAAAATTACAAGTGGACAAGGAGGGCATGAAAATCGAGGATTCGAGGGTTCAGGCTAAAGATAGGAGATGGCAATGTGATCTATTTTTTTTAACCTGCTATGGTTAATTTGGACCCGGTAGAAAAGAGAGAGTGAACAGGATTCCAGTAAGAGGGCTCTCTATCCCCCTGTGGCAGTGCTTCATGCAGCAGCAAGGAGTTCCCAGCATTAACTAATGTAATGTCCATCCAGTGTTAACCCTGGGAACTCCTTGCTGCTGGGTTAAGCCATGCCACTGGCCTAACTGTTGGCCAGGCTCTGCCTACAATTAGCCGGGCTCTGCCCACTGTTGGCCAGGCTCTGCCTGCCATTGGCCAGGCTTTGCCCCTAGGCCCATTGGCAAAGTTCCACATCTAGGTCCGCTAACCGGACTCCGCCGCCGGTGCTAGGTTCAACCCACCCACTGCCCCAACAGCCTCAAAAACCTCCAGCTGCCATTGGACATAAGGGCATGCACTCAAGGCCAAGGGATGGATTCATGGCATAGATCAATGCCCTTTACATTTCCCTCCATCCCTGAGCGCACCCATTAAGCACTCCTGCTATCTGGCCTGTGGAGCTTGAACTCATTTTCAAAATGGCTTGTGGGAGGGAAAAGATTCTCTGTCCCTGATTTAAGTCCTTTGCAGAGGCATGACTTTCACCCTTAATTCTTAATTCTATTCAAGTCAATGAAGTAATTCTTGTTGATTTCAGTGGTGTAGGATCAGCGTTTTATATCACATGAGAACATAAGAAGTCAGACCACATTCCTGGCTGATGCAAGTCAACGGAGCTGCTCCAGCAGACACCAGCTGAAGATCTTGGCCAGAACAATGACCACCAAGGAGATTTGGATGGATTGATTCACAGCTCCTCTTCTGGTGGTAAACAGTTTGCAAAATGCTAAAGTCACATGCATTCCTTTCTCAAAAAGAGATGGAGTTAATAAAGAAAAGCCAGATTTGGACTCAAATGGACAGATTTTGTTTAGAGTAAACAGAAATCTCAGTGTAAACTGAGCTCCAGGGAAAGAAGAGCAACATTCTAAATCTAAGATTTGTTAAATATAAACTAGACCGTTTGATTTTTCACCTTGTTAAGTAGAATAGAAGAAACAGAACAAAAGAAAATAGTATATTCGACATGTTAATAAAAATTGGTTCAGTAGCCTCTTTTACTTAGCCCTGTTTTGTCACACAACACAGACTGGACTAATCCAAAAAGCAATCTTCTGCTAAAAGTTGCTTGATCTAAATGCATGTGCAGAGTGTTCTCTCAAAAAATGATAGCTTTCTGATGGTAAAAATACATGGTAGCTGCAAAATTAGAGAATTCATAAAATAAAAGCTTTAGATGGCCAAAGACCTAAATCCATGTTCAGAACTTTTATAGCTAATTTTCTAAAGGAAAATAAACAAGTCCTCTCCATCTGAGGATGAAAAGCAAAATTATTTATTTTTCCACAGTGAAAATGGAAGCAAGAAGGCATGTGCTTCATACATGTGGAAAAAAAGAAACTTTACTACAGCTGAGGACTGGACAGAGTCCTGTATTTAGAGACATAATAGACATAAAAGAAAGTTAGGAGACTGGAGCACATTGTGGTGTAGGATCAAAGAACCTTTGTGATTATACTGCAAATGCTTTGCAAGATTTTGTCAAGTTGTTAATCTTTCCATGATCAAGTCCAGATTTATTTTGACCTATGAACATCTAAGAAAACAAAACTTTGAAAAACTTTCAGTAAAGCATGATTTTCCTGAAGATTAGTAAGTCACTCATGAGTGCAGTGCTCATCTTCAAAAAGGACCTTGAGAAAGTGGGAACTTGGGAACCAAACAACCAGTAAATCTTCCTTTTTCAGTCTTCCTTTTTCACATAATTTGAAAGAGGGATGATTTTAAAAGGAAATTAAAATAATGAAAAACATTTTGTTTTGCATAGTTTATAGTCATCCTTTAGAATTTATTGCTGTGAAGAAACAGGAGTCAAGTAGCTTGGTGAAACCACTAAGGAACTAAGTTAAGAGCCTAATGTTCACATTTTAATTTTTCAATGTGTATGATGATTCAGATGTTAAGAATTGCACAGATACTACAAACGTTTTGGAAGTGGAATTCTTCAAATCTATGGCATGTCTTCTGAAGACTGGATAGAATGTGCAGCTCAGTTGCTATCTTTTACTGAACTGACTTCTGTTGGTGAAACAAATCTTGTGATTTCCACCATTGGAAATCTGCCATTGGACATTCTGGGTGTTTTTACACACACATTTCTCCTGGATGTTTGCTGTTACATCCTGAACTTTCTGTGTGTCTAAATTATTATTATTATTTATTATTAACAAACATTTATATAGCGCCAGCAGTGTACCTGGCACTTTACAAAGTAATAAAATAGACAGGGTCCCTGCCCCTAGGGCTTACAATCTGAGAGACAGGAGCTGGGGGAGAGACTTAGGAAGGGGAACAGAGGGAGAGACAAGGGGTCTAACATTCATGAAGATGCGAGGTCTCAAGTGCACGTACTTGGCTTGGTTACGATGAGAATGACAGCAGGCATCACTCACTCACCCAGATCTTAAACATCTGGATCTTTGAACTTCTGCGTAGAACTTCTCCCAGAACCCTTGTGTGTAAAAAGTTCTCCTGGTAAACTGCTTTGCTCCAGGCAGCTGTGGCCACTTGGTTTCCATGGCAGCCTGTCACATCTACAGCTGTGGCTACTTTAGGCTGCCTCAGGGCAGTGTTTGTGTGAAGAATGCATTCAGGAACTGCCTCAGGGCAGTGTGTGTGTGAAAAATGAATCCGGAACTTACTTGTGGACTTGTAAACCCAGAAAATTGAAAAATCCGGAACTTTAATGTATGTGTAAAAATGCCCATTGTCTCCACGCATTAAAAATCATCCCTCTTTTACAATTAACACTCAGATGGAGTTGCAGTTGAAGATATTCCATAACTTCCTCCAGTATTACAGATAAATCTTGTGATTTCCGCCATTGAAAGTCTCCAGTCATGAAAAACCATCCCTCTTTTACAATTAACATACAGATGGAGTCATTACACATTGACAGTAAGTACTTAGTTCTTTGTCAGAGGTAGCCATCTCTATTGCTATCTTGTTAACTGTAACATATAATAGCATTCCCTCCAATATTTCACAGATGAAAATAGATACAAGCTCCACCTCCCCAGTCAGTAAGCCCTGCCTCCTCAACAAATAAGCCCAACCCTCTCGTGCACAAACAAGCATGAGTGCACTCACCCCTTGCTCTAGACTAGCATACAGACTGACTCTAATTCACATTCATGTAAGGTCATTCACACGCACACATCCACTTTCATTCACACTTGGCATCATCTGTGCATGTAAGATTCACACTTGTAAAGATCCAGGCTTGAACCAGCATTCCTGGGGCCATGGGAATGGTGGTGGCTGGATCTGTAGTGACACCAGAAGATCTTCTCTGGCACTGGTTATAAGCCACACACCCCTCCCCGGCCTTGCTCCATGCCCCCAGCTTCCTGGTTGGCTGCTAGCCTGTATGTAAGGTCAGCCAGTAGCCTCAGGAACCTGAGTGGATCATCAGTTACTTCCTGTGTCTTACCTGCTATACTTTCCTCACGTTTCCATGAACTTTGGACTGGCTCAGGCTCTGTGCCCCCTTTTCCTGAAGCATCAATGACCTCGTGGCCTTTTGGAATAGCTGGATGTCTGAGGCCAGTGATCGGGTGGTTCCTAGACGTCCACTTCCAGCACGTCAGCTCCGCAGGTCTCTGTGGTTCATGGAGGACCTGGGGTGTCTGAAGAGTGAAGGGAGGCGGTTAGAGAGACGGTGGCACTGTACCCACGCCCAAAATGATCGTTTGTGGCATAGAGCATTTTTAAAGTCCTATGTCATGGCAGTAAGGGCAGCAAAGAAGCGGTTCTTGGCTGCACTCATTGCATCTGCTCAGTCATTCCCAGCAGGACTGTTCTGGGTGGTGAAAGGTCTGGTTGGTCCAGCTTGTCTCCGCCTGGAACCAGACTTGTCCAAGGCCCGTTGTGACATGTTTTTGAAGTACTTTGATGACAAAATCACTTGCATTGAGCACAGCTGCCAGGCCGCCATTTCAGAGGCAGTGGCAGAGCCAGAGGTTAGGAATGCCCTGTCCAGTCAGGTTTTGTGGGAGGAATTTCAATTGGCAACACCTGCTGATGCAGCCGATGTGCTGGAGTCTGTTCAAGTCATGACTTGTGAACTAGATCCATGTCCATCCTGGTTAGTAAGAGCTACCAGGGAGACAGTGGGGCCGGTGCTGGCGGGGGTTATCAACGTCTCCCTCCGGGAGAAGAGGATGCCAGGTTGCATTAAGGAGGCTGTGGTTTGGCCCCTTCTCAAGAAACCAATGCTTGCTGCGGATGCCCTAGCTAGTTACCGGCCTGTCTCTAACCTTTTCTTTTTTAGGGAAAGTTATTGAATGGGCAGTGGCTCATCAGCTCCAGGTGCATTTGAATGGCATCGGTTTTCTTGATCCCACACAGTCTGGCTTTCACCCAGGGTATGGCACGGAGACAAGACTTGTGTCCTTGATCGATGACCTCCTCATGGAATTGGATAAGGGTCACATGACCCTGCTGGTCCTACTAGATCTATCAGTGGCTTTTGATATCGTTAATCATGAGCTGTTGGTGTCACACCTACGGGACCTGGCGGGGGTGGACAGAACTGTTCTCCAGTGGTTCCGTTCCTTCCTCACAGATAGATCTTAGCAAGTGGTGCTAGGGGACTGTACATCGTCCCCTGGTGGCCTCCCATGGGGAGTCCTTCAGGGTTCTATTTTGTCCCCACTATTGTTTACCATGTATATGAAGCCACTCGGGGA
The DNA here is from genome assembly GCA_003113815.1 of Sphenodon punctatus. Classification (NCBI taxonomy): domain Eukaryota; kingdom Metazoa; phylum Chordata; class Lepidosauria; order Sphenodontia; family Sphenodontidae; genus Sphenodon; species Sphenodon punctatus. The sequence goes on from QEPC01007076.1 coordinate 1,954,656, forward strand.
GGTCGTGCGCAGCTGGGGGGTTCGTTGCCATCAATATGCCAACTACACACAGCTGTATTTGTCATTTTCATCTGATCCAAGCCCTGTTGTCTCATTGCTATCTTGGTGCTTGGCTGCTATGGGGGAATGGGATGTTAGTAGGTGGGACTGGTGATCTGAGTGAGGTGGTCTCCTTCATTATTGGGAATTTTCGTCCTTTTTTGGTTCTGTCTGTGTGGAGCTTGGGGTGCTCCTTAATTCACAGCAGCACCCGGATTCCCAGGTGTTGGCTGTGGACTGGAGCACCTTCCGCCAATTACATCTGGTGAAGAGGCTCCGCCAAGGCTTTGCTCGGACTCCAACCTTGCCACTATCATCCATGCGTTTGTCACCTCGAGGCTAGACTATTGTAATGCACTCTTTGTGGGGCTGCCTATGGTGATGGTTCAGAAGCTGCAGCTAGTGCAGAATGCTGCAACCCACCTCCTTACTTGGATGGGCTGCAGAGAGCACATAACACCTGTGCTCCAAGCACTGCACTGGCTGCCTATTGTCTTCTGGGCCCAATTCAAGGTACTGGTTTTAACCTTTAAAGCCTTTCACGGTCTGGGTCCTGTTTATCTGAGTGATCGCCTTACCCCCTGGGCAGCCCCTGAGATTGTCTGGGGGTGCCCTTCTGTAAGTCCCATGCTATTGGCGAGTTCGGACGGACAGGAGGGCATTCTGGACGGCTGCACCATCAGTCTAGAATTCCCTCCCAGTGGAGGTTCGCCTCAGCCCAAATATTCTTGCTTTCTGACGGAACTCTAAGACATGGCTCTTTTGCCAGGCATTTGGTGGGGGAGGGTGGGATGGGTTAGATGACTTGGAAGGAGGGTATTTTAATTCTTATTAGTATTTTTAATTGCACAGCCAGAGTTAGTCTAGGTTTTTATTGTTATTATATGTTGTATTTATATCTGTATTTATATTTATATTGTGTGTGTTTTATTTTTGGAATTGTAAGCTGCCCCGAGTTGCTCTTGCGAGAGGGGCGGGGTAAAAATTGACACAATAAACAAACAAACAAATAAATAAATGTGTCCATTGAACCAGCTGGAAACTGGTCCTTCTGAGTCTCTTTCCTCAAATCCAGTGCTTCGGACCACTGAGTCTGGCCACTTGGGTACTGGGGCTTGGTATCAGCCACAACTGGGGCTCAGTCCCCCAATATTCTATAATGGGGGTCTGGCATCTGTCTGTGTCCCCTACACATCAGCCTGGGGAACCCCATATGTGATAGCCAGGGGAGCTATACTGGTATCATACTGGGTAAATCGATACAGTTGGAGGATGTGCTCTAAGATACATATTTTGGGTGGGGAAATTGTTCTGATTATGTTCAAAAAGCATTTTTCTACATTTTTGATTAAATGAAGCTACCCAGATTTCAATTATTTAATTCCACCATCTGTTCATGTAAGATCATACATAACAACATAACTGCCATACTGGGTTAGACCAATGGTTCCGACAGTGGCCAATCTTGGTTGCTTGGAGAAAGTACCCAGCAGATCACAATGGGGCAACCTATTGCTCACTCCCAGTTCCCAACAGTAAGAGGTTACATTCCACAAACATACCTGGCTAATAGCTGCTAATGGACCAATCCTCCAGAAACGTTTTCAACTCTTTCTTAAATCCAACTATACTACTGGCCTTGACTACATCTTCAGGGGTGTAGCTCCCATGGTGAAAGGGGGGCTCAGTTGAACCCGGGCCCCAAACCCTGAACTGGCACACAGCACCACCCCTACCCTGCCAAACTCCGAGTGGGTGGAGGAGGAGGGAGCTGGAATGTCAAGAGATACAAGGAAGCAGCCCCTGCCATGCCCCAAGAGACAGGCCAGACAGCCGGGCGCAACAGATGCCTCAGAACAAAGACCACACCTGCACAACAGAGTGCACAGAAGCACACAGGGAAACCCGAAGGATGAGGGAGAAAGAGGACCCCAACCGGGGAAGGGGGGCCAGGACTGAGCACAGCGACCGGGAAGAACAGGCAAGCCCCCAAATGGGTGGAGACCACACAACACCGCCCCGCCCCCCTGCATGGACCACCACTCACAGAACCGCCCAAACCCTGGAGCAACAGGCCAGGAACAAGACAACAGGGTTGAGGGTGTCAGGTGCCAAAGCGCAAGCCAAAGACAGGAACAGAGGGCACAAATTGGACAGCCGCTTCCCAAAAAACACAAGTCAGCTGCAATACTGAAGCAGCCCAGCAAGCACAGGGCAGGGCTGCACAGGATAATCCCCACACCACAACAGGGAAGGGGGGACACGGGAACCCACGCAAACAGCAGAGGGGGTACAAACCAAGGTGCCAAGCCAAAGAGGACCCATGGATACAAAGCACAATGATGGGAGGGGGGAGGGGTGTCACAGAGCACAGGACCCATGCCCTACTAGGCAATTGCACCAACCAGACACGGCCCATGCAGAGAGGAACAACCAAGGAAAGGAGAACACAGACACCAGAGGGACACAAGCACTCCAAACGTTAGGTATAAGAGGCTCATGGCAGAGAACGAAAAACAACACTGACTGGCGAAAAGGTGGGGCAGATCCAAGCACTCGGTATGGCCAGCGACCCGAGAACCGGCTCCAGTGATCCTCTTGGGCACAGTCCAAGAGGCGGACCCACTGCAGCACATGCAGGACCAGCAGCACCATCACCACCTGCTCCCTGATCCTCCCATTAAGAACCCCCCCCCATGAAAGGAGAGAAGGAGTGGGAGCACACCAGTAGGGCAGTTCACTGGCTGCAATATTCAGGGATCCCACAAATACGGTGGGTGGAGGGGGGCAGACACACACACAGGGAAGTCATAACAGCAGGGTACCCAGCATGCTGATGGCAAGGTGATCCCGTTGGAGCAACCATCCCGCCCTAGCAACGATCCGATTCCCCCAAGGCCTGATCCCCCCCAAACCACACCGATGACACCAGCACCAGCTCCCAGAGGATCCTGGGGAATGACCCACAGACACATCAGGAGAACAGAGGCAGCTAAACAGTGACAATGTTTATTGGCACAGGGAGCAGTAGGATGTCACACCAGCCTGAGAGAGCTGATGGCAGGACAAGTGGGGAACCCATGGTGTAAGGAAGGAGCAGTACAACTAAATAATGGGGTCCGACGGGTTGGCAGTCAGACCTGGCAGGAAAGTGTCAGTAGGTAGACTCTCAGACCGCACCGCAGGACACAGATCGGGAGGCGGACGGGTCACGCAGGTGAACGAAAGCCAGCAGCACGGCCATGGGGGAGCAACAGTGCAGGTTCCTCATGGGGAGTGAGGATCCATGATGGAGGTTACAGCAAAGGCGGGATCACAGAGCAGGTGCCAGGTGCTTGGGATACAAGGACCCCTGGACAAGATCATCCCAGGCGAAGAGGCTCCACCTGTAGCCACGGGCATGCATATGGGCATTGTCAGTGGGAAGGAGTAGGGGTCCAATTCAAACACTCGCTCCCTAGACTCCGATAGGTTGCACATGGGGTTAAAGATTCCTTCAGGATAGAATTATGGCCTAATGACTTTACAGAAGTCAGGCCTCTATCATCACAAGGATCAGAGCTCTTGACAAACCACTGGTAAAGTGGTTGGTACAGCCCAGCACAAGCACAAGCACAAGCACAAGCACAAGCACAAGCACAAGCACTCAGGGTTGGTTGGGGAGAGGGAAGAATAGTGCTGTGGAGGGTGAGAGGGAGGAAGGGAAAGGGGTCCTGGGAGTACAGAGCAAAGACAGGGCTTACACGGTCCACAGGAAGGGGTGATCCCAGGGAGGGGAGTGAGTGCCCCTATGCCAGAGATGCCCAGGTTAGTTATCTCAGTAGGAGAGGGTCTTCCTCAAGTCTTCCCCTTCTACCCACAGACTTGGGGAACAGGGATCTAAGCAGCCTCAGCAGGGTCTGAAAGCATCCTCATGCCTCCCATCCCCAGCAACCACAATCAGGGGAACTGCCCAGCCTCCTTAAGGGGCTGGTGCCCATAACTGGGATCCCCCAAAACCTTGCTATGCCCTTGGGTTGACAGCCAAGTAGGTTGATGTAAAAACAGTCCAGTAGGTTAAGGGATGTAACCGCTGACTGTTGGGAGATGGAAGCGAACAGCAGGGGATGAATGACCTGTTGGTTTCTTCTGCAAAGCAACCAAGAGTGGCCACTGTCAGAGACAGGATGCTGGCCTTGATGGGTCATTAGTCTGACCTTCTATGGCACTTCTTATATTCTTAGGTTCTTAAGATCAAAAATTCCATACTTTTGATCATTTTCTCATGAAAATGATCCAGGTTCTCCTGGAACAGGACATGGAGCAGAGATATTTCAGGATGAGGAGATTTGAAAGAGATGTTCAAAGAGTTTGAGCAAAAATGTTTCAGAAATAATAGCTTATATAGCACTTTTCAGTGTGCTTAGCAATTATGCTCTGATTAATCCTCACAACAGCCATATGGTTGGCAAGTCAATGGGTACTTTCAGACGTTACGGGCGGCCGGTTCACCACAGTGAACCACCAGGGGGGGTGAACAGCGCAACAACGGCCGTGGGTGGGAAAACGACCCAAACAGACGTGCCGGGAATGGGACCACGGGCCGGAACCGGGTCGCACCATCGCGGGCCGTGGCAGCACAACAGACGTGCAGCCGAACCCCCGCCGGGCGCTAAACCCCCACAA
>QEPC01007076.1:1965616-2001534 GCA_003113815.1 Sphenodon punctatus
CCCCGGGGGGGGGGGGGTTGAGCGTGGTTCGCTGTGGTTGAGCATGATCTCGTAACGTCTGAAATCATCCAGTATTATTAGGTCCATTTTTACCAACAGCCATATAGGGTAGGTGAGTCAGAATTGAAGTGGCCCATTGTGGAGACTTGAGGTTGGGGCCACTTCATGAGTATATGATGGAGCCAGGATTGGACTGGTTGTGTCCCACCTCTGGTGTGGACAGGAGGGGAGGAGTGGCAAAGGGGGTGGTTCTGGGACGGGGATGGTATCGTCCATGGGAGTGTGTGGTTTGGGCTCCCAGGGGTCTTAGGTCCCTTGTGGAGGTCAAAAGAGCCTCCCCCGCACTCGAGGTGAGGGAGGATCAGGGTCTAAAGTCCACCAGTGGGGGGCTGATGCTGCTAAATGCGAGGTCCGTGGAAAATAAGGCCCCAGTAATCCAAGATTTGATTCTGGATGGGCCTGAGGATCTTGCACGTATTATGGAAACCTGGCTGGACGAGGAGGCGGGGTCAATTTTGGCTGATCTTGTTCCAGCTGGGTATGCCGTGCAGCACCAGGGAGGTGGTGTAGCTATTATTTTTAGAAACACATGGCCTGTTAGGAGGTATCCAGTCTCGGAGATTCCCGGGATCGAGGCCCTCCATGTGGTGTTCGATTTGGCTGGGGGTAATTTAGGGGTGCTGCTGATGTACCGGGCCCCTTCCTGTCCAGCGACATTCCTTGCTGCTCTAGCAGAGCTGGTCTCGGTGGTTGTGCTGAACTCCTCCAGGACCTTGGTCCTGGGGGACTTCAATACCCATGCCGATACCAGCCTTGTGGGAGTGGAGCAAGAGTTCATGGCTGCCATGGCAACCATGGACTTGTCCCAAGTTGTTAACTGCCTGACCCATGTCGACCTGGTGTTCTGTTCTGGCCTCAACCCTCGACCTGGTGTTCTATTCTGTCCTTGAGGTGGGAGATCCGGTAGTCGGGGATGTGAGAGTCATACCCTTGTCATGGATGGATCATTACCTCCTACAGGCCAGTCTCTCAGCACACCACCTCCAGAAGGGGAATGGACCAGTTAGGTTGGTCCGCCCCCGGAGGCTGATGGAACCTCAATGGTTCCAGGTGGAGCTGGGGGATTTAAACTTAGATCCTGATGGCCGCTCTGTCGATGAACTCGTCCGTGCTTGGAACATCTTGCTCAGGGAGGCCATTGACAGGGTGGCTCTGAGACGTCTCCTACCTCTGTCTCGTCACCGCAGGGCCCCTTGGTTTACTGAGGGGCTGCAGTGATTGAAGCAGGCAGGTAGGCGACTACAGCGACGCTGGCGTCAGACTCACGCTGAATCCGACCAGCTTCTCAATAGAACCCATTTGCGGTCCTGTGTTGAGGCTGTGAGGACAGCAAAGAAGGAGTTCTTTGTCGCCCTCATAGCGTTTGCACTCTGCAAAGTCATGTCCAGCGGAGCTGTTCTGGGTGGTGCGGGGGCTGGTTAGTCCGACCTCCCTCCACCTGGGCAGGGACTTGTCCCAGGCCCGCTGTGTGGAGTTTGCCACCACTTTGCAGACAAGATCTCTCAGATCCAGAGCAACTTCAACACTGGATTAGGGGCAGAGGAGGTGGAGCACGAGGAAATGGAGGCCCCGTCTGGTCCAACTTCTTCGGATGAGTTTCAGGAAGTGACGCCAGCCAATGATGTGGATGTCCTGGGGTCTGTTCACCAGTTGTGAACTAGATCCATGCCTGTCTTGGTTGGTGAAAGCCTCCAGGAAGACATTTGGGACGGTGCTGGTGAGGGTAATCAATGCGTCCCTTCGGCAGGGGAGGTTGACCCCCGGTCTCAAAGAGGCCATGGTGTGCCCCCTGCTGAAGAAGCCATCTCTGGATGTGGACGCACCTGCCAGCTACCGACCTGTCTCTAACATTTCCTTTTTAGGGAAGGCTATTGAACTGGCAGTGGCACTGCAGCTCCAGGCTCATCTTGACAGCATCAGTTTCCTTGACCCATTTCAATCGGGTTTCCGCCCTGACTATGGCACAGAGATGATCTCCATCAGGAGATGGATGCAGGATGTTCAACACTTCTGGGTCTGCTAGATCTCTCGGCTACTTTTGATACCGTGGACCACGGGCTGCTGCTGAGATGGTTGTGAGCCCTGGGAGGTCTGGACAGGACTGTCCTTGGATGGTTCTGATCATTCCTCTTGGGCAGAAGTCAACGGGTTGTCCTGGGGGCTAAATCTTCTAGCCCCTGGGCCCTGGATTGTGGCATTCTGTAAGGTTCCATCTTGTCTCCATTACTGTTTAATGTATATATGCAGCCCTTGGGGGAGATCGTGAGAGGGTTTGGTGTGTGTTGCCACCAATATGCTGATGGCACCCAGCTTTACCTCTCTTTTTCAACCGTCTCAGTGCTGTCCCAATGTTTGGAGGCCATGGCAGATTGGTTACGACATAGCAGAGTGAAGTTCAATCCTGATAAGATGGAGGTGATGGTGGTGGGTAGGGCGAGGGAGGTGTTGGCTACCCTCATAGAGGGGGGGGCCACCCTCCTGTAACCCAGCAAGTTTGTAGTCTGGGGGTATTGTTGGACCCAGATCTCTAGGGATGTGTGAACGCGGTTCGGACATTCTGACCGAACTCGAATAGTTCGGTCGACCGAACTGAACTTTCAAACTGAAGTCGAATTTGACTGAACTGTTTGATCAAATCTGAACCAGTTCAGAATGCCAAAAAAACCGGTTTTAAATGTACAAACTCGGTTTGGAAATTCGGAATTTGACCAAACTCGAATAGTTCGGTCAACCGAACTGAACTTCCAAACTGAACTCAATTTTCGAACAGAACCGAATTTTCGAACTCGGTTCTGCTCGCGCATCCCTACAGATCTCTGCCTAGATCGACAGGTGGAGGTGGTGGCCAAGGCTGCCTTCCACCAGCTGTATCTGGTGCAGAGGCTGCGTCCATATATTTCCAGACCCAACCTGGCCACCCTCATCCATGCCTTCATGATCGTGAGAGGGTTTGGTGTGCATTGCCACCAATATGCTGACGATACCCAGCTTTACCTCTCCTTTTCAACTGACCCAGGTCCTGCCGTTTCTGTGCTGTCCCAGTGATTGGAGGCTGTTGTGATATGGTTTTGGCAGAGCATACTGAAACTCAACCCTGATAAAACGGAGGTGATGGTGGTAGGTAAAGCGGTGGTGGTGGGTAAATCTGGCCCCCCTTGCCTTGTCGAGGGTGTGTGCCCCTCTGTGGCCCAGAAGGTACAAAGTTTGGGGGTGGTATTGGACTCAGGCCTCCGCCTGGATCGGCAAGTGGAGGTGGTGGCAAGGACGGCTTTCCGCTAGCTGTATCTGGTACGGAGGCTGCGCTCATACATCTCCAGATCCGACCTGGCCACTCTGATCCTCCAAACCTTCATCACTTTGAAGCTGGACTACTGTAACACGCTTTACGTGGGGCTTCCCTTGACACTGGCCTGGAGGTTGCAGCTAGTGCAGAATGCAGCGGCCTGTCTCCTAACAGGGATGGGTCGACGAAAGCACATTACACCTGTGCTCCGAGCGCTGAACTCGCTGCCTATAACATACTGAGCCTGATTCAAGCTGTTGACTTTGATCTATAAAGCCCTCTATGGTCTTGGCTCCAGATATCTCAGAGACCGCCTTGTCTTCCGCTTCTCAGGATGGTCCCTTCGGTCCGCCAGGATCGCCTTCCTGGAGGTCCCCCACGTGAAGCAGGGGGTCACAATGGAGACGGAGTTCTTGGTGGTAGGGTCATGGCTGTGGAACTCCCTCCCGGAGGAAGCCCGCCTGGCCCCAAGTCTACTGGCCTTTCAATGGGGATGTAAGACGTGGCTGTTCTCCCAGGCCTTCAGGGTGTGTGGCGGAGGGGGGGCGTTAATGAGGGTTTTAAACTGTTGAATGTTGAATATTGTAAATTTTATTCTGGTTTTAAATATTGTTTTATTTTTGTATGGAAGCCACCCCGAGATGCCATAGGCATAAGTGGACGGCATATAAATGCGACAAAATAAATAAATAAAAATAAATTGTTACCTTGAGACTAGACTACTGCAACACGCTCTATGTGGGGCTTCTCTTGATGCTGGTTTGGAGGCTGCAGCTGGTGCAGAACACAGCAGCTCGTCTCCTGATGGGGATGAGTCGACGGGAACACATCATTCCCGTGCTCTGCGTGCTGCACTGGCTGCCTATAGCGTACCGAGCCAGATGTTCAAGGTGTTGATTTTGGCCTATAAATCTCTACACGGTCTTGGCCCTTCATACCTCAGGGACTGCCTCACCCTCCACATCCCAGAGCGACCCCTTCGGTCCGCTGGAGATGCCTTCATGGAGGTCCCCCGTGTAAAGCAGGGGGCCACAATGGAGAGGGTGTTCTCGGTGGCTGGGCCGCCACTATGGAATTCCCTCGTGGAGGAAGCCCATCTGGCCCCGAGTGTGTTGGATTTCCGCCAGGCTTGTAAAACCTGGCTGTTCTCCCAGGCCTTCAGAGGAGGGGAGAGGGGGATGGGATAAAAGGTTTGGGGGTGGTGGTGGTTGTTTTTAGATGGATTTTTACATATTTTAAATTGTGTGTTTAATTGTTATTTTTTCATTGTTATTTTATATGTTGTAAGCCGTCCCGAGATGCCATGGGCATGACGGGGTGGCTAAAAATGCAAATAAAATAAATAAATAAATAAGGTTCAGCCTCTATCATCTGATCCACACCGGAAAACTTTCCATTTTAGCTTTAAGCTTCCTCTTTAGGGTTCTCTTCTCAGACTCCTATAATTTGGGTGTGTTCCTAAGTCCTGAGAATAATTGAATTTCTGAAAACCTCAGTAAAGTTTCACTAAACAAGTTCTTTCAGTTTCTTTAGCCATAAAAAGACAAAGCAGCAATACAGTTTCTGTAGTTTCAGCAGTTTAAGTACATCCAGTGTAGCAGGTGAGGACTTTACAATGTGCTTTATCTTGTTGGAAATCATCCTTCGGTGAAGCATCACAGCCAACTTGATAGCTTGAATTAATCTCTATTTCCCCTTAAGGAAAAGCTTGGAGGTGCAAAGTGAGACAAAGGTCTGGTTGATAAACATACTTTTAGCTAGATAATTTACTTTAATCTTTTAAATAAGTTTGTCCTTACTTGTGCTTGCTTGAAGTTTTGCCTGTGGCTTTTTATGCTGATTAGCACCGATGGGATTATAATGCCAGTCCCTGCAATCTTATGAATTAATTCCTTGTTAACTTTGGCCAGGGAAATTTTTTAGGTGATAGAGCAGAGTTAGTGGTTTATAGTCAATGGTTTATGGCCCATCGTTCAGTGAAATCAACAGGAATCTTCCCATAAATGCCAATGTGCCCTGGACCAAACCGTTATAGAGTGTTCTTCAGAGGCCATATTTCTTCTGATTCTACTAGAGATAGTCAAATGAAAGTACTGAAAAATCTTGGCACTGTTAGAACTCTTAAACAACCTAGGGAATCATTAAACCAGACAGAAGGGAATCCATAAGTCTTACACATAAGTTTGGAGGGTTGTTTTTTTTAAAAAAACCTGGCCATGAGAAGTCATTAACAAGATACTATCGGAGGCCACTAGATACCCCAATGTTGGGGTATCTAGTTCGTAGTTTTAAAAGTGAAAGTTGTTTCCCCCCAAATACTTACGGTTTGGTCTCCTCTGCAGACTCCTGCCTAACTGTAACCAAGCCAAGCACGTGCACCTGAGACTTCGCAGCCGCTTGCATGTTTGTTTGCTTCTCCCTTGTCTTCCCTTTGTCCCCTCTCCTTGTCGCCCCCTCCTTGTCTTTTTAGATTGTAAGCCGTAGGCAGGGACCGCATCTTTATTTTTGTTCTGTAAAGCACCAGGTACATGGCTGGTGCTATACAAATGTTCATAATAAGAATAAGAATAAGAATAAGAATAAGAATAAGAATAAGAATAAGAATAAGAATAAGAATAAGAAGATGCAACCGACTTTAACGCGTGAAACATCTCGTGTAATCTGAGCCTGCAGGATTTTCAAGAGATACACAAGTGGATTGTGCCATTGTGATCTGCTTGCCTAAAAGCAGCCAGAGCCTTCAGAGACCATATATTTCTTTTGTTTCCTTTGTATTTTCAAATAATAAACTCTCTCTTCTTCAAACACTAAATAAAGGCCACAAAACATAGGTAATGGGATTCATTTGGGTAACAATTAGGGCTGTGCAAACAGAACGTGGTTTGGTCATTCGGTCCGGAGACCGAGTTTGGATTCGGTAGTTCGTTTCGATAGAGTTCGGTTCGGTTCAGGTGTTTGGAAATCAGTATCGGTATCGGTCACGGTATCACGTGATCCCATGATCGCGTCAGAAACCGGAAACCAGAAATTCGAGTGCGTGTGGAGCTTGTGTGGAGAGAGAATGTGTGTGGTGTGGCTGGCTGGATGTCTGGTTTTGTTTGGTGTGTTTTGGTGTGTTGATTTGGCTGTGTTGTTTTGGCTGGTTGGTGAGAGTTGTGGGTGTGTTTTGTTTGGCTGTTTTTAACTTTTTGTGGGACTGAGGAAAAAACCCGAAGAGGCGCCTTATTAATAGGAACTGGAAGAAGGTCAAGGTGGAGGAGGAAGAGGTTGCTGGACCTTCTGTGGTGGTGGAGGAGGTTGGTTCCTCAACAGAGGAGCAAGAGGGCACAGGCGCTGCCAGGTTTGTAAACTTTATTTTTACTTTGAGGACAAAAATAATACTATCCTTTAGAGCGAGTTCACTGGTGTGCAGGTGTGTGGGTGGTGGGCAATCAGGCACAAACAGTGAGCATCAGTGGGTGGCAGTGGATGTCTGCCACAGAGAGAGAGGGTGTGGGGGGCTCTTCCAGCTGTCAGGCACAAGCCGAAGGAAGCACCCACCCAAACACGTGCCAGCCACCCCTAGCAAGGGTCTCCCATTGCCATCCCTAGCACCCCAAGAAGGACAGGATTTACACGTGCCAACAAGGGTCTATCCATTGCCATCCCTAGCACCCCAAGAAGGGCAGGATTTGCATGTGCCAGCTAGGGTCTCCTGTTGCTATCCCTAGCACCCCAAGAAGGGCAGGATTTGCACGTGCCAGAAAGGGTCTTTCAATTTGCCATCCCTAGCATCCCCTAGCACCCCAAGGAGGGAGGACTAGAGGCATCATCATAAATGCATTATATTGTTTAGGCGTTGTTAATTGTTTATGTGGTCCTGTTTCAGAGAGGGTGATGATGCCGCCCCTGCACTGGTGCCCGAGCCCCTAGAACCCCATCAAGGTGGAGGTTGCCGCTTCCAGAAAGCAGATGCACAAGGTCAGCTGTCTGGTAGTGGTATCACAAGCCGAAAGGCGCCGGACATGCCAGCTGCACTAAGGCACAGGGGCTGGAACACAGGGAATGGATTGCCCTAAAACCTGTTAAGAAGTCCCCTACAGAGAGAGATTGGCCACCCTCCCACTTGTGGAGACAGAATGCAGGCAGGGCTTGACAGACCAGTGGTCTGACACAGTACAGCACTTTTTATGTTCCTATCTTTTTATGTTCTTTAGATCTGCAGCAAAAAAATAAAGCATGGCTCACAGGGGACCACATTGGGGCTGATAGCCCATGTAGAGAACATACATGAGCTGACGGTGGCACAGCAGGACTCTGGCATGGAGGAGCAGTGCCAGAAGAAGGGGGGGAAGACCTGGCAAAAGCACCGCCATCAGGACAGCCCTTCCCCCTCCTCCAGTGCCACTGAGGAGTCCTCCCAGGAGTCAGAAGTTGCAAGGACCTTTTGGGCCCAAGTGGAGAAGCCAACCTGGGACTTTATGGATGGGGTATGGCTGCAAGCCCTGACGATGGAGAACCGGTTGGTGGAACGGTTCTAGGAGGTTGAGGTGTGGGAACAGAAGGTTCAGATGTGTTCCAAGTACATCTGCACTGAGATCGCCAACCTGGAACTCTACCACCAGTCGGTCTCCAAGTTCCGGGGGACAGGCCCAAAGAGTAGACCCCTTAAGTTTCCTTTCTTTTTTATTTTATTTTATTTATTTATTTATTTATTTAATCATATTTTTACCCCACCCCTCCTGAAACAGTTTGGAGCAGCTAACACTCTCAAAAAAACAAAACAAAACAAAAAAAACAGTATAAAATATTTTAAAACAGTCATAAAATTTCAGCAATTAAAACAGGGCAAAGGGACATATAAATTAATTAATACAATAAATAAGGGTGGAAGGGGATAAAAAACACCCTCCCCCCTCCCCAAAGGCCTGGGTGAACAGCCAGGTTTTGCAAATTCGCCGGAATGTTAACAAATTCACCGTAATGTTTTTATATATATAAATGTTTGGTTTTGGTTTTATAATGTTGTTGTTGTTGTTTAAAAAGTGTTAATAAAAGTTATATTTGTTGTTACGAGCTTTGTTTGTCCTACCCAATCTTTTATCCCTCTGTGCTGCAGTTCTGTCAGGTGGCAGAATCTCATACAGATTGTCAATCCCTACCAGCAGCACCACGTGTAGCATAGGTATTAACCCAAAGATGTTCCAGTAGCAGGGTATCAGCTTGCAGACAGCCCCCCAGGAGGGGCAGGGCTTGTATCTGTGTGGGTGTGCCAGAGAGAAAGAGAGAGAGGCTCTTTGGCAGCCAGGCAGCAGGTGGCGGGTGCTGGGCTGAGGGGTTCTTTAAGCAGCTTCAGTGGGCATCTGTGGGTGGGTGCGGAGGAGTAGACTGGGGGGGGCAGGCTTGTGGGTGGGCACCAGTGTCCACTGGCCAGTGGCCAGTCAGGTACGAGCAGTGACAGCCCCCAGATGATGGATCTTAGGACTGGAGTGACTGCTTCTGGATGCAGTGGAATGGAATGACAACCCCATCGGTGACTGGAATGATGGTCCCAGAATCTCAATGATGGTTCATGGGACTGGCATGACTGACTGCTTCAGGTACAGTGGCCTATGGGAGTTGAATGATGTCCCTAGAATTACTGCTTCATTGGGCACACTTCATTCAATTGTGCGCTAGGTGGTAGCAGGTATAGGAATGCACACAACACAGGCAGGCACATATAATACGTTGTGTTATATTCCATCTCATTCTGGTAGGTTTGCTGCTGGACATGGGCATCGGGCATGAGCACAGATGAGAGCAATTCCTGGTTCTGGCAGGTAGCAGCTTGAGCTGGATACACCTCTCCCCCTCCACCCCCATATCTCTTGTTCTAGTGGGGAACCTCTCTCTCTCTCTCTCTCTCTCTCTCTCTCCATATAGCGCAGGTGACAGCATGGGTGGGATCGTGTCTTTCTCTCCTTCTAGCAGTAGGGAGACTTTCTCTCTCTCTCTCTCTCTCTCTCTCTCTCTCTCTCCCTCTCTTGGCAGCAACCTGGGTGGACAGAGAGGCAGCGTGGCATGAGAGGCGGGCAGGTGGGCTGGGGCAGGCTTAGACCTTGGTGGCAACCTGGGGGGGCAGACAGGCAGTGTGGCATGAGAGGCAGGCTGGAGGGCTGGGGCAGGCTTTGAGCTAGGCAACCTGGGCGGGCAGACAGATAGCGTGGCATGAGAGGCAGTTGGGAAGACAGGCTGTGACCTTGGCAGGGCACTCAGATAGGCTGGCGAAGACTGTGCAGAGAGAGAGCGAGAGAGCGCAAGTCAGATTGTTGGTGGGCTCTGGTTGGTCCTGGTCTCTACTTGCAGCTATTGGTGGAATTTCTCTATGCGTATGGTTGGGGTGGGACAGATCCTGTAGTGGGGCAGGGGGCTGTAGTAGATGACCCTTGAGGTCCTGAATCTCTTCCAGTCTTGTGACTCAGTTACTCTAATAACATTCCGTACAGCCAAAAGGATATCGGGCTGACCGACATCATACTGCAGTGTCATTTCTGAAGGTGATAAAAGTATGAATCAAATAGTCTGCATTTTGAGTTCTTAGTCATATTCTGCAAGTGGTTAAATAAAGAGACTTGGCAATATTGCAAACATGAACTTTGAAGAAAACATGTCATTCAAGGATGATGCAAAGATTTCATGACTGGGTATAAGGTTTAGTTTCAGTAACATGCATTATGTTCTTAGGAGCATTAGTGGGATCTCACCCCAGAGAAAGAAAAAAAATGAAGTTAATTTTAAATTATGGTTGAAACAAATATACCAAATGAATATTAAATTCAACCAGTTCAGCATATTTATATTTGTTTTTGCAAAACAAAAATGAAACAATATAAATTTTATTATGTCTTAATATCCTTAAAATTATGTATTAAACTATTTTTATATTCCAAGAAAAAGGCTAAAATCCCTTATCTCTGGAAAGGGGGTGGTATCACTTCCTGATCCAAAACAGAAGTTCATAAGCCTATCCACCTTCATGAGTTTTGGCTTGGCTAAAGCATAAGCCTAACAATAACAAACACAAGTGCTATTATGGTGACCCCAAGCAGGCTGCGGCCTAACAGAACAGAGGCTTATGGGAAACAAAATTTGCATAGATAGTCTGAACTAGAAAATTGCTAAAATGGCAATGCAAAATGCCCCCATGCCAAGAAATGTGGTAGTCTCACTGCATTTAAGAATATTTTCAGACGTGACGGCTGAGAAGCCATCATGCCCCGGGGTGAGCCCCCTCATCCCGGGTAGGGGTCTGCCTGGTCGCTGAACAAACGGTGCAGCAGCCGAGGCTGGGGAGGAGGTGGGAAGACTGAGGGGAATGTGTGGACATGGGTCTGCACAGCCCTGCCCCCCGTGCTCCTCAGCGTGCCCCCACTTCCTCAGTGTGGCCCCGCCTCCTCCCTGATGGGTCGATGCGGCGACCTATGAGGCCGCTGCACCCGTCCGGAACTGCTCTGGCCACAGGCCAGGGTTAGGTGGGCCGGGCCATCAGACGTGATGGCCCATACTACTATGGTCCGGGGACTCCTACCCCAGACCGTGGCAGAGCTTAACATAGGATGTGTGCTGGCCGAGAACCCAGCACACATCCCATGTTAGCCCTGCCACAGACCAGGGTTACTTTTGCTCCCGCACATGGTAAACATCAGGTGGGAGCGGGACGTGACACCACCGCCAGTAGCCACACTGGGGTAAGGGTGGCCACGGGCGGTGATGTCACATCTGAAAATACCCTCTGGCCTTCTGTGTCCGCAGAATGGTGGAAATGCTTTCATAAAGGCTACACTTGAACTTTAACACTGGGTACCACCTGCATGCTTAGCACATCAGACCTGTTCTTGCGTTGCCATGGAATATGCCTGCTGTAATGTTGAATTGTTGATCATTACCTGTCATTACAACTGCAGTCTCAGGGCAATTCAGTAGTCCAGTAGGTTCCAATGTTCTAACTGTTGCCAATGCTGGATGAATGATGGGGAGGCATATAACTCCAGTAAGTCAGTAAGAGTTTCATTATGGATTTACATTGCAGGACAATATATGTAGGCAAAATATTGATTCCTAACTGTAAGAGCAGCTCATATACAGAGCAAGTTTGCTGAGGGAGGTTATAAAATCTCCTTCTCTGGAGTCTTTTTTAAAAGAGGATAGATAATACTTGTGGTCTCTTCCAACCTTGCAGTTCTATGACAAACGTCTGTCAGGGTGATTTAGGCAGAGTAAATCCTGCATCAGTGCAGGGGCTTGGAGTAGATGAGCTTTGAGGCTGCTTCTAGGATTCTGTGAGGTTTCTTGCAAGGTGGCATACATGCTGAGGACAGACTAGCATGAGAACTCAAGGTATATAATTAAATTATCCTAGATAGTGAAGATCTTGGACTGAAGGCATTTTCAGACAAGACACTTTCCACTCACTACCCACTCACCACACACCCGCCTTTATACATGTTGCAGGGCTGCAGTGTTGCCCTATAAGTGCCCTGCAACTGTATCGTGGGTGGGAGGTGGATGGAGAGTGGTTGAGGAGTGTCTTGTCTAAAAATGTCCAATGACTCAGGGCCACAATGATTGTGAGCAGCTGCTGTGCTGAAATCAGATTATACCTGCCATCTGGCAGCATGAGTACATTGGGATAGGTGAAGAGAATTTTGTGTGGCCTCTTCCTTTTATAGTGCATCTTATGTGGAGGAAGGCATAATGCATCTGTAATGGCGCAGAATTGCGTGTGAATTCCCCAACTGATGACAATTCTCTTTGACTCTTGATTTCAGCGAGCTGATAAACCATAACTGTTGCAGTCTGGCCAGCAAAACTGCATTGGCTGTCCCTAGGGCTGAAACTCAGTACTTGGTTTTCCTCGGTTTTTACCGAGGATTGCAATCCTCAGCTTGGTTTTAGTGAGTACTGAAGTCCTGAGGACTTGGTTTGGTACACACAGTAACTAACTCCTTTGTACAGTGTTGCTTACCTGATCGTGTGTTGTGGGCTGCCATCTTTGCTCTGGAAGCATGCTGGGAAATGTAGTCCAGCATGGTCCCAGCGAGCCTGTGTGGCCGCTCTACTGCACAGTGGTACACTAGGGGTGAAAACAGACATGATGCTAACCACCCTTTAACCACCCTTGGTGGTCATTTATGCATGTTGCAGGGCTGCATGGGGCACCAATACAGTCCTGCAACATGCATAAATAACCACCAAGGGTGGTTAAAGGGTGGTTAGTGTCATGTCTGTTTTCACCCTCACTCCCTCCACTTGGAGTCTATGGGCTATGATGAGTTTGCTGCATCCTGCCCCCCTTCTTGCCCGCCATTCCCCCCTGAATTTTCCTGCTGCCCCCTCTTCCTGCCCACCATGCCCCTAATAGGGGACTAGGTAGAATACTGACTATTTTACTGAGTATTGAA
The DNA here is from genome assembly GCA_003113815.1 of Sphenodon punctatus. Classification (NCBI taxonomy): domain Eukaryota; kingdom Metazoa; phylum Chordata; class Lepidosauria; order Sphenodontia; family Sphenodontidae; genus Sphenodon; species Sphenodon punctatus. Next base: position 1,978,382 of record QEPC01007076.1, read on the forward strand.
CATTACCAAATATTTGTCGGTATTACTGAGTAGCTGCTGGAAACTCAAGCCCATTCCTCAAATAGTCAGAAATACTTGTGAATACTTAAATCCCCTACTTGTTTCATCACTAGTCCTCATTCATAGAGGGGATATGTGTAATGCTTTTAAAAATCTTACTAAATTAATGCTTAGGTATATTTCTACTGGGGCCAATGTGTTTCAATGGGGTCTATGCCATGTCTTTCTATTTTCCCAGTCATTATTATTCTACAAATTGTCTTCTCTGGAAGGCAGTTTTGCAACAAATATTGATTTGTGTATTGACCCTGAAATGTGATTTAACAAAATGGTGTTTCTGAGGATGATATAAATGTGAATCAGTGCAGTAGATGGTGATGTGTGAACTCTTAGACTCACCTTGAATGCAAGGGCATCTAGAAGCACTTGGATAGGATTACTACTTAGAATAAATTGTTGTGCTAATTTTCTTCATTGCATATTGGCTGTCAGGCCAGGTTTATGTGACATATTGCTCCATGGAAATCTGCTCCTTTAAATGTAGTAAAAGTTTAACTCTATGAGACAAAGACAAGAAGAGTTGAAATGTATAGAAAAGATAAAGTTATTTCTTGCAATAGGGCAAAACTGCAGTCAGATCTGACACACCCATTTAAAGTAAGAGGTTGCACTGGGCATGCTGGTAATATAGTTTCATGAGTATACGAGGGAAAAAGATCTCCTACACTGCACCATTGTTAGGGGTGTGCCGTTTGTTTTCATTTTTTAAATTAGTAAAATGAACAAAACCATATTTTTAGAAATTAAAATATGAAAATGGATGAATAAGCAAACAATTATATTTTCTTTCATCTGTTTTCATTTAATAAATAAAATAATAATAAATAAAAAACGTGTTCAGGAGCAAATGGCCATTGCGGCTATTCGGTGCATGCGAGCCCTTTCCCAAAATGGCACTGACATTTTGGGAATGCGCAGCAGAGAGTGACTGTCCTTTCCAGAACAGCGCCAGCGTTGCCTGCGTTCGGCATGTGTAGAATGTTCATGGTGGCCATTTTGTGCATGGATAGTGTTTTTATTTTTTTTTAAATTTTAAATTTTAAAAATAATTTAAAAATCACTGTGCATGGGGAAAATGGCTGCCAGACCATTCTGCATGTGCAAAGAGATTTTAAAAAAAAATTAATTTAAAAAAAACAAAACAAACACAACCCCAATGGTAGGGTTGTTTACAAAAACGGAGAGTTTTGTGTAAACAAAAACTAAACCAAAACTGTTCTGCATAATCCTAACCCATGTGAGAGGCCACAATTAGCTTTATTTGTTAAAGAGACTTTCATTCTAAGAGCTTGTGTGATGAGTTCATATTTCCCAAATAAAGATAGCAATGGATGTAGTTTTGTGTCTGAAGATGCGACTGCTGGCATTATCATTTACATAGCACTTCCAGTGTTCAAAGTGTTTTGCAAACCTTATAGTTCACCTGTGAGGTAGGCTATTATTATTTTATACATGGGGAACAAACTGAGGCCGTGAGCTTTTGACTTGCCAAAGGTCCATTGCGTTCATAGCTAACACAGGATTAGAACTCTAGTCTCCTAGGTCTGAGGCCAAGTTCCACTAGGCTACGGCTCTCAATGTTCATGTCATGTGCATATGATTGGGACTATGAAAACCAATTTACAGATGAGGTAAAGAAATAAAGAGAGAGAGAAAAGGAAAGAAAAACAACTTCCTCAACTAAACCCACCCACTTGCCACGGCATTCACACAGGAGGTACCCACTCATGCCCACTGTATGGGAATATGTGGGCATGCATAGGTGAGTCTCATGTAAAAAGAGTCTAAATCTAGTACCCCTACAACAAGACTAGATAGTACCACTGCTTTGTAGACTTTTGATATGGCCAGTTTAATCCTATATTGCTCCCAGATCCTATTTGATTCTTTACAAAATGACACATCAGCTTTATCACTAATACGATATACTATTTGATGGGATATGGGCATAATTTAACAACAGATAGGAACATTGCTTTCTGAGGCTACATGCCACTGTGTAAAAGGTAAGATGTGCCTAGTTAATCCGATTCTCCCTTCATCACACACAAACTCAGATTTGTCCAGGTTGATATTTTAATGTCTGAATTAGAATGGTCCTTAATAAAAAAATCAACAGCATTAATATATTATCAGCTAAAGAGAAGTTTCTGCAGGAAGCAAACTCAAACCCTAACGCAAAACCCAATTAAGTAGATAAACAAGCTCCTGGATCCATCCATCTAGTGCCCTGTTGGAACTATAGAGGAAACAAGTTTCAGTCAAAGGTCCTCATGCAATAATACGCTTCCCCTGCCCGAATTATATTCATTTGGGAGTGTCCATGAGAGCATCTTGGCTATTAAATGATCTTGAAAGCAACATGGAATATTATAGCCAACTCTCATATTATTGACATAATATAATTGACACAGATGTCTCAAGAGAATGGCTCCCTAAATCTTTTGGTGTTACCTAAAAAAGTACAAATATCTAAACCAAACTTACACATGGTGTGGTTCTACCTTCAAATACCCCAAGGGTGGGGAACCTTTCCCCTCTTGCAGGCCCCTTTGAATATGAGTACAAAGTTCTGTGGGGCAGATTGGACTTCAGGGTGGGAATGTTTAAGGGTTGTGCTCAGAATGGGGAGGGTCCAGATATAAGGAGCTACCTAACTGAGTCAGACCAATGGTCCATCTTAGCCCAGTATTGTCATGACCTGACACAGCAGCAGGGGTTTCAAATTTGGCTCCAAATCCAGCTCCTCCAAGATCCCCCCAGCGGAGGCCAGCGCAGGCATGCTACCAGAGACTCCTCCAAGATTCCCCAGTGGAGGCCAGCGCAGGCATGCTACCTGAGACCCCTCCACGATCCCTCAGCGGAGGCCAGCGCAGGCATGCTACCTGAGACCCCTCCACGATCCCCCAGCGGAGGCCAGCGCAGGCATGCTACCTGAAACCCTTCCAAGATTCCCCAATGGAGGCCAGCACAGGCATGCTACCTGAAACCCTTCCAAGATCCCCCAGCAGAGGCCAGCACAGGTGCGCTACCAGAGATCTTGAATTGGGGATGCCGGGTATTGAACCTGGGACAGGACCTTACACATGCAAAGGATGTGCTCCGACCACTTGAGCCACAGCCCCACCCCCATCATGTTTCTATGCCATGGATTCCTCCCCTATCCTTGAGAGCATGCCCTCAGTCATCTTCACTCTCTGCCCATGAGCTCATTCTTTCAGTGCTTGAGAGCAAAGCCTGGTCCAGGGGGGCAGATCAAGAACTGCAGAAGGGCCAAATAGAAAGCAACTATGGACCAGATTTGGCCCACGGGCTTGAGGTTCTCCACTCCTGAAACACACAGCAGATCAAATGAAATGTCACCGAGGACAGACGTGTGCCCTTTATTCAATAAGTAACCTTAGGTACAATCAATCATTATTACCGTGCTGAGGAATATTAGAACTAGAATTTCAAGGTGGCTAATGTTCAGTGTGTATTCCTAAATAAATGGTCACTCGTACATCTAATTTAGATGTGTTTACCATGAATTAACTTTTTAGCTGTAGATATGCTTGTCAATGAACAGTTATTCATCTGCCCAATTATGTGCAGTTATTCAATGACAGTAACTACTATACAAATTTGACTCCTGGTTTTCTGTGGGTCCAAACTGTGCCCCATGCTTTTTGATAACCGGGCCCTGTTTGTTCCATAAGCTTTGCTGCTTAATATGACTGTTTCACAGACAGGCCAGCAACAAAACTTTAAACCAGTACACAGTCTTACCTGCTGTGCATCCTCTCAAAATCCTTTGTTAGACAAAACAGAACCTTGTTTCTAAGCATTGCTGCTCGCTGTAAATTGAGCCTAGATTCATCTGTCTGCCTCTTGAACAATGAAATAAATCTATATCTTGTTTTTAAAAGCCCTTATTAAGCCATGATCAAATATCATTTACACAAAATACCTTTAACTTATTGTTGGCAGCAAGCAGAAACGCTCTCACTGTTAAAGAAAGTAAATGCATCTTCCTGGTCTCGTTATCGATTTTTTGGCAAATGCTGAATCTGAGACAATTCCTTTTTATGAGACACAGAAGTCTATATTGATATTTAAATAATATGTGCATGCTAAACAGTCTCTGCAAACATTATTGAATGCAGTAATGCACTAAAGCATGCCTGGAACTATTTCATTCTGCCTGAGAGAAAGCAGGATGGCTTGTTAATATATTGTAAGTCATATATATATGACTCCTATAGTGTTCTCTTGATTTATATGTTTTCCTACCCTTTTAAAAGTGGAATATCTTTATTCAAATGTAATGCTCTCCGATGTCTGTGTTAAAACAATCTTATTTGAGTCACAAAACTTGGAATAGCTTGAGAGAGGGTAGTCATTTTCAGTGATATCTTGGGGCTTAGTCACACAACAGGGTAGTGGTACAAACCCACATTCTTACTGTTGTGTGAAATTGGGTGTTTTCAGATGTTATGGGGCCGCTTGGCCCCATACCGAAAACAACCAAACCATCCCCCGCCGGGATGACTCCGTCACGCCCTAACAGATGTGCTGGGGGATCCCAGCGGGGAATCTGGGAGGGGGCGGGGCTGCGTGGTGCAACGTGCGGCCGCATGGCCCCGCCCCCTCCACGCTCCCCACCACCCACCCTCTGGGGAGACGGGCGGGCGCTGGGGCCAATGCGGACGCAGCGTCTGGCTGAAATCGCCATGGCCCAGGATCCCACCGGTGATCCCGGGCCGTGGCGCCCGACCAGACGTAATTTTTTTTTGGTCCCCGCTGGGGATCACTTTCACCACGCTTTCCGGGAAAGTCCCCCGGGGAGCCCGGGAAGCGTGGTTGAAAATGACCCTGTGTGGGTATTGACCATGGCGAACATCTGGCGGCTGCCAAACAGACGTTCGAGGCACAGTGACTACAGGTGGGTATTCACCGTGGTTCACTGTGATCTCGTAACGTCTGAAATCACCCTTTGTTACCACTTCCTTTGCTCTTGATGGTAAGTGTTCTTTGCTACCTTGATGTAAAGGATGGGCCATCATAATGCATGGTAATCAACAGTCGTGTGAATGCAGTACTACTGGACAAAGGCAAACACAAGATACCAAACATGGTTCTGCCCCTGCGTGATGCGCAGACCAAACTTACACTGTGTGTTCACACACTGTGCTTGCACATGGTGCAACTGTATGAGTCCACTGTTGCCTGACCGCCCCCCCCCCCCAAGTCTGCCACTGCAGCCCTGCCTCTCCTTCTGCCGAATCACAGAACTTCCTAAACACTCAAAGCCCAGTCAGATCTGGTGTGTTTGAAAAACGGTGGACTTGAGTGGCGGTATCATGCACGGGTAGTGTGACTTTTGTCTGAGCATCGTGCATGCATATCATGGATTGGGGCACAAATGGTTAGTTTGCAAGATGGAAGGGTGTTTTGCAATGAGGTCTCAGTAACAGTTAAGCTGATTAACCTCCAGAAGAACCAATACAGCTTTCTGGAATATTTTAACTGGAGATGAGAATATAATTCACAACATATTCTGTTTCTTCCATTAATCGTTATTAAAAGCATGTCCCAAATCTCTATGTACTTGCACGGACATTAAAATTAATCCAAATAAATCTGCATATCCAGGACTGCATATTTTTCAGAATGTATCATGAATTTAATAATTTTCATTAGAGTAACAGAATGCCATTTAATATGTAGTTCCTTCTGAAAACACCAATTTCTGTCAAAGTTATGTATATTTTTATACATTTTAAACACTTAATACTATCACGACTTCTTTACTGATGCACTATTTGTCCCATGTTCCTGTTGCATCCAAGTAATTTATTTATTTATTTCTATTTATTTATTTATATTTATTAGCTGGCCCCTCATGCCCAAGGCATCTCGGGGCAGTGTACAACATAAAAACATAATCTAAAATAACAATAAAACATGAGACTATCAACTTTTAAAACCCTCTAAAAACAACCACCCCCAAAGTAACAAGCAATAAGGGACAAAATGAATGTTTGTGCAGGTATCATTACCCGGCGGATCCAGAGGCAGCTCGGATACCGGCTCAGACCCTTCTGGATCGATCTGTGTGAACATTTGGATGTGGGGGTGGGGCAGGTGTAGGCAGGGGGCAGTGCCACAGAAGGTCTGTGGGAGGAGCAGCGAGGACTCGCTTGAGAGTGGGAGAGATGCAGCAGGTGGAGGTGTGCAGCAGATTTGTTCCAGCCTCCTGGGGGTTGTCCTTAGTCTGACTAAGAACCAGCTGCCCAGTCACATATGCCAACCACCAGGGGCCTTTGTACATGCTCTCAGGTCCCCAGAAGCAAACTGAGAGTGCAGTTGAATGACTTCCAGTTCTCCCCTGAAGGTCTGTGTACATAGACAAGCTGAGCCAAAATAGGAAGAGGCAGGAGGTCACTGCTTACCCCCCCAGGTAAACTGCCCCATGACCCTCACCCTGTCCTCCACCCCCATGGCTTCTTAGGGGACAGGAAGGGAATCACACCCACCCACTGTGTAACCCACCACCTGTCTGGTGCTCCATGTTGCCCCCCACTTGGTAAGCACCAACAGCTATCCGCTGACCCTTCAGAGGTTTGCAGTATCCAAAACCACCTCTAGATGGCTCAGATACTGCAAATCTGCCAGGTAGAGTTATCCACATCGATTATAGTTTCAGTTTTATTTGCAAGCTTTGTTTATTTCACCCTCACAACAACTCTGTGGGTAGGTAAGTATCAATTATTTGCATTTTACAGGTGGGGAATGAAGTCTGGGAGACAGTAACTTTCCCAAGGCATTCCAGTGAGCTTCAGACAAGGTTTAAATGCTGGTCTCCCAGGTCTAAACTCCTTGTCCACTAAACTACACTGGCGCTATTATTTCCATTTTACTGATTTATTTATTTATTTATTTATTTATTTATTTATTAAATTTGTACCCCACCCCTCCTGAAACACAGCTCTAGGCGGCTTCCAATAATAAAATACAGTTTAAAACAATCCAAAATACTTAGAAAAAATACCATAAAAACATTTAAAACCACATAAACAGGGCCTGGGATATAAATTACTAGGGATAGGGGAATAAAAATCAACTACCCACCCCCTCCCCAAAGGCCCAGGCGAACAACCAGGTCTTGCATTTTTGCCGAAATACTAACAGGCTTGGGGCCAGGTGGGCCTCCTTCGACAGGGAGTTCCAGAGACGCGGCCTGGCCACCGAGAATGCCCTCTCCATTGTGGCTCCCCGCTTTACGCGGGGGACCTCCAAGAAGGCACCCCCGGCGGACCGAAGGATCCGCTCCGGGGCACAGAGGGCGAGGCGGTCCCTGAGGTATGAGGGGCCGAGACCATGTAGGACTTTGCAAATCAATACCAACACCTTGAATCTGGCTCGGTATGCTGTCGGCAACCAGTGCAGAGCCTGGAGCACTGGTGTTATGTGCTCTCAGTGACCCGTCGCCGAAAGGCCGCCATGAGGGTCTGAGGCATAAAATGACTATGGATGCAACCCTCAGTCATTAAAATCAATGGAAGTTTTTCCATTGAGTTCAGCGGGTTCAAGATTGCAGTATATTAAACCCAATCCCACAAGAAGTCTATAATAGAATGTAAAAATGAATGTATATGTCCTGTGTTAAGGACTTGTACGCTTAGCAGCAGAGCAGTCGGTCCTGTTTAGTGCAAGGAGGTGCAAAACTGATGTAAAAATCTGCACCCATTTATGATCCCTCAGACCCACTGTGTATGAATCTCCAAAATGCTTTGAACTGCAGATACCAGCAGTAAATTAGAAAGTAGTAGAGTCTTGGGGATTCACATGCCTCCCGCCAAAGACAGACCAATATTAAAAACATTTAGTGGAAAGCAGTGTTTACTTGATTTAGAACCTTGGGTTTTATCCATGAAGGCATCCTTCTGTTTTGTGGCGCTATAATTCAAAGCCAGGTGATAGCAGGACATGGGCAGATGTTAGATCTTTCTTTGTTTGATGTGCACCTTAGGTTCTCATTTCCCATGTGGAGGGCACAAAAGCCACACTCAAATTTGTAGCTGTTGTTTCCTTGACTTCCGGGGCAATAGTTGAATCTTTAAACTAAGTACTAGATTGTCAATATTTCTTTAACTTGAACTGCATCAAAGTAACTTTCAATTCCCTGCACTGACCGCAGAGTTGCTTATAATGACAAATTGAAGCCTAGGGAAATGAACCTCATTCACAGATCATCTCAGGGATTTCGCAGTCATGACAGCTGAATTTCCTTTCAGTCATCCCAGCAACAAAATTCTCATCGAGTTTTGCTGAGGAACTTGCCTAGGGTGCCAATCTGACAGGGCTCAGAATATGCCAGCTGGACTCGAGTTCTGTGGCTCGCACACTGCCTCAACCTAGTGGTGCAGAAGTTATGGAGCCAATTCAAATTTGAATTGTGTCCCTGTAAGAGGGCCACACAAAGGGCTTGTTCACATGGGAATTTGTTGGACAGTAACTACATTCTAAATTGCTTTAACCTTGCCTGTGGTCACACAACCACAAGGGTTAAAGTGAGGATAAAGGTGGATACGTACCTCTCCAAACAAGCAAGGTTAAAGTGGGAAAGGAGGCTCCTACTTCTGGCATCATGGGCGTGTGTATCTTTCAGGGGAATTTCCCCTGTTTATGCAGTCCTTTGCTGTCCCAGAAGCCCTCAGCACTCCCTACTTTCTGTGTCCGCCACATAGCAACTCTGCCTTATTGGCTGCATGTAATTCCAGTCTACAGGTGCACAGAAACCACCCCTTTCTTTTCCATTTTTGTTTTCATTGGATGATAATGATTCATTTTAGGTTTTTTTGTTGAAAACCCATTCATTTGGGTTTTTTTCTCTGTTTAATAAATGTATTATTAATTATTAATTATTAATTATTAATTATTAATTATTAATTATTAATTATTAATTATTAATTATTAATTATTATTATTATTATTATTATTATTTTAAATCACTGCACATGTGCAAATGGCCACAGAACCATTCTGTTCATGCACATCCTTTTTCAAAATGGTGGTGGAAGTGTTGCCACCATTTTGGAAAAGGCTAGAGTCTGTGCATGAGTAAAATGGCCACTGCACTTGTGCAGACTGGCTGCCGTTTCCAAAAATGGTGGTGATGCTGCACTCCTATACCATTTCAAAGAAGAAATGGTGTAGGGTGACTGAAATAGGCTGTGCCCACTGTCCACAGTTATTTCTCAAGAGTGATCACTCACCTACCTTGAGGGTGTTAACAAATGAAAGAGGAGCTCCCTGGACACACACACACACACACACACACACACACCACAGCTACCACCCACAGGCTCTGTACAGGACCAAAACAAACAGGTGGGCTAAGGGGGGGTGAAAGTGGAGCAACGTATGGTTTAAAACCTTTAGTCTTATTGGAAAACAAGATTGTCTAAGGCGACAGTTTGCTAAATTGTATAATGGTTTTCTACAAATTTGTGGCAAGAAAGGGCATTTCAAAATAAGCAGCTTTACTGAGTTCAAGGCATGATTTTTGTGAGTACTGAGCAAGGGAGAGTATGGAACAAAGCAGAATTCGTATAGAAGCAGGAGAAGCTGATTGTAAGCATTATCATAGCGACAACATTGTTTGCCATTCTTCTGTTTACGGTTGGTGTTTCGGCATTCTTGCTGACAATCCAATGGTATTTGCCATTGATTTGCAGCACTTTCTGAAATTTTGCAACACTTTCCAATATAGTGACATTTCCGATAGTTAACACAATTTCAACATTTTGCAACTGTTTCCGGCTTTTGCAACAGTTTCCCCTTTGCCTTCTGGAAGTTTCTGACAGTATTCTGACAATTTGCAGCAGCATTCTGGGACTTTTTGACACTCTGCTGAAGTATTCTGACTAGGGGTGTGTGATTCATTTTTGTTATTATAATAACAAACATGAAATGTTTGATTTTCCTTTTCATTATTTCTGGCTATAACTTTTTTGTTTCTTATTCAATTCTGATGAAACATAGGGAGATTGTATCCCCAATGGATAGAACTATGTGTACCAACTTTTGGAAAAAGTGGATGAAGGGAACCAATTATAGAAGCAATTGAAGGTTGTGATTTTAAGAAAAACTCCATATATATTCCTGGCTATAACTTCTTTATCTTCCATTCAATTTACATAAAACTTGGAAATACTATGTCCCTCCAAAGCATTACCAAGACTGGAAAATTTCAGAACAATTGGATAAAGGGTCCGGATGTTATAAGCCATTAACTTGAAACTATATTTCTGGCTGTACCATTTTTATATTCCATTCTGTTTACAAGACATTTGGCAGGAATGTATCCCACACCTTCCCTGTCATATCTGCCAAACTACAGGATAATATGATAAAGGTACCCAATTTTATAAGCAAATTAAGTTGTCCCCTTGAAGATCATTATTCAGATAAACAGCAACACATGCAATGCCGGTCAAAGGGAAGCACCTGGCATGGCAGGGGGAGGGAGGCTGTAGGAGAGAGGTTGGGGAGCAACCCAAAAGACTGACAGACACATTCATTGGCCAATTACTGCATTCTTCCAGCTTTACAGGACCAATCAGTAGTGACTTTGAGGAAGGCATAGGGGGCAACACTCAGGCGGACATAGAAGGGACATAACTGGGACTTTGGGGATAGAATCTCAGCAACCAGGAGACATGGTTTACACATCCAGGCTGGCCAATTATCATCACAATCACATTCTGAAGCACTGTGACAGGGATATAAGAGAATCTCTATTGGCTCTTTCCTAAACAGATGCTTCCGACTTCCCAGTAACAAGTGGGGGAGAGATGGTATGGTCACAGCACAGAATGAGATATTTGGTTGACATTTTTTTCTGGCCAATTGGCATCACAAACAGATCTTACACCACAGTGACACATACAGAATGCCTGGCATAGGCTCATTCTCTGCATATGCTGTGCAGGCTTATAAAATTGGGACCCTATATCACATCTTTCTGATATTTATCAGAGATGATACTGAAGGTGTGAAATACAGCTCTGACAAATTTCATGTACACTGGTTGGACAAAAAAGTTTTTACAGTCAGACATACATTTATTACTTAATTACTTATACTACCAGGGTCGTTTATTCAAACCTTCTGAAATTTGGCATAGGTAGTAATCTTGGGGAGGGGTATAACCTTGATAAGTTTCATCCACATTAGATTGGAGACAAAGAAATTATTGCCAGGAATGTATATGCAGATTTTTGAAAATAAGACAATTCAACTGCTTATAAAATCGGATTCCTTTATCCAATCTTTCTGAAATTTGGTACACTTAATGTCTTCCATTGGAGGTAAATCTCTCCATGTTTCATCCACATATAATGAAAAACAAAAAAGTTACACCCGAAAATGTGTTTTCCATTGAAACCAATGAACATCAAATCCAAAAGCAGAAACGAAAATGAAAGATTTAAATAACAAAAACTAAAATCAAAAACGACATGGGTCCATGGTGCACACCTCTAATTTTGACACTTTCCAACAAACATCAGAACAAGTGTCGGAACTGAGTGGGGATTCCATGTCGGGAAAACGGCAACAGATGGGTGGTTTCTGATGGAATTGTCAAAAGCCGTGACATGTCATTTCAGGCCTGCCGCCTAACCATAACCTCACTGCATGACATAAGAGGGAAAATATTCCCCTGCCCTTAATCACCTGTGCCGTGAGAAGATGCAGTTGAGCTGCTGAAAGGAACACAGGGGAGGACGTTTTCAGTGGCCGCACCGAGGCTGTGGAACTCCCTTCCGGTGGAGGTGCATCTGGCCCTGGATCTTCCCTCCTTTCATAAAAGCTGTAAGACCTGGCTGTTCCACCAGGCAATTGGTGGGGGGGTGGGGGGTGGGGAGGAGGTGAGAGATGGGGGTATAATAATATGTTTTATAGTTTTATTATTTTAATTGTCAGTGTATACTGTTGTGAGCTGCCCCGAGTTGCTTGTGGCAGGAGGGGCAGGATACTAAATGCTTTTAATAAATAAATAAATAAATAAATGACTGCTATAGTGGAGACAGAGATCAAGCACGTAATATTGGGGCAGGGAGGAGTTTGTTGTCTTCAACTTTAGTGTTTCCCTCAAGCTGCAGAAGAAGAGGATTGGGTCTGAACAACCAAGGCAAAGTGTGGGTGCATAGAGCCTAAGTGGTAAGAGAGCACAATATGTGTGAGACCGTGCAATGTCTGTACTGCTTACATGGCATGCAAGTTAAGGCAGGAGCCTTAACTTACAATTTCCATGCTTTTTGGAATATGGCTGAATTTGAGCCTTAGCTCCTCTTTTAAAGCAGAGGTTTTTTGATCCAAGAATAAAAATACTTAGGTAGCAGGAGTTTGTACAAAGTGAGACTTTCTGATCTTGATCCTGAAGAGACTTACAACTAGAGACAGTCACCCTATTACATTTCCACAATTGTGGCTGACTATTATTATTTATTTATTTTTAAATAATCCTATGGCCTTATTTTTGTCCTATGAATGGATGTGCATGCAGACACTTCTTAGCTATGTGCAAATGGACCCCATCAATGATGGGGCCACTACCCCCCCAGCCCTCCCCACAACCATCACCTCCATCTTGTCAGGATTTAGTTTCAGAGATATAGCTGGGTGTCATCAGCATAAAAAAGGGAACGTTAGAGACTGGCTGATAGCTGACCAGAGCGCCAACATCCAAAGATGGCTTCTTGAGCAGGGGCCGCACCACCGCCTGCTTGAGACAGTCCGGCACCCTACCCTCCCTAAGAGAAGCATTGACTATCCCTGCCAGCAATGGCCCCAGTGTCTCCCAGCTAGCCTTAACTAGCCAGGACAGGCATGGATCTAACTCACAATGGTTGGCTCGCACAGTTCCAAGAGCATCCCCTGCATCCGAGGGCAACATAGTCTGAAACTCATCCCACAAAACAGGACAGGACAGGGCTTCTACTGCCTCTGACCTGTCCTCTGCTAAAAAATACTGATGCAGAGGGGAATCCACTTACTGAAAAAGCAACACCAGCCTCTGGACACCAGTCTTTTTCTTTGAACTCTCCCAACCAATTTGGCCTTCCCAAATTGGCTCCATGGCTGTAGGGCAGTATTGTGGCAAGCAGTGATACTGGTACTAAAATAGATGTAGTGTTAATGCACAGCTTGCTGCCAACGTCCCAAAATGCCGCCCTTGCTAATTAACTCACAATTCGAGCATGCCTCATTCTGCCTCATTCTGAGGTGGAAAACTGAAACAACAACTGCCAGTGAATGCCTGTGGTCTTTTAAAGTGTGGCTTCAATTGCAAAGGTATTTTGAACATTGATTATGAGGAGCATTTCCAGTCAAAAACCCACGTATTCAGAGCATTAACACACATTTGGGGTGTAAAGGAACGTCTCTCTTCTTAAGGAACAAATGGAAAATAGCCGCCATTTAGCAGTAAAATGGGTACCTGCAAATGGCTATACCAATCAAATTTACAGTACCTGAACTGCCTCATCTCTCATGTACTCGTTTGGCATATCTGGGTCAGCGGAGGGGTGAGAGGGTGGACTGGAAGTGGTGAGACACTGGCAATTCAGGGACCAGAGGCTGAGGCGTCCTGAGGCTGCTTAGGGCCTAGCTCAGCTGGCCAGGTGCATGTGCACAGACACAGACCCCAGCTGGGAGTATACGTGCCCAGGTGACCTCAACGTCTGCACATGTGCCCTGTTATCTTGCACATGTGCACAGACATGTCATCCGTCTGGCTGGCTGAGGCCTCATGGGTCTTGGGGCCTCAGATTGTTGCCATCTTGCCACTACTGCTGCATCCTCTGCCAGGACCCCAGGTAAAGTTGGGGAAGAGGAGCATGGACACTACAGTACCCATGGGTAACTCACCTGGATATGTGGGTACCCAAAGGGGTTCCTGAATGCCTAGGCAGGAATCACCGGGAGTAAGTTCACCACCCATTTTCACTCTTATATTTTAAAATTTTATTTATTTATTTATTTATTTATTTATTTATATCCCACTCCCTCCAACCCTACGGCAGCTTGGGGTGGCTCACAAAACATGCACCATGAGTGATAGGAAGAGCCTTGAGTCTTGCTATACAACCCTCAGAATCAGAAGCCAAGGTGTGCTATTGTATTCGTTCCTCCTTACCTCCCAGCTAGGGGAGTGGGATAGCCAACTCCCACAAGGGGAGTGGGATAGCCAACTGCAGGGATAGCCGAGCCCTCTTCAAACTTATCAATATGAACTGTGCGAGAGTTAAACATGCAGAGTTTAGAGCTGTTATTGCATGACATCATTCAAATCAAATCATTTATTAATCAGCAAATTTGCTATTTACAAAAGAATATATAGAGAAAGGATAAATAAGCATACACAGTTTAAAACATTTGAAACAAAAGATAAAACTTTAGGTATCACTCAAACACCAAATCATAAAATTAAGCGAAGATATAAAAATATAAAAAGGCAACTTCAATCCAAAACTCAGGAACCGGCGAACAGCCCTATCTACAGGACTCTATTTGCCGGTTCTACCATCATGAGGAACATTACTTCTAATTTGAGCTGGTGGGTATCTACCATGGCAAGTAAAGCTTTGTACTGCTCCTCAGGAGATTCCATTCCTATAGACATAATGGGACTAATCCAAAGTTCCCGGAGGGCAGCATATTGCGGATACTGGAACAGAACAGGGTCTCTATTGTCTCTGAACACTAGGCACAAGTTCTCTCTGCCCTGGGAATCTGCTCCGTCCTCCCCCTGACTTCCGCAGTCTCAAATAAATGGAACCTTAACAAGGTTACCAATCTCCTCAATTTTGGGTAGTGAATTTGCTCCAGGTAAGATTCCAGCCCCGCCACCCTTTTCTGTTTAGGGTATTGCATTGAGATTCTATTGCCGGCAAGCACCTCACGATCCAGTTGGTATGCCCACTCCTTCGTTCTTGTTTTAATCTCCCATTTTGATCATCTATTATCTGGTACCCCCTCGCTCTCCACCGGGAGTGGGATTGTAGCAGCTAATTTCCTTAAATAGTCTATCCACGGGTATTTAGGAGATCCACAATGTCCCTTCTGTCCTAAATAACAGCTATATGCTATACCTACTCTGCCCCCGCAATGCTCTTTTAAAAGCTGAGGAACCTCAGGATTAAATGCGCCAGTATGGACAGCCTTCCAGTCTCCATTCTGACCATTGTAAGAGGAGTTGCCTTGGGGGGTCCCAACAGTGTTTGCAGAAAACGGTTCTGGGGGACCTCCATACTTCTAGAGTACCCCATTGCTGTTATTTCTCCTCCGTATGTAAGGCTAGGCACCACCTTAGTATCAAGAATCTCTAGCATCTGCCTTATTGGGGCCGACGGGGTTGCATAATATAACCTAAGGAGCCCTCCAACTATTTGCTCTGCTTTGGCAATTTGTCTATCACTATTCTTATTCCAGCAATTACGTGCTGAAAAAACTCCTCCCAGGTAGGTATACTGTTGTGTTGGGGTTATCTCTTGTTGCCCCAACCACCACTTATACTTAACCTGTGCCTTGCCAAAGGGCATCACATTAGATTTTCCCAAGTGTATTTATTTATTTATTTATTTATTTAATATATTTATATCCCACCCCTCCTGCAAGCAGCTCAGGGCGGCTAACAAATTTCAGTTAAAACAATTTTAAAAATGTTAAAACAATCATAACTATCATATTCTATCTTACAATAGAACAGGGAGGACAGAAATTTACAAAAAAAATAATAAGAAAGGGTAGGGTGATAAAAACCCATTAACTCCCCCTCCCCCCTCCCCAAAGGCCTGGATGAACAATCAGGTGTTACAAATTCACCAGAATGTTAAAAGGCTCAGAAGCAGGTGAGCTTCCTCTGGGAGGGAATTCCAAAGGTGCGGCCCGGCCACCGAGAATGCCCTCTCCATTGTGGCCCCCCACTTAACACGGGGGACGTCCAAGAAGGCACCCCCGGCAGACCAAAGGAGCTGCTCTGGGGTGTGGAGGGCGAGGTAATCCCTGAGGTATGAAGGGCCGAGACCATGAAAGGCCTTATAAATCAACACCAATACCTTGAACCTGGCTCGACACGTTATTGGCAGCCAGTGCAGAGTCTGGAGCAGGTGTTATGTGGTTCCGACGACCCATCCCCAAAAGGAGGCGGGCAGTCATATTCTGCACTAGCTGCATTGACATTGAGTGCGTTCTTCTGGCAATAAGTGTGCAAAGACATCAGAGTCTGTTGCAGACCCCATCTTGTCTGGGAGAACAGCACAATGTCATCCACGTAAAGGGGACAAGAGAGTACTCTTTCCACTATATGTGGTGGAGCTGAATTTGCCCCAGTAACTGTGGGGGCCAAATCATCAATGTAAAGGTTGAAAAGAAGGGGTGCGAGCAAGCAACCTTGCCTAACCCCCTTCTGAAGGGGGATTTCTCTCGAAACATTCCCCCACGGGCTCAGTCTCACTACTGCCTTAGTATCTTGGTGAGCCTTAATCAGTAGTTCAAGTAAATCCGAAGAGATCCCCATCTTTCTGAGTTTAATCCAAAGCCAATCCCTAAACACTGAATTGAATGCCTTGGAAAAATCTATAAAGGCAACAAAATGGTTCCCCCATCTAATACTGACATATTTATCTATTAAATGCTGTAAAATAGGGGTGGGAAGTTCGGATCTCCTGATATCCAAAACTGCCGATATTTGGCAGTATTGGGGATATTGGATAGATCCAAGAATTCCCCGTACTGGTGCCAGTTCCAGCACCGGATTTTTTTTACATTGCGGCCATTGAAATCAATGGCCGCAATGTAAAAATAAAACCAAAAACCAAACCACTTTCCCTCCCTCTCCCAGACTGTGCAGGTGGAAGGGGGGGACACCCCCACCCACCCTGCCAGTGCCCAGCCTGATTTTTTTTTTTAAACCAGACCGCCGGACCTGCGGGCTCCGAGCCACCACCGCACCACCGGCTGCCCAGTGACAGCTAGGACTATTGCTGAAGTAGCAGTTCTCCTCCGGGAGCCCTCCTGACGATATCAGGCACTGGCACTCTGGGTTAACCCCCCTGATCACCTTTTACCTGCACTTTTACTTGCATAAGAAGCTCACCCAGTTGCTCCCAGCACTCCTCCACGTAATAAGGTGATGTATCCGGAGGAATGTACACATTAATGAAGATACATTGGCCATGGTAGGGAATCTCAGCCACCAAAGCTACACAGTTCTTAACTTGGGACTTTAAGCGTTCTAGTCTAGTTATCTTGGAAACAGATACCAAGGTAACCACACCACCTGAGTGCCTCCACTTCTTTCTATGCCTGACACCCTCTACCCCATGCACCATGTACCCAGGGAATGTAAATGTGGAAATCTCTGCTGAGGATATCTCCGTTTCCTGGAGGCAGACCACATCATTAACACTAATACAATCTCTCACCTCTGGATCTCCCAATTTAGCGTTCAGCCTCTCGATATTCCATGACATACATCTTAGGCCAGGGAGTTTTAGTTATCGTTGATTGGGTCTACATGACATCATTCAGGAAATTTATATATATATTTTTTTAAATATAGATTTTTAATAAAATCAGACCTTAAGGCTGCAGGCTGGATAGATTCTTACTTTGGGCTGGATCTGGCCTTTGGGTCACCAACGGACAGCCCTCGCTAATAGCATCACTTCCACAAAGCACAGGGTTTGGAATGGAAGACAGCATATAAAGATGATGAAGGATGGAACCCTAAGGAAAAGACCTGGAGTCCAAAAATAATTGCTGTACGTACGCACTGTGATTAGTTTATGCAGAGAGTCATTCAGAGGTAGTCATGCTACCGTGGGAGAAGAACAGTATACTGATGTCATCTTGGAAAGCATGAATGTGTTAGGTGGACAGAGTTTATAGAACATGATCAGGATTTCAGTCATGACCAGCCTCACTGCTATTTCCCCTGCAATCCCTCAGCTATTAATTGCTAAACTTTGCTAATTTTAGTCTAGGGTTTTTTTCTTTTAACATGTTGGCTCCTCTGATTTCTGTGCTGTACTGATTTGGAGGGACAAATAAATCAAGCAGGACTAAGCCAAAGGTTGGCACCTCCACATGCCCAAATTGCCAGTTACCAGACATCTTGATTTGTTTAACACCAGTCTTTAGCTAGGCTCAGTGATGGCTTTTTAATGGTCCCATTAGAGCAGTTATTTTGTGAGTTTCTCCTGTTTGTAAAATCACGCACTGCATTTTCATCGTAATTGTCTCTGTGATAATTTTACATACGTGGCCAGTCTCCACAGGAGTCAAACAGGGAATTCTTTTGTTGACTCCATTTGCAAATAGTTTTTCTTCAGGTTAGGCATGGACAAATGCGATTCGGCAGTTTGGAGTTCGGCCCGAACTCGGCCTGTTCAGACGACCGAACTCGAACCCGAACCCGAACATGAACATACCAAACAAACCGNACACACACACACACACACACACACACCACAGCTACCACCCACAGGCTCTGTACAGGACCAAAACAAACAGGTGGGCTAAGGGGGGGTGAAAGTGGAGCAACGTATGGTTTAAAACCTTTAGTCTTATTGGAAAACAAGATTGTCTAAGGCGACAGTTTGCTAAATTGTATAATGGTTTTCTACAAATTTGTGGCAAGAAAGGGCATTTCAAAATAAGCAGCTTTACTGAGTTCAAGGCATGATTTTTGTGAGTACTGAGCAAGGGAGAGTATGGAACAAAGCAGAATTCGTATAGAAGCAGGAGAAGCTGATTGTAAGCATTATCATAGCGACAACATTGTTTGCCATTCTTCTGTTTACGGTTGGTGTTTCGGCATTCTTGCTGACAATCCAATGGTATTTGCCATTGATTTGCAGCACTTTCTGAAATTTTGAAACACTTTCCAATATAGTGACATTTCCGATAGTTAACACAATTTCAACATTTTGCAACTGTTTCCGGCTTTTGCAACAGTTTCCCCTTTGCCTTCTGGAAGTTTCTGACAGTATTCTGACAATTTGCAGCAGCATTCTGGGACTTTTTGACACTCTGCTGAAGTATTCTGACTAGGGGTGTGTGATTCATTTTTGTTATTATAATAACAAACATGAAATGTTTGATTTTCCTTTTCATTATTTCTGGCTATAACTTTTTTGTTTCTTATTCAATTCTGATGAAACATAGGGAGATTGTATCCCCAATGGATAGAACTATGTGTACCAACTTTTGGAAAAAGTGGATGAAGGGAACCAATTATAGAAGCAATTGAAGGTTGTGATTTTAAGAAAAACTCCATATATATTCCTGGCTATAACTTCTTTATCTTCCATTCAATTTACATAAAACTTGGAAATACTATGTCCCTCCAAAGCATTACCAAGACTGGAAAATTTCAGAACAATTGGATAAAGGGTCCAGATGTTATAAGCCATTAACTTGAAACTATATTTCTGGCTGTACCATTTTTATATTCCATTCTGTTTACAAGACATTTGGCAGGAATGTATCCCACACCTTCCCTGTCATATCTGCCAAACTACAGGATAATATGATAAAGGTACCCAATTTTATAAGCAAATTAAGTTGTCCCCTTGAAGATCATTATTCAGATAAACAGCAACACATGCAATGCCGGTCAAAGGGAAGCACCTGGCATGGCAGGGGGAGGGAGGCTGTAGGAGAGAGGTTGGGGAGCAACCCAAAAGACTGACAGACACATTCATTGGCCAATTACTGCATTCTTCCAGCTTTACAGGACCAATCAGTAGTGACTTTGAGGAAGGCATAGGGGGCAACACTCAGGCGGACATAGAAGGGACATAACTGGGACTTTGGGGATAGAATCTCAGCAACCAGGAGACATGGTTTACACATCCAGGCTGGCCAATTATCATCACAATCACATTCTGAAGCACTGTGACAGGGATATAAGAGAATCTCTATTGGCTCTTTCCTAAACAGATGCTTCCGACTTCCCAGTAACAAGTGGGGGAGAGATGGTATGGTCACAGCACAGAATGAGATATTTGGTTGACATTTTTTTCTGGCCAATTGGCATCACAAACAGATCTTACACCACAGTGACACATACAGAATGCCTGGCATAGGCTCATTCTCTGCATATGCTGTGCAGGCTTATAAAATTGGGACCCTATATCACATCTTTCTGATATTTATCAGAGATGATACTGAAGGTGTGAAATACAGCTCAGACAAATTTCATGTACACTGGTTGGACAAAAAAGTTTTTACAGTCAGACATACATTTATTACTTAATTACTTATACTACCAGGGTCGTTTATTCAAACCTTCTGAAATTTGGCATAGGTAGTAATCTTGGGGAGGGGTATAACCTTGATAAGTTTCATCCACATTAGATTGGAGACAAAGAAATTATTGCCAGGAATGTATATGCAGATTTTTGAAAATAAGACAATTCAACTGCTTATAAAATCGGATTCCTTTATCCAATCTTTCTGAAATTTGGTACACTTAATGTCTTCCATTGGAGGTAAATCTCTCCATGTTTCATCCACATATAATGAAAAACAAAAAAGTTACACCCGAAAATGTGTTTTCCATTGAAACCAAAGAACATCAAATCCAAAAGCAGAAACGAAAATGAAAGATTTAAATAACAAAAACTAAAATAAAAAACGACATGGGTCCATGGTGCACACCTCTAATTTTGACACTTTCCAACAAACATCAGAACAAGTGTCGGAACTGAGTGGGGATTCCATGTCGGGAAAACGGCAACAGATGGGTGGTTTCTGATGGAATTGTCAAAAGCCGTGACATGTCATTTCAGGCCTGCCGCCTAACCATAACCTCACTGCATGACATAAGAGGACAAATATTCCCCTGCCCTTAATCACCTGTGCAGTGAGAAGATGCAGTTGAGCTGCTGAAAGGAATACAGGGGAGGGCGTTTTCAGTGGCCGCACCGAGGCTGTGAAACTCCCTTCCGGTGGAGGTGCATCTGGCCCTGGATCGTCCCTCCTTTCATAAAAGCTGTAAGACCTGGCTGTTCCACCAGGCAATTGGTGGGGGGGTGGGGGGTGGGGAGGAGGTGAGAGATGGGGGTATAATAATATGTTTTATAGTTTTATTATTTTAATTGTCAGTGTATACTGTTGTGAGCTGCCCCGAGTTGCTTGTGGCAGGAGGGGCAGGATACTAAATGCTTTTAATAAATAAATAAATAAATAAATGACTGCTATAGTGGAGACAGAGATCAAGCACGTAATATTGGGGCAGGGAGGAGTTTGTTGTCTTCAACTTTAGTGTTTCCCTCAAGCTGCAGAAGAAGAGGATTGGGTCTGAACAACCAAGGCAAAGTGTGGGTGCATAGAGCCTAAGTGGTAAGAGAGCACAATATGTGTGAGACCGTGCAATGTCTGTACTGCTTACATGGCATGCAAGTTAAGGCAGGAGCCTTAACTTACAATTTCCATGCTTTTTGGAATATGGCTGAATTTGAGCCTTAGCTCCTCTTTTAAAACAGAGGTTTTTTGATCCAAGAATAAAAATACTTAGGTAGCAGGAGTTTGTACAAAGTGAGACTTTCTGATCTTGATCCTGAAGAGACTTACAACTAGAGACAGTCACCCTATTACATTTCCACAATTGTGGCTGACTATTATTTATTTATTTATTTTTAAATAATCCTATGGCCTTATTTTTGTCCTATGAATGGATGTGCATGCAGACACTTCTTAGCTATGTGCAAATGGACCCCATCAATGATGGGGCCACTACCCCCCCAGCCCTCCCCACAACCATCACCTCCATCTTGTCAGGATTTAGTTTCAGAGATATAGCTGGGTGTCATCAGCATAAAAAAGGGAACGTTAGAGACTGGCTGATAGCTGACCAGAGCGCCAACATCCAAAGATGGCTTCTTGAGCAGGGGCCGCACCACCGCCTGCTTGAGACAGTCCGGCACCCTACCCTCCCTAAGAGAAGCATTGACTATCCCTGCCAGCAATGGCCCCAGTGTCTCCCAGCTAGCCTTAACTAGCCAGGACAGGCATGGATCTAACTCACAATGGTTGGCTCGCACAGTTCCAAGAGCATCCCCTGCATCCGAGGGCAACATAGTCTGAAACTCATCCCACAAAACAGGACAGGACAGGGCTTCTACTGCCTCTGACCTGTCCTCTGCTAAAAAATACTGATGCAGAGGGGAATCCACTTACTGAAAAAGCAACACCAGCCTCTGGACACCAGTCTTTTTCTTTGAACTCTCCCAACCAATTTGGCCTTCCCAAATTGGCTCCATGGCTGTAGGGCAGTATTGTGGCAAGCAGTGATACTGGTACTAAAATAGATGTAGTGTTAATGCACAGCTTGCTGCCAACGTCCCAAAATGCCGCCCTTGCTAATTAACTCACAATTCGAGCATGCCTCATTCTGCCTCATTCTGAGGTGGAAAACTGAAACAACAACTGCCAGTGAATGCCTGTGGTCTTTTAAAGTGTGGCTTCAATTGCAAAGGTATTTTGAACATTGATTATGAGGAGCATTTCCAGTCAAAAACCCACGTATTCAGAGCATTAACACACATTTGGGGTGTAAAGGAACGTCTCTCTTCTTAAGGAACAAATGGAAAATAGCCGCCATTTAGCAGTAAAATGGGTACCTGCAAATGGCTATACCAATCAAATTTACAGTACCTGAACTGCCTCATCTCTCATGTACTCGTTTGGCATATCTGGGTCAGCGGAGGGGTGAGAGGGTGGACTGGAAGTGGTGAGACACTGGCAATTCAGGGACCAGAGGCTGAGGCGTCCTGAGGCTGCTTAGGGCCTAGCTCAGCTGGCCAGGTGCATGTGCACAGACACAGACCCCAGCTGGGAGTATACGTGCCCAGGTGACCTCAACGTCTGCACATGTGCCCTGTTATCTTGCACATGTGCACAGACATGTCATCCGTCTGGCTGGCTGAGGCCTCATGGGTCTTGGGGCCTCAGATTGTTGCCATCTTGCCACTACTGCTGCATCCTCTGCCAGGACCCCAGGTAAAGTTGGGGAAGAGGAGCATGGACACTAC
>QEPC01007076.1:2017690-2029680 GCA_003113815.1 Sphenodon punctatus
TGCTACTCTAAATAAATCCAAAAACAGGGGAAGGGAATCAGGGTTGGAATATATACAGGGAGGAGGGAAGGATTCAATGGAGGGTAGGGAGAAAGAACACAGGGAGGGGTAAAAAATAAAAATAACACCTAAATCTAATCTAATCTAAGTAAATGAAACTATGGAGGTAAATGTGTGGGAATGGGTGAAATAGGAGGAGGATGGTAATGGATTAGGAACACAAACTGCTGGGAGAGGGAGACTTCTGAAAATGCCTGCTGACAGGATCAGTGGCTCCTAGCTCAGAAGGAATTGGAAGGGGGGAGGGTAATGACTTTTGTTACTTGCTGCGCCCGCCTTACCACAAGCCTCATTGGCTCCATGCAGCCTAGCCCCATGCCAATCGCAGACTGTGAAGCCAGTGGTCTGAGGAAAAGAGGGATGGTGAGTGGGCAAGCTGGCTGCTAGTCCAAGCCTCTCCACCCTTGGCGCCAGGAAGTCTGCTCCTGAGCTCTCCCCTCTCCCCCCGGGGCCTACCAACCGTGTTTTTCCGTCCGTCCATACGCTACTGAACTCACCTGAATGCGGCTGAACTTTTCAGGGCTTCGGGCATTCAGTTCGGCCGCCCAGTTCGATCATCCGAACGGGTTGAGTTCGGGCTGAACACTGAACGTCCAAACCATGTTCGCACATCCCTAGCCAGCAAACACAGAACAACCTCTGCAGTTCAGGAGCCTGTTTCAGGTATAGGCATACCCTGTGGAATACTCCTTGCTTCCCAATGACCAACCAGGAAAAGGAGTATTCTGTGGTAACACTCTGTGTGGGGCCAGTGTCAGACATGGATCATAGACAGACTCATAGAATTGGTTCCAGGCAGGACTGAAATGAGATCTTTTAAAAGAGAGAAATCTTGTCAAAATTCCAGTGTTTGGTTTGTTCAGAAGGGGGGGGAGGGGAGAGAAAATCACGGTGCATGTGCAGCAAATAGCCACTGGACCATTTTGTGCATGCACAAATGGCGACCGCCTTAAACAAAATGGTGGTGCTATCGCCACCATTTTGGTTAAGGGAAGCAGCCATTTAACTCATGCATAAAACTGGCTGCCAGCCATTTAGCTCATGCACAATTATTATTATTATTATTTTTTTAAATGTTTCTCTCCGAGAACTCACACCTTGAGTGAGATCTCAGTGAGATCTCGGTTCTGGTGCTTGACATAGTGATAAATACTCAAAATCATCAGTGTAGGAGCAGGCAGGGCTGGCAGCAGAACAACAGGCTTGGGAAGAGACCAGGGCTGCGAACAGGCTCAGGTCAGCACTAGAACAGGAATGGGCACAGGAGCAGGAAGAAACATTGGGCATGTTCAGACGTGACAGGAACACTGCTAACCACACTTAACCACAGTGGATCCAATGTGGTGGCAGCGATTCCGTGCACGTCTATGTGATCCCAGGCAGATATTCACCACAGTCAACACCCGGCCGAGGTCAGATTGATCACGGTTGAAGAGGTGAGGCTGGCCTCACCTCCAGAACTGTGGTTAGTTTGGCCACAATCCAGGATGTGGCTGGGAATGGCCATGAGTAATGACTGTTACCCAGCCCTGTCCTGGAATCAGGTCCCAACCATGGGATGGGATCGGGCGCAGCGACCATGGGAGCGCGGGGCTGAGCGGCCGCACGTTGTGCTGCACAGCCCCTCCCTGATTCCCCACTGTTGTTAGGCCGGCACGTCTAAAGGGCAACTGACCTGATCATGGACCAGGATCCGGAATGGATCCCGGTCCAGTTTTCAGTGTGTTGGACCTGGAGGCACAGCACGTCTGAAGTTACCCATTTATTCATCCAGCTATCTGTTGCTGCTGGGTGGACCTTATACAAGCAAGCAACCAATAAGCTGGCAGAGGAGTTGTGGCAAAACTTGGAACAGAGGCCCTACTAGGCAGATTCTGGGCCAGACTCAAGGTGCAGCAGTCACAATGTAGATGTGGCCGCTGCTCTAGCAGGTTTTCCACCTCTGCTCTACCAGTACCCTTAGGTCATTGACTTGATTTAGGGAAAAAGGAGCAACTGTATCCTACTTTGTCTTCATCCTACTGTCCTCCCATCTCTCACTTAAGCAACTTCCTGATTTGTTTTTCTTTGCTTATTCTTCCTTAACCTTCGCCACCTCTGCATGCCTCGTAGGCATGTTCTTCTTAGTCGAGGTCAGCAACCGTCAACTGATGAAATCCCATGTGGGAGTCTGGGATACTTAATCAAGCCTTAAATATTTTATTAACTTTATTTCATTCAAGGGACATTTTCTCTGGCAAGTTACCCACATTTTTCCTTCCTATTCACAGGAGATTAAGCAGCCAGATATAGTGCGTGTCTGCCCATTGTCCCCATCAACTCCATTCTTGCATGATGATAGTTTTATTGGGAGATTTCTTATTGCTTACTCATAGTCTGGGTTTACTACCTGCTGTTTCCTGTGTTTATATACCCCAGAGATTTTTATACAGTAGAAAGATGGATCTGAAACCACACTTTGTATGAAACACCCTGAAAATTTGGGAAAGTTCAGACCCAAATGAATTCAGATGAATACTCCAACTCAAGACTGGACTAAACAGATAATTTAGATATTCTCCAATTAGCTGCTGCTGTACTGTACAAATGAGCACCACCATAGTATGTCATAGTATATTGCAGTCTCATTTTCAAAACCAAGCACAGACAGCCAACAATGCCATGAATTAAACAGACACAAGGTAGTTCAGACAATTGGAAAAATTACTACTTTGAACGTACAACTGTCTCAATTTCTTACAACTGGGGGACCAGCACAGCAATGACACTCTCTCTAAATGCTGATGACACCCAGCCTTACCTCTTCTTTTCATTGGACCCAGGCCTGGCAGGCTCAGTGATTACCGGGTGTCTGGCAGTTGTGGGGGATTGGATGAGGGTGAATAGACAAAAGCTGAATCCCGATAAGATGGCGGTGATGCTGGTGGGTAAGACGGCGGGGGATGACAGTCCCCATCATTGATGGGGTCTGCCCTCTGCTGGTTCCCCAGGTACGGAGTCTGGGGGTGCTCCTTGACTTGCAGCTCTGCTTGGATGCTCAGGTGGAGTCTGTGGCAAGGAGTGCCTTTCCCCAATTACATCTGGTGTGTCGGCTTTGGTCATATGTTTTGGACTCTGACCTGGCCACTGTCATCCATGCTTTCGAATCATAACCTCTAGACTAGACTACTGTAACGCACTCTACTTGGGGCTACTCATGGTGATGGTTCGGAGACTGCAGCTGGTGCAGAACATGGTGACCATCTCCTGGTGGGATTGGGCCAATGGGAACATATTACACTGGTTCTTCAGTTTCTGCACCGGCTGCCTATAGTTTTCCGGGCCCGATTCAAGGTGTTGGTGCTTGCCTATAAAGCCCTAAACGACCTTGGCCCGACTTATTTGCGGGACTGCCTCACCCCCCGGGTCCTGGATTGGCCCCTGCGGTCATCGGGGGTGTGTGTGTGTGTGTGCTCTCCTTGAAGTCTCCCAAGTCTGCCGGGGGACCACGATGGAGAGGGTCTTCTCAGTGGCTGCTCCACAGCTGTGGAACTCCCTGATGGTGGAGGCCTGTTTGGCCCCGGATCTTCCCTCTTTTCGATGCTGTTGTAAAACGTGGCTGTTCTGTCTGGCTTTTGATGTGGAGGATGGGGGGGAATGGGTTAGGGTGTTTTTATTGTTGACTGTAAGCTGCCCATTGCTGTCTGTGGCAGGATGGGTGGGGTAAAAATTTCTAAAATAATAAATAAATAAATAAATAAATAAATAAATCAGGGGTGCAAAACCTTCATCCCTCACTACCCACCACTAGGGGCTGGATCCTCCCCCCTGTAAGACTTCATGGGCT
Organism: Sphenodon punctatus; assembly: GCA_003113815.1. Lineage (NCBI taxonomy): Eukaryota > Metazoa > Chordata > Lepidosauria > Sphenodontia > Sphenodontidae > Sphenodon > Sphenodon punctatus. The sequence goes on from QEPC01007076.1 coordinate 2,021,577, forward strand.
GGAATATCCTGCGAGGGACATGGTGGGAAGAGCTCTGCAGGCATCCGGTGACTGGCTGCTGGTGGTCTGTGGAGGATGGCCAGGGCCTGCAATAAATGGGGATGCCATCAGAGTCTAGAGGGCAGATGCCCACAGGTCAAAACTGTACCGCGGGTTAGAGGTTTCCACCCCTGTTCTAGACTATCAAAGAAACAAACACCGAACAGAAGTAAATTAAAGAACATGACTGAATACAATGTCTGGTAAATTACATGGCCCTCTCTCTTACACAGACACGCACACATACACACATGAGATAAAAGTTTGAATAAATAAAAAAATACACACACACAAAAACATGTCACACACCTTAGTGAAAACAGAGCTGAAATTGAGGAGGGGGCTCAATAAGCCTGCACCCCCAAGCTTATGGGCCAGGGGATGGTACATATTCCCCCCTTTCACCTCTGGCTTTTATGCCAAAACACACAAGAAGTAACACGAGAAGTTCATTGGCAAAAACCGTTTCCTTTTTTACATGAAGAGAATCATATAACTGTCATGCCTGGGAATATTAGCATCAATTAATTCCAGAGAACACTATCAGGTACTAGGGAGCTTGTTTCCAAACCCAAACCCATGTCAGAGTTTGTATTTCTACCATAGGAAGGAACCAAAATACTGATCCAAGTGCAGAAAGATGAAATCTAAAATAAAGCCATGTTTTCCAAAATTTGGAGATTGCTCATCTTTGGTGTTTGGATTTAGCCTATTATAATGAAAAATCCAAACTGAATCTAGATTTGGGCATTGCACACGGCACTACGGTTTTAATCAACATCTCCTTGCTGGTACTTGAATGCTGATGTTGCCATTAACTCTTAAAATCTGTTAACAGTGATAGGAAACCACTGGGCCATGGATATAGAATCATAAAATGTATATAAAAGCATAGAATGTCAAAGTTGGAAGGCACCTCAAGTGTCATCCAGTACAACCCCCTGCTTATAGAACTAGTAAGAATCTGCTCCACTAATAAAAAGTTCCCTACAAACACTAAAACATTTAAGATTCTAAGGAAGTGAGTCCAGTAATTATTATTAATGTTAGTGTAGATCAAAAAATCACTGCCTGGAGAGTTCATGGGTGTCATTTTCAAAAGTGGCCTCTGATATCTGGAAGAGTTGGGTTGTTTGGGTGTCCAATTTGGGATTCTGTCAATCTGACCAAAAGTCTCTCCCTAGGTTCCTTTCTTCCCAGGGCCGGCACCAGGGTTTGCAAGGCCATGGGTGAAGTTTTGGTGTGGTGGCTAATTTGCATAACTTGCATATTTGCATAATTTCCCCTTATACTTGAGCTGTGGCTGGCAAAGAGGGCAGCAGGCTGGGCAGCACTGCCATGGACTGTGACTGGCTGGTTCAGGGCATGGAGGGGGAGAATCCAGGCTGGAGGGGCTGCTTCCTCAAGCACCCAGGCACAGGGCAGAAGTTGATGTGGGGCCATGTGCAACTGCACATGTCGCACATGCCCAGCGCAGGCCCTGGTTTTCTTTTATCTCCTCTCCCTTGTCCATCCAAGATTGTAAACTCCTTGGGGGTCAGGAACCTGTCTCTAACCAATTATTGTTCAGAGCCAAGAAACTGCTTGTGCTATATAGACAGACAAATAAATTCACTCCTCCTCTGCCACCATCTTACCTGCCCACATGTCCCCTGCTGTTTGCCCCTTCTCCCTTGCTGACCCCATGCCTGGAATCCACTCCCTGAAGCATTCACTCTGCTTCCTCCCTCTCAACCTTCAAACCCTTCCTGAAAACCTATCTCTTCTGTCAGGCTTTCCGAAGCTCCTCAGACTGCTCACAAATGCTTCATCTTCCATCCTTCACTCAGGGTCAGCACCGGTGACTTCTCATCTTTGTGAATGGATCCCTGTTTCACCCTTTGCTCCCCTCTCCCTTGTCTCCCCTCCCTTGTCTTTCTGAAATTGTAAGCCCCTTAGGGCAGGGACTATGTACAATTAATGATTGTACAGCACCAGGTACATTGTTTGTGCTATATTATTTATATAGCGTCTATCTATCTTTAAGATAGACAGATGAACACCTGACTCAATTTAGACATTTTGTGCACTTTGTGTTTTGATCTCATCCACCACAATGTTGTGTTGTGCCTCAGTTTCCTCAAAGGAAATTTGCGCTTGGTGGTCCAGGCCTGACATGATCTGGTCTGGATATAGGGCACTCTTTTTCAATATGTGGAAACTCAGTTTACACTATGCTAATAAGCTAGCTACTCAGCAAAGTATTGTAAAGACAATTCATTTATAAATGAAGCTATGAGACTTAAGAATATTATAAATATAAAGCAACAATTTTCTTAAGTTCAAATAAAGACATAGTACAAAAGAAATAGTGTCAGTTAAAATACATGGTTTAAGAGGACATTTCTGTTCAAGGAACAGCTCTGTTACAAGTTCAAAGATCTTAACATCTATAAGATATAACATATGCTCTAAGTATTATTGCTATGGTTGACTCAATGCATCATATTACCCAGTCCTTTGTCCCATACTGCCATATGGATGTGAGAAAAGCTCCAAGGAAGGAACTGTTTCTGAAAAATCCATTTCTCCTCTCCCTTCTTATGGAGGGAAATGCTTGGAAGTCAGCTAAAAATGACATCAGGTCAAAACTGCTGACAGGGAGGGCTTTCTCAAAGTACATAGTAAGAAGCCTGTTGATACATACTAAAACAGGTGTCTATCATCTAAGATAGGATTAACAATGAGTAAACTCCAAACAGTCAAGGCCTCTTCCTGCCCTGCTTGGGAGTCACATATCTTGAGACTGGTCAACAGAAAATGTTGATTTCTTTAAGAGACAGACTGGCTAATTACATCTCCTATTCCAGTATACAGGCTGATTACATCTCCTGTTCCAGTATCTGGTCAAGAGTTCAGTAGAAAGGTCACTATAGGACAGGTCTTTAGGAAGTCATCATACAGAGGTCCAATTCTGATTTCCAATATATTTAAAACACAGATGGTCAAAAAATATATGCATATATACAGGATACATGAAAACAACACACATATATATTTAATTCAATATCTGTATAGCAAGCACTTGAAATAACGAAGCCTAGTTTCCTAAGGAAGGATATTGTCAGTTTACGTCAGTGGAAAATTCTGGCTACATGAAGGGCCATATCTCTACTCCAGGAACACTTAATGTTACAAAATTTTGCCAGGGTGGGTGGGATTGTTCTCGAATGATTTGGCTCTTTCTTGGCTGGAAGAACTCAACGAGTGGTGCTCAGGGATTATTTTTCATCATCCTGGTACTTCTCGTGTGGAGTCCCGTAGGGTTCCATCTTGTCCCCTCTCCTGTTCAACGTGTATATGCAGCCACTGGGCGAGATCATGAGACGATTTGGTGTTTAGTGTCATCAATATGTTGACAACACCCAACTCTACATCTCCTTTTCATCTTACCCAGACCCGGCAGTCTCGGTGCTTACTTAGTGTCTGATGGCTGTGGGGGACTGGATGAGGGCAAGCCGACTGAGGCTGAATCCCCACAAGATGGCGGTGATGCTAGTGGAGAAGGCGGTGGGTGTGGTGTTCCCCATCATTGGTGGGGTCCACCCCCCGCTGGTTCTCCAGGTTCATAGTCTGGGAGTGCTCCTTGATACCCAGCTCTGCCTGGATATCCAGGTGGGGGCTGTGGCGAGGAGCACATCTGCCAATTACATCTGGTGCAGTGGCTTCAGCCGTGTGTCTCAGACTCTGATCTGGCTACTATCATCCATGCTTTCATTTATTTTATTTATAAAAGCATTTAGTATCCCGCCCCTCTTGCCACAGGCAGCTCGGGGCAGCTCACAATAATATAAATTCACAATTAAAATCATAAAACAATAAAACATATTATTGCACCTCCATCCCTCTCCTCTCCCCCACCCCCTACCCATCTCCCTCGCCAAACGCCTGATGGAACAGTCAGGTCTTACAACTTTTATGAAAGGAAAGAAGGTTCGGGGCCAGATGCACCCCCACCGGAAAGGAGTTCCACAGCCTTGGCGTGGCCACCGAGAATGCCCTCCCCTGTGTGGCCCCATGGAAGACTCAGGGGAGCACAAGGAGGGCATCCCTCGATAACCACAGGGGCCGGTCCAGTACCTGGGAGGTGAGGTGGTCTCGCAGAAGGCAGGATCCAGACCCTTTAGGGCTTTAAAGGTTAAAACCAACACCTTGAATCAGGCTCAGAAGACTATCGGCAGTCAGTTCAGAGAACAGAGCACTGGTGTGATTTGCTTCTAGAGGCCCAATCCCACCAAGAGACGGGCCACCTCATTCTGCACCAGCTGCAGCTTCCAAGCCATCACCATGGCTAGCCCCACGTAGAGTGCCTTACCACAGTCTAGTCTAGAGGTGATGAAAGCATGGATGATGGTGGCCAGGTCAGAGTCCGAAATGTATGGCCAAAGCCGACATACCAGATGTAATTGGCGAAGGACACCCCTCACCACAGCCTCCACCTGGGCATCCAGGTGGAGTTGTGCATTGAGGAGTACCACAGACTCCATACCTAGGAAACCAATGGAGGACAGACCCCATCAATGATGGGGCTGTTAACTCCATTGCCTTCCCCACCAGCATCACCTCCATCTTGTTGGGCTTTATCTTCAGTTGATTAGCCCTCATCCAATTCCCCACAGCCATTAGACATTGAATAAGCATGGAGACTGCAGGGTTTGGGTCAGTTGAAAAGGAGAGGTATAGCTGTGTCATCAGCATATTGGTGACACCATACGCCAAACCTCCTAATCACCTTGCTAAGAGACTGCATATATACGTTGAACAAGAGCGGGGATAACACCGAACCCTGCGGGACACCACATGTGAGGTTTTGGTATGATGAAAAACAGTCCTCAAGTACCACTCGTTGGGTTCTCCCAGTCAGGAATGAGCGGAACCTTTCAAGAACAGTCCCGCCCACCCCTGCATATTCCCACAGGCACGCCACCAACATCTCGTGATCAACTGTATCAAAGGTGGCTGACAGTTCTAATAGGACCAACAAGGTCAAACAAACAGCCCCGGTCCATCTCTCNGGGTGTGTGTGTGTGTGTGCTCTCCTTGAAGTCTCCCAAGTCTGCCGGGGGACCACGATGGAGAGGGTCTTCTCAGTGGCTGCTCCACAGCTGTGGAACTCCCTGATGGTGGAGGCCTGTTTGGCCCCGGATCTTCCCTCTTTTCGATGCTGTTGTAAAACGTGGCTGTTCTGTCTGGCTTTTGATGTGGAGGATGGGGGGGAATGGGTTAGGGTGTTTTTATTGTTGACTGTAAGCTACCCATTGCTGTCTGTGGCAGGATGGGTGGGGTAAAAATTTCTAAAATAATAAATAAATAAATAAATAAATAAATCAGGGGTGCAAAACCTTCATCCCTCACTACCCACCACTAGGGGCTGGATCCTCCCCCCTGTAAGACTTCATGGGCTGGAATATCCTGCGAGGGACATGGTGGGAAGAGCTCTGCAGGCATCCGGTGACTGGCTGCTGGTGGTCTGTGGAGGATGGCCAGGGCCTGCAATAAATGGGGATGCCATCAGAGTCTAGAGGGCAGATGCCCACAGGTCAAAACTGTACCGCGGGTTAGAGGTTTCCACCCCTGTTCTAGACTATCAAAGAAACAAACACCGAACAGAAGTAAATTAAAGAACATGACTGAATACAATGTCTGGTAAATTACATGGCCCTCTCTCTTACACAGACACGCACACATACACACATGAGATAAAAGTTTGAATAAATAAAAAAATACACACACACAAAAACATGTCACACACCTTAGTGAAAACAGAGCTGAAATTGAGGAGGGGGCTCAATAAGCCTGCACCCCAAGCTTATGGGCCAGGGGATGGTACATATTCCCCCCTTTCACCTCTGGCTTTTATGCCAAAACACACAAGAAGTAACACGAGAAGTTCATTGGCAAAAACCGTTTCCTTTTTTACATGAAGAGAATCATATAACTGTCATGCCTGGGAATATTAGCATCAATTAATTCCAGAGAACACTATCAGGTACTAGGGAGCTTGTTTCCAAACCCAAACCCATGTCAGAGTTTGTATTTCTACCATAGGAAGGAACCAAAATACTGATCCAAGTGCAGAAAGATGAAATCTAAAATAAAGCCATGTTTTCCAAAATTTGGAGATTGCTCATCTTTGGTGTTTGGATTTAGCCTATTATAATGAAAAATCCAAACTGAATCTAGATTTGGGCATTGCACACGGCACTACGGTTTTAATCAACATCTCCTTGCTGGTACTTGAATGCTGATGTTGCCATTAACTCTTAAAATCTGTTAACAGTGATAGGAAACCACTGGGCCATGGATATAGAATCATAAAATGTATATAAAAGCATAGAATGTCAAAGTTGGAAGGCACCTCAAGTGTCATCCAGTATAACCCCCTGCTTATAGAACTAGTAAGAATCTGCTCCACTAATAAAAAGTTCCCTACAAACACTAAAACATTTAAGATTCTAAGGAAGTGAGTCCAGTAATTATTATTAATGTTAGTGTAGATCAAAAAATCACTGCCTGGAGAGTTCATAGGTGTCATTTTCAAAAGTGGCCTCAGATATCTGGAAGAGTTGGGTTGTTTGGGTGTCCAATTTGGGATTCTGTCAATCTGACCAAAAGTCTCTCCCTAGGTTCCTTTCTTCCCAGGGCCGGCACCAGGGTTTGCAAGGCCATGGGTGAAGTTTTGGTGTGGTGGCTAATTTGCATAACTTGCATATTTGCATAATTTCCCCTTATACCTGAGCTGTGGCTGGCAAAGAGGGCAGCAGGCTGGGCAGCACTGCCAAGGACTGTGACTGGATGGTTCAGGGCATGGAGGGGGAGAATCCAGGCTGGAGGGGCTGCTTCCTCAAGCACCCAGGCACAGGGCAGAAGTTGATGTGGGGCCATGTGCAACTGCACATGTCGCACATGCCCAGCGCAGGCCCTGGTTTTCTTTTATCTCCTCTCCCTTGTCCATCCAAGATTGTAAACTCCTTGAGGGTCAGGAACCTGTCTCTAACCAATTATTGTTCAGAGCCAAGAAACTGCTTGTGCTATATAGACAGACAAATAAATTCACTCCTCCTCTGCCACCATCTTACCTGCCCACATGTCCCCTGCTGTTTGCCCATTCTCCCTTGCTGACCCCATGCCTGGAATCCACTCCCTGAAGCATTCACTCTGCTTCCTCCCTCTCAACCTTCAAACCCTTCCTGAAAACCTAACTCTTCTGTCAGGCTTTCCGAAGCTCCTCAGACTGCTCACAAATGCTTCATCTTCCATCCTTCACTCAGGGTCAGCACCGGTGACTTCTCATCTTTGTGAATGGATCCCTGTTTCACCCTTTGCTCCCCTCTCCCTTGTCTCCCCTCCCTTGTCTTTCTGAAATTGTAAGCCCCTTAGGGCAGGGACTATGTACAATTAATGATTGTACAGCACCAGGTACATTGTTTGTGCTATATTATTTATATAGCGTCTATCTATCTTTAAGATAGACAGATGAACACCTGACTCAATTTAGACATTTTGTGCACTTTGTGATTTGATCTCATCCACCACAATGTTGTGTTGTGCCTCAGTTTCCTCAAAGGAAATTTGCGCTTGGTGGTCCAGGCCTGACATGATCTGGTCTGGATATAGGGCGCTCTTTTTCAATATGTGGAAACTCAGTTTACACTATGCTAATAAGCTAGCTACTCAGCAAAGTATTGTAAAGACAATTCATTTATAAATGAAGCTATGAGACTTAAGAATATTATAAATATAAAGCAACAATTTTCTTAAGTTCAAATAAAGACATAGTACAAAAGAAATAGTGTCAGTTAAAATACATGGTTTAAGAGGACATTTCTGTTCAAGGAACAGCTCTGTTACAAGTTCAAAGATCTTAACATCTATAAGATATAACATATGCTCTAAGTATTATTGCTATGGTTGACTCAATGCATCATATTACCCAGTCCTTTGTCCCATACTGCCATATGGATGTGAGAAAAGCTCCAAGGAAGGAACTGTTTCTGAAAAATCAATTTCTCCTCTCCCTTCTTAT
>QEPC01007076.1:2033337-2051826 GCA_003113815.1 Sphenodon punctatus
CCCCCCCCCCCCAATTGGTGTCAGTGTGAATGTTGAGATCCCCCCAGATTACTGCCTTTGGGGACCGCAACACCACCACCAACCACCACCTCTGCCAAGACTTGACTATTGTAACGCACTCTATATGGGGCTACCCATGGTGATGGTTTGGAGACTGCAGCTGGTATAGAATGTGGTGGCCCGCCTCCTTATGGGGACTGGCTGCCATGAGCACATTACACTGGTACTCCATTCTCTGCACTGGTTGCCTATAGTCTTCCAGGCCCTATTCAAGGTGTTGGTGCTTACCTTTAAAGCCCTACAAGGCCTGGACCCTACTTACCTGCAGGACCGCCTCACACCCCAGACTCTTGATCGGCCCTGCGGTCAGCCACGGGTGCCTTTCTCGAAGTCCCCTGGGTTTCGGGGGGGGGAGGGGCTACTATCGCGATGGCATTCTTGGTCATTACACCAAGACTGTGGAACTCCCTCCTGGCTAGCCTGGACGTCTCCTCTTTTAGACGGCTCTGTAAGACCTGGCTGTTCCATCAGGCTTTTGGCGAGGGAGGTGGTAGGGTGGGTGAGTTCTTGTTTTTATTACATTCCCCTATGTAGAGTTTTTATATGTTTTAAAATAGTTTTATATTTGTATTTAAAATTGTGCGCTGCCCCAAGCTGCGTAGCCGGGGGCCGGGATATAAGACTGTTTAAAAATAAATACAAATTTTGAGGCATTACTCACCTTTGAGCTTTCTGTCTTCTACTAAATTGGGTTGAAATTTGCTTTCAGGATGAAATGTTTTTAAGAACACAACCAAACACACAGGATGATTGTATAAGTGTTCTTTCCGTTGAAAACCATGCTTACAAATATTTAGAGTTTATTCTTACATGCTTACGAATGGTTTTTAAATGTTTACAAAGGGTTCACTCTTCAAATTTGGAGTCACTTTACCATTTGGGCCTGGCATACATGAAATACCTTCCCAGAAATTGATTCCCCATTAAAAAAAAAAAATCCTTTAAAATACAACTTATGTAGACAATTTAGGAGGCTCTGCAGAGGAGTTTCTGTGTGGCTGGTGCCATCCAGCACCTCCTGAAGAGTTAAAGACTTCAAATTCTGTTTTGCCTATGGAAAATTTCGCTCTCAGTGGAAATAAATGTGTAAGACTAAATTCTTTCCTTACTCCCACAATCCCCTTCTTTGCCATGCATATTGAAAATCACATGTCCAATCTTGCACATCTGTAGATGCAATTTTAACATATAGTTAATCATATTTTAATTTGACCTTTAATGGCTGCCGAAGTGCATAGTGGAAGCAGATGCTCTTGTGTCTTTAATAGAGTAAAATTTGTTTGGGAGAATCAAAGACTAATGGATTCTTCAGGAGTTCATATTTTCCTTATTAAGTCTGCTAGATCCTGCTTTAAAAATAATACTGGTGAATGGAAAATTGAATTGTGTTTGAACCAAATACTTGAAAATACTAAAATGCATGGTACCTTGGCAAGTATAACAATAGACAGAACACAAGGTGAACTTTTAGAAGAGAAGAATGTTGTCAGTGACGCAAGGCAACACAGAGGCAGCACACTCAACCCATAGGAGAAGAGGAGCCTTTAGTTCCCCTGTGGCTGCCCCTTTGGATGACTCAAGAACTGACTGAGATTCTGGATTTGGGAGGAAGGAAGCCATATTGTGCCCTTGACTAGAATGGGAGACCAAATGATTTAGGGCTTTCGAAAATGAAGAGTGCAAACAAGGTGATTAAAGGCACAAATAAAGCACTGCTGTAGCTTTCATAGAATTATAATAAAATAGGGCATGACAGAAACTGCAACACTAAGGAGAAATGAAAAGGTGTTAAATAAATTAAGCAACGCACCTTTTCAAATGCAAAACAATCAGTTTCTCCCAAGATAATATTAGATTTCTCGGAATACAGCAGGTTTCTGCTGGTACAGTTCCCCACTTCTCTTCGACTCTGTGTGAAAAGCATTAAGAAGTAATGAATTAATGGAAATGACAGAGCGTTGAATTAATGGAAAAGCTATCTCAGCGCACTCCTGTTACTGTACATTACCACACTGTGTTAGTGAGACAGCAAGGATCTTATTTATAGTCGTCAGTCTAATCAGGATGTACCACTTAATGTAATGGTTTGCAAATTGAGTCGGTGACTTTCTGAATATGTAATGGGTGATTACGAGACAAACTAATACTACTTCAGTGTTCTCAGATAACCAGAGGGAAAACAGGAGAGAAAGACACCATGGCCATGATCCACAAATCACTCTGGCTGTGATACACGAGTCACCATATGGATCAATGTATCCTGGCACTACAGCTACTAGGAGAACCTCTTCAGTTGCTATAATATCTGTTTGTTTTCAAAGATCCATTCTTGCTTGCAACATATAATTGAGTAGAGAAGGATGAAAGAAGGATATTTTCACATATTCTTAGCTGATATTTTAAAAGCATTTTTATATAAAAGTTTTTATATATATATGCTGCAAGTTTTGCACAAAACTTTGGTTGTCTTAGAGAGACAAGAGACAGGGCAGTTAAGGCGATACATTTTATTGGTCCAACATTTGTTGGTGAATGCGTGCAAGCTTTCAAGATAAACAGAGCTCTTCTTCAAGCAGTAATGAAGGAATCAGAGCTGAAACTGAGCTAAATAGGTTTGAGTGGCATGTAATGAGTAGCTGCTTCAACTGAATAGGGTCCCGTCTGACTAGTGTCGGATCAAAATCGGCTGTTATGAAATGGACAGAAAATTCCATTATGTTGTGACTGTTGTCAAATACTCAGTAGAATTTTCACATCCAGGACAAATGTCATGATTCCTTTGCTTTCAGGATGGCAGGTGGTGATTTGTCATCATTTTCCACAACCACCATAAACTTTTTTTCATGTTCCATGGTTTTTCATCACTTTCCGTCCATTTTCATCACTTTCTTTAGTTTATCCACACTTTATGTCAATTTTTGAGGTTTTTTTAATACTTTCTGTAACTTTTCAGTACTTTCGGTGATGTACATTCTGCGCATGTACAAATGGGCCATTAGTACATGTGCAGAATGGCAGCCTTTTTGCAAAATGGTACCAACGCTGCTGGTGCCATTTTGCAAAAGGGCTGCCATTTTGTGCATGAGCACTGTGGATCAGAGACCTGCACAGTGTACTGCAGCAAGGAATGAGGAGTAGCCCCTTGCTGCAGGAGGACACACACACACCCTGACCTTTAATCAAGCAGAAGCCCGTCAGACCCCTTTGAGGATGGTAAGTACCATACCAGGGCCCCGGGGGTGGGGGTGGCTGGGAAACCCGGGTCCATAACAACAGGTCCATAATTTGCCCCACAACTCAAAGAATGTGCTAATACATCTTTTGTCTGATAATGACAAATATGTATCTTTATGGGTTGCCAGATTCTGTTTTGGATTGTTTATAGTCAAAAAGCAAATTAACAATATATCTCTATGAATTGATGCCCAGAAAGGTTGTTTTAACTTGCTGCTCCGAAGTAAACACTTGGATATACTTATATTCTTGTTTATGTTTTATGTCTTGTTTTGTTTTTTGTGATGGCTACAGATTATATTATTAATAATAATAATAATAATAATAATAATAATAATAAATAATGATAATTATGATTATTATGATTATTATGATTAGCATTTATATACCGCCACCGATGTACCTGGCGCTTTACAAAGAATAAGATAGACACAGTCCCTGCCCGAGAGCTTACAATCTAAAGACAGAGGAAGGGGGAACAGAGGGAGAGACAAGGGATGCAACATTCATGAGGATGCGAGAGCTCAGGTACACGTTCTTGGCTTGGTTACAGTAAATTGGGAGTTTGCAGTTAACAGGTGAGGGATAATCCTGGGTGGGGGTGATTAGCAAGAGTTAGGAAGGGCAGAGCCAAAGAGGTGGGTTTTGAGGAGGGACTTGAAAGTGTGGAGGGTGGGGGCCAGGTGGACAAGGGCAGGGAGGGAGTTCCAGGCATGCAGGGCAGCGAGGGAGAAAGGACGAAAGCAGTTGGAGGAGCAGGGGAGGCGTGGGAGGGTGCAGGAGGGGATGGAAGAGGAGCGGAGTGCTCGAGCAGGGTTTCGGAAGGAGATCAGGGCAGAGAGGTAGGGGGGAGTGAGGTTGTGTCTGCACATTATACAAATAAATGTCTTAAATGGAAAAAATAAATAAATTGCAGACTGCTGTTATGGACTGGTACGGATTACTCTGTAACAGCCTGTTATGGGCAGTTGCAGATTAATCTGTACCCGTAGTTTATTTATTTATTTTATTTATTTAAAAAATTACTGTCTTGCCCCCTCCTGCCAAAGCAGCTTGAGGAGGCATACAATAGAAAAACAACAATCTAAAATAAAAATATTAGGGCTGCAACCATTAATCGATTAATCAAACCAATTGATTAATCTGTCCCCTGATTAATTAATTAAACTGATTAAAACTTGTCCCCTGATTAATCACTTAGCTGCCAGGTCCTTCTGACAGTCTATAGTTCTGAGTCCGTAGCTTAAGGGGACACGATTAGCCGATCTATGCACATTTTGTATATTTATGTAAATTTATGCCAATTTAAATCTATTAATTAATTGAGAAAAGACTTAATCGATTAATCAACTAACATTTCTAATTAGGTTGTAGCCCTATAAAATATATAATATAAGCACCTAAAATTCAATAAAAACAGTAATGTTGTCATATCCCTCCCCAACCCAACACCCCATCTCCCCCTATCTATCGCCTTCACCAAACACCTGGTGGAACAACCAGGTTTTACATTGGTGCCTGAAGGAGGGAAGGCCATGGGTCAAACGAGCCTCCACCGGGAGTGGGCTCCACATCCTAGGTGCCATGACCAAGAATGTCCTCTCCAATGTGCCCCCCCCACGAACACTGGGAACCTCCAAAAAGGCACCCCTGGTCAACTGCAGCGCCCATTCCAGAACCCAGGGAGTGAGGCGGTCTGGTAGGTAGGTGCGGCCCAAACTGTGTAGGACTTTCTAGGTAAACACCAACACCTTGAATCAGGCCCAGAAGGCTAAAGGCAGCCAGTGCAGACAGCGAAGCACTGATGTTATGTGCTCTGGGCGGCCCCTCCTCATAAGGTGGGCCACTGCATTCTGCACCAGCTGCAGCCTCCAGACCGTCACCTTGGGTAGCTCCATGTAGAGTGTATTACAGTCATCAAGCCTGGAGGTGATGAAGGCATGGATGATGATGGCAAGGTCGCAGTCTGAGATATATGGCAGTAGCCATCATACCAGATGTAGTTTAGTAAATACACTCCTCACCACAGCTGCCTCCTGGACATCCATGCGGAGCTGTGACTTGAGGAGTACCCCCAGACTGCGAATCTGAGGAGCCAAGGCAGGGTGCACCCCATCAATGATGGGGGCCTCCACTTCCTCGGCCCTCCCCACCAGCATCACCTCCTTCTTGTCAGGATTCAACTTCTGGTGGCTCGCCCTTATCCAGTCCCCCACAGCTGCCAAACACTGAGTAAGCAACGAGACTGCAAAGCCTGAGCCTGCTGAAAACGAGAGGTAGAGCTGGGTGTCATCAGCATATTGATGACAACACACTCCAAGTGCTCTCACGACCTCACCCAAGGGCTGCATATACATGTTGAACAGGAGAGGGGACAGAATGGAACCCTACAGGATCCCACATGGAGATCTTGGGGAGATGATGTACAGTCATCCAGAACCACATAGTGAGTTCTTCCAGCCAGGAAAGAGCGGAACCATTCAAGAGCAATCCCGCCCATCCCAGCACAGTCCTGCAGATGATTCACCAACATCTCGTGGTCAATGGTATCAAAAGGAGCTGATAAATCTAACAGCTTCAGGACCAAAAGTAGCTGACATTCCTAACACCAAATCAGTCACCAATGTATCAATATACTGATTTATCAAGGGGAATTCCTGAGTGGGAATGAATTAATGTTTAAAAAAACGGGTAAGTTTCAGCATTGGATGGTAAAGCCGTGAATTGTTAGTTTTGGATGAAAACAGCATTCACAGTGAATTGTCTCATAGAGACAGGACTGTAAGGTGGTTCCTTGAAAAGTCTTGTAAAAGGCTGACTTTGTTGACAAGGATCTGATACTAAATGGGATTCAGGATAATTCTTTTTATACTGATCAGTTCACAATGAAAACACAGATGTTCTCTATTTTCATTTGCTGGCAAGGGACAATGCACTATTTCACAATGTTACCAGCTGAATAGGGCTGTTAGCAACACAGCAACATTTCCTTGAAGGGAACATCCAAATGCATTAGATCTGAAACATGCTCCTTTCCACTATTACAAGGGAACACGTTGTTGGAGGGCTGCTCATATTTGTCTGCTATAACCAGCAGATCTTTCTCCTCATGTGCTTAGCCAGTTACCATGACTAATATAATACATCACTTTTAATGTAAAGAACAAAACAATAATAGATTTCTCACATGGTGCCAATTACTCCAGAATTCTAGTGTATCTGAAGCAGTTCCACTGAAGTGACCTATTGTGAATCACTGACTCACACACAAAATTTTCCCAGCTTCTGAAAATAGTACTGGAAAGATTCACCTTTCACTGACTTGAGTGGGATTTTAGCACTGTTCTCCTGTGTATTCACAGTTCTCCAAGAATATTCAACCACTCTCTATTACTAGGGGTGTGCATGCATTTTCATTATAACAATAATGATAACGAAAATTGTCGTTTTTGTTTTCGTTATTGCACTAATGAAAATGACAACCAAGAATAATGACAACAATAACGAAAACAACAACCGAGAATACCAAAAATGACAACTGAGAATACTGATAATGACAACGATAATGATATCATTACCGATAACGATACCAATATCGATATCAAAAATGATACAAAAAACAATACAAAACTGATAACAAAAATGATAACAAAAATGATAACAAGAAACAAAAACAACAATTTCGTTATCATTATCGTTGTTATTAGTGCTGTGGCAGTTGGGTTTTGGATGGGAAATGGAGAGAAGGGAGGAGGGAGCAGATGTTTCAGAGTCTTAACAAGGTTGAACTCTTGAACTGTGCCTGTGTTGGGAGGGGCGAGCAGCTCAGCAGTATCGGATGGATATATCCCAGGCCAATGAGAAGCACAAGCAGGCCCCAGCAGTCTTATGGGACTCTGTGATTGCTCTGCTCAATGCCTTCTACCTCCCACAACCAATCAGAGGGGCTTTGAGGGAGGGCACTGCAACCCTTTATAATGGGATGGCCAGGTTTTTTCTCTCTGTTGTGTGAGAACTCTGCTTGTCAGGTTGCGTTTACAGAACTGTGGTGCTTGCACATAAAAAAATCCTCCCTAGTCCTCATTGTATTATTTATTTATTTATTAGGTATTCCCACCAATACCTTTCCTTCCTCATACCTTACATTTTACCTTCTCCCTTTCCCTGCCCTTCTCCCCTGTACATTATATAGAGATAGGTAGTATAGATTAGATATAGACATATATTATAGACATATAGATTAGATTAGAATATTTATATAGATAATTGATTAATTAATAGTTTTACTTTCCCCTTCCCCTGTCTCCCTTAGATTTAAATAAATATTAGTTATGTACAGGAATCAATAATGATACTGATACCAATGGTACCGATACCGATAATGAAAACAATATCAAAAATGATACCAAAAAAGATAAAAACAATAACAACAAAAACAAAAATGACTGTCATTAATAAGGATAATGAAAATGACATTTTTGAATAACGAAAATGAAAACGAAAAAGGCATGGGGGCCTTGTGCACACCCCTATCTATTACTCCACTGGAGTCAAGGGAGTTTCCCATTGATGCTAACGCATGCTGGGCCAGACTTTACAAACACTGAAAAGTTTAATGATAATTTGGTTTTGTAACTCATAATCAGATCCAGTAGAGTAACAACAAACTGAGGGGGTGAAAGCGCTGCACTCTTGACCACTCCAAAGTCGTGTCCCACAACTCTCGCCCCCCTCCCCCCAGTGGCCATGTCTGTGGTGAATACCTTAATTGTCAAATTTGCCTGCTTTGACGTGGATCTGCTGAAGTGAATAACTGCAATTCAGGTCACTGGATATCCGTTTTGGTTGTTGAACATACACTGTGCACACTATTGAACCCAAAACAAAGGAACCCAAACAGCAAAATAACCAAATAACTGAATAAACAGATATTTGAATATCCTTTTCAGTTACAGAAACTATTTTGGTCACTTTATCACAAGATCAACAGTTTCAAGAGTCACTTCTCCTGCAGCCATTGACACTAAAGGCTTGACAACATGGAGGTTTTTTCCTCCTGGGCTAATTAATCTGTTCTAGTTAGTATGGGGTAACTACCACTGACGTGACTACTACTTAGCCCAGAGAAAAAGTCTCTTAAGAAAACTAGAAGAGAATGCCATAACTGTAATTATGTTTTTGCCACTGTTTAACTATTTCAATATGCTAGAAAGAGTACTTTGCTATGATTGATATTGTTTAAAATAAACTGTTTAATGGCTCTAAGTAGATTTAGCCAGCTTGCTGAGAGTCAAAAAATGAGAAAACGTACATCAGCTCATAAAAAATAAGTTAGAGCCATTATAGATTTTCATTGGCTTTTGTTTCTTTCCAGTAACTGCCTGAAGCTAAATGAAACCAAGTGCATTTCCCTTGTGGCAAAAGGGCCTTGAATAGTAAATGCCTATCAAATTGCAAATATTCACTGGAAACAGGAAGTCCTCTCTCTGGAAGCCAACACATTTAGGGCCTGCTTCTATTGAATTAATTGGCAAAACTGCTGTTGACTTTGTTGGGAGTGGGGTTGAGTGATTAAAATGTAGAGAAATTCAAATTCCCATTGAAATTGAGGAAATTGCTTACTTACAATCAGTCCTTGAACTTCTTCCAAAGAATAAAATTCGTCATAAAAAAAGCAGAGAGTAGGTAGTAGGAAATAATAAGTATTCTGCTTGAGAAATTGTCTTTTTCCTATTTCTGAGTGATATCATTGCCGCAATTCACAGCCTGGAATTTATTAACGACTTACCTAGAATGTGTAACTACATAGTTCTCCTGAAGAGAAAGTACGTTTTAATAGATAGTGTAGTAAGTAAATGAAAAGGGACACAGTGTATTCTAAATAACTTACCACTTCTTCATGTCTAGACATGGGAAAGGAGACATGTTCCTCCAGTACATTGGGCAGCTCTAATAATTTACCATGGCCCTTAGGCAATGAGATAATGTTACTTCAGTATTTACACCATTAGCAACAGCTTCTTCTGACCAGTGTCAACACCCATTGGGAGGTGATAAAAAGAACGAACACTAAAAATGTTGCCTGCTTGAGGCATAAGGGATGAGTCATCCATATAGGAACTCAAGATCATTTAAATGTTTTCCTGTGTCTTTTATTCTAGAAGCTATAGGGAAAGTTTTCAGTCCCCATTCATGAACATCCCTCCTCCTCTGCCACCACCCTGCAGGAGTATCCTGCTCCCTCAACCATCTACGTGCCTTCAGCCGTTACTCCATTATGCTTGGAACTTCCTCCCCGAGCACATATGTTCTGCTCCTCTCACCTGAACTTCAAACCTCACCTCTTCTGTCAGGCTTTCCTTAACTCATCTCCACACATGACTCTTTTATTCCTCTCCTTGTACTATCTCACTCATAAGGGCCCCTCTCCTCCCCTTGTAACTAAGGCCTTTTTACATGATCGTCATCCACCCATGAACATCCATAAACACCCATCGGATGGGTGTGAAAGTACCCAAGTAAACGTCCATGAGTGCGTGGGTGCACGTTCACGACCCACCCACCAACACCCATGGAGCAGTCGGGAATGAGCCAGCATGCTCCGTGGGTGGAGATGGGTGTTCAACACCCGCCCGTCTGTATAAAAACCAAAACACCCACACCCACAAGAACAGGTCCGCCGAGACCACAGAGAGATGGCCAGAGAGGCCACGCAGGGACCCCCATGCAGACACACCCACCCGGGGAGATGCCGGATGCCCACCCGGGAGCCCTTAAAAGNCCCTGTACATTATATAGAGATAGGTAGTATAGATTAGATATAGACATATATTATAGACATATAGATTAGATTAGAATATTTATATAGATAATTGATTAATTAATAGTTTTACTTTCCCCTTCCCCTGTCTCCCTTAGATTTAAATAAATATTAGTTATGTACAGGAATCAATAATGATACTGATACCAATGGTACCGATACCGATAATGAAAACAATATCAAAAATGATACCAAAAAAGATAAAAACAATAACAACAAAAACAAAAATGACTGTCATTAATAAGGATAATGAAAATGACATTTTTGAATAACGAAAATGAAAACGAAAAAGGCATGGGGGCCTTGTGCACACCCCTATCTATTACTCCACTGGAGTCAAGGGAGTTTCCCATTGATGCTAACGCATGCTGGGCCAGACTTTACAAACACTGAAAAGTTTAATGATAATTTGGTTTTGTAACTCATAATCAGATCCAGTAGAGTAACAACAAACTGAGGGGGTGAAAGCGCTGCACTCTTGACCACTCCAAAGTCGTGTCCCACAACTCTCGCCCCCCTCCCCCCAGTGGCCATGTCTGTGGTGAATACCTTAATTGTCAAATTTGCCTGCTTTGACGTGGATCTTCTGAAGTGAATAACTGCAATTCAGGTCACTGGATATCCGTTTTGGTTGTTGAACATACACTGTGCACACTATTGAACCCAAAACAAAGGAACCCAAACAGCAAAATAACCAAATAACTGAATAAACAGATATTTGAATATCCTTTTCAGTTACAGAAACTATTTTGGTCACTTTATCACAAGATCAACAGTTTCAAGAGTCACTTCTCCTGCAGCCATTGACACTAAAGGCTTGACAACATGGAGGTTTTTTCCTCCTGGGCTAATTAATCTGTTCTAGTTAGTATGGGGTAACTACCACTGACGTGACTACTACTTAGCCCAGAGAAAAAGTCTCTTAAGAAAACTAGAAGAGAATGCCATAACTGTAATTATGTTTTTGCCACTGTTTAACTATTTCAATATGCTAGAAAGAGTACTTTGCTATGATTGATATTGTTTAAAATAAACTGTTTAATGGCTCTAAGTAGATTTAGCCAGCTTGCTGAGAGTCAAAAAATGAGAAAACGTACATCAGCTCATAAAAAATAAGTTAGAGCCATTATAGATTTTCATTGGCTTTTGTTTCTTTCCAGTAACTGCCTGAAGCTAAATGAAACCAAGTGCATTTCCCTTGTGGCAAAAGGGCCTTGAATAGTAAATGCCTATCAAATTGCAAATATTCACTGGAAACAGGAAGTCCTCTCTCTGGAAGCCAACACATTTAGGGCCTACTTCTATTGAATTAATTGGCAAAACTGCTGTTGACTTTGTTGGGAGTGGGGTTGAGTGATTAAAATGTAGAGAAATTCAAATTCCCATTTAAATTGAGGAAATTGCTTACTTACAATCAGTCCTTGAACTTCTTCCAAAGAATAAAATTCGTCATAAAAAAAGCAGAGAGAAGGTAGTAGGAAATAATAAGTATTCTGCTTGAGAAATTGTCTTTTTCCTATTTCTGAGTGATATCATTGCCGCAATTCACAGCCTGGAATTTATTAACGACTTACCTAGAATGTGTCTACATAGTTCTCCTGAAGAGAAAGTACGTTTTAATAGATAGTGTAGTAAGTAAATGAAAAGGGACACAGTGTATTCTAAATAACTTACCACTTCTTCATGTCTAGACATGGGAAAGGAGACATGTTCCTCCAGTACATTGGGCAGCTCTAATAATTTACCATGGCCCTTAGGCAATGAGATAATGTTACTTCAGTATTTACACCATTAGCAACAGCTTCTTCTGACCAGTGTCAACACCCATTGGGAGGTTATAAAAAGAACGAACACTAAAAATGTTGCCTGCTTGAGGCATAAGGGATGAGTCATCCATATAGGAACTCAAGATCATTTAAATGTTTTCCTGTGTCTTTTATTCTAGAAGCTATAGGGAAAGTTTTCAGTCCCCATTCATGAACATCCCTCCTCCTCTGCCACCACCCTGCAGGAGTATCCTGCTCCCTCAACCATCTACGTGCCTTCAGCCGTTACTCCATTATGCTTGGAACTTCCTCCCCGAGCACATATGTTCTGCTCCTCTCACCTGAACTTCAAACCTCACCTCTTCTGTCAGGCTTTCCTTAACTCATCTCCACACATGACTCTTTTATTCCTCTCCTTGTACTATCTCACTCATAAGGGCCCCTCTCCTCCCCTTGTAACTAAGGCCTTTTTACATGATCGTCATCCACCCATGAACATCCATAAACACCCATCGGATGGGTGTGAAAGTACCCAAGTAAACGTCCATGAGTGCGTGGGTGCACGTTCACGACCCACCCACCAACACCCATGGAGCAGTCGGGAATGAGCCAGCATGCTCCGTGGGTGGAGATGGGTGTTCAACACCCGCCCGTCTGTATAAAAACCAAAACACCCACACCCACAAGAACAGGTCCGCCGAGACCACAGAGAGATGGCCAGAGAGGCCACGCAGGGACCCCCATGCAGACACACCCACCCGGGGAGATGCCGGATGCCCACCCGGGAGCCCTTAAAAGGGGCCCTGAAACAGGAAATGGGTGTGCTGGATCCCAATATGTCTGGAAGGAAAGCCTCCGACAAAACGAAGGAAGCCAGCGCTGTGACTCATGCGGGATGAGCCAGGGTAAGCAGAGGGACCCTGGGAAGCCCAGGGGAGGGGGGCCTGCCCCACAGGCAGGGGGGACATGGGAAGGACCGCTAAACACAGCACACCCATCCCGTCACAGGGCTGAGGACAGACCGTGGCGGCCGCGCTGACCGCAGCCCGCCCCCCCCCAGCACAGGCACAGGGCACAGGGAAGGGAGTGTGAGCAGCAATGAGGTATTGTAACAGCACGGTCCCAGGTGAATGTGCCCCCTGATGGGGCTAGCTCCGTTGCTGGACAGAGGGGACACAGTCCCCAGCACTGCACCCGACCAGTTACAGACACCATAGGGACAGACAGGGAGGGGGGGCAGGCACCCCCCGGGGTGACAGGGATGCATGGCTAAGGGCACCAAATACGGACTCAGAAGGCCTCGCATCCTAGCCTGTTACCATCCCTCCCAAAGATGAGTGGGCCGGGCCGGTGAGGGGAGTAGGGATGGGCGAATGTGGTTTGGAAGTTCGGAGTTTGGACCAAACTCGGTCTGTTCGGTCGACTGAACCGAATTTCTGAACTGAACTCAAATTTCAAACCAAACCAAACCGAATTTCCGAACTCCGTTCTGTTTGCCCATCCCTAGTGGCAACACACACCAAAAAATCTGGTTTTGAATGGCCGAACTTGGTTCGGAAGTTCAGAATTTGACCTAACTGAACCGAATTTCCGAACTCGAATTTCAAACCAACCCAAACCGAACTGAATTTCCAAACTCTGTTCGCCCATCCCTAGAGGACAGGCAGAGCTGCCGCTGGCAACGCTGAGTAGAATCAGGAAATGTGGGTCCAGAACAGGCAGAGGAGAGAGGACCTTGACAGGGAACTGCTGGAAGAAACCAGAAGGTTAGCTGAGGTGCACGCAGAGGAGTTCGCCCTCATGAAGGAGGTCCAAAGAGGGGAGGGAGAGAGGGACCAGGACATATTGACAGCCATGCTAACCCGGTCCCACACTGAGCACCTGTGGGACAGGCGCTAGACTGCTACCCTCCACCATGAGATGCAGCTGAGCCGAGAGGGCAAGGGGATGTGTCGCACTGGAGGGGACCTCCACACGGGCCCTTGACCTCATTGGGGAGGCAGTGGGGCTCCTGTGGAGAGAACCCCAGTAGGACGCACCCCCTCCAGGCCCGGGTGGAGGGATGGCAGCCGAGCACCACCAGGGAGCCCCCCACAGGTGCAGGTGCCACCCCTGCACTTCAGCCAACTCTGGTTTCCCCAGCAGCACCCATTCACTGGTCTCGTTGACCGGGTCCCTCTCCCCCACATAGCCCCACAACAACAGCCCAAGAGACTGCCCTTCTGCCCTGCACCCCTCCAGGTTCCTCCACATTTTTCCTCGAGACCCCCCATCTGGGAACCACGTTCTCCCCGACCCCAACCTGGAACCTCCAGGTGACCAACCGCCCATGCCGGCCACCCACCAGCTCTGGTAAGCCGGACCACTGGGCCATCGGGAAAGAGGGGAGAGGGGGGAAGGTATAGCTAACAGCAGAGGAATGGGTGGAGGGGATGCTGTGTGGGGAGCTATAGGAACACCGGGGACCACGGAAAAGGCCATGGTACCGGGGTAACAGTGCAAGGCAGGGTGAAACACTGACCTTCTGTTCCATCACTGCAGGGTCCAGCACCCCAGCTTGGCATGGAGCGACCTGCAGACAACGGACAGCCCGGGCCATCTGGCCACCGCTTCCTAAGGACGGCAGCTGCAAGAGCCCAAAGAGGAGTGAACCCCGATGGTGCACCAAAGCGGGCACTGGGAAGGCCCCGTAAACCTTGATCCCCCCTTGTACATAACCCTAAATAAACTCTGTTGTACATTAGCACTCTGTTGCTCAGTGTGTCAATGGGGGCGCCATGGTGTGCAAGGGTCGCTCTACATCCAGACGGAGGCAGGACATGCCCAATACTGATGCCGGAACCATACATCTCCGGCCTGCAGGTAGCAGGGTGGGCAACAGCATAGCTCCCATGGCAGGATACAGGTCTGCACAGGTACCTCAGTGGAGTACCAGCCATGCCACCGGATAGCCAGTGAAGGGCCGAGGCCTGGTGTGGTTCACCTGCCATGGCTAGAAGGCAGTGGGTGACACAGTGGTGCAGGGCACAGGCCTCACAGGAGTGGGGAAACCCTAAAACCCAAACACCAGGCCAGAAGCGGATGAGTGAATGGACATAGCAGACTTTATTGTAACCTGTTACATGGTTCTGTGAAGGGTGGGGGCTGTCAACATGACTACTCAGTTGCCTGCCATCTGGGCAACAATGCACCGACACAGAGCATCCTGGTTCTCCTCCAATATGCGCTGGAATGCGCCTCCTTGGACATGTTGGTAGAGGGGCACGGGACCCTCTCTCTGCACTGGTTGGGGGTAGGCAAAGGCAGCTTCCCCAGTCTCACAGATATTGTGCAGGATGCAGGCCACGAGTACAAGGATGGGGGTATGCAGCAGATCGAACTGGCTCCTGTTCATGAGCAGGCATCAATGCCCCTTGAGCAGCCCAAATGTCTGCTCCACCACGCTTCGAGCCAATGAGAGGCATTCATTGAAGAGGCCGTGGTCTGCTGTGAGTGCCACGGGATAGACCCTCATGAGTCATGGGCTGAGAGGGTAAGCGGGGTTCCCTATCAGCACTGGGGCCATGGAGACTCCCTCAATGACCCGATACATGTTGGGGGCTATCTCCCCATCAAACATGTGTGCATAGAAGGGGGAAGCCCGCAGTATGTGTGCATCATGGCTCCTCCCTGAGTGGCCGGTATAGACATCGGTAAACAAAGCCTTGTGATCCACTATGGCCTGGAGATTAATGGAGAAGGTCTGCTTCTGATTCAGGTAGTCCGTCTTGGCATGTGGGGACCGGATTATAGGGATGTGGGTGCTGTCTATTGCCCCTATGCAATGAGGGAAGGCTGAAGCCCACTTCCTCAAAGCCGCGAATGACAACCTCGGGATCTCAGAGCTGTATGACCCACTCGAGCAGTAGCTCCACCAGCAGGTCACACATGTCGTGGAGTGCCCTGTTCACGGTCACAGTCCCCACCCCAAACTGCTCCCCAATGCTCCGATAGGAATCGGGGGTGGCCAGTCTCTACTCTGTCATGGCCAAGTGCATCCCTGGCGGCACCGGATACCGCATGTTGGTCTCGCACCTCCGTGGATTCAGGAGCTCCCTGACCCAGGCCACAGGGAGCGGTCCATGAGAATGTACTCCATGCTGGCCACCTGCATTGTCCATCCAGGTGGCCAGCATGTTCTCCCACCATTCATTGGTGTGAGAGTGCATTCAATTCAGCCTCCGCGTTGGGACAGTGACACTGCGCCAGTAGACATTCAGCGGCCCCCAGGACAGGACCAGGCACATGTCCTGGGACACCGCTGTTCTGAACATGGACTCTCGGCAGACAGCTACCCTCCGTGCCCACCGCAATGATGCAGCTCGGTGTACGTTGGCTGCTCTCCTGCACCGTACGCCATGGTTGTAGAAGCGGTGAGCCAGCAGTAGTAGCTCGGCCCATTGCTCGAACACCAGCACCAAGATAATGAAGCAAGAGGACAGGACTGTTAACAGGACGGCCTGCTCCTCAGGGGGCTCATCAACAGGCAGCATGGTACCAACAACAACACGCACACTCAGGGAGAACCTACTACCTGTACCAGTGCTAGATAACCCAGCAGTTACCTGCCTAGCCATTCTGTGACTGGCGAACCTGACCCAGGCTCGCGCAACTGTGACTGAGTCCCCTTTAACCATCCCGGCCTCTAGAGGCTGCAGCACCTAGCTATCACCCCCCTGCGATTCCTCCAGGCCCCGAGTCCTGTGCGCCCTGCACACCCGCACAGTTCCTCCCACCTCCCCTGCATCCCCAAGTCTGTCCAAGCGTACCGGGGATGGCTGCACGGGGCGACCTGCTGTGCACACCCACCTAACCCCGTCTCGGCATCTACGCCCTGTTCTGGACACCAGTACCACCTTTCTATTGCTAAGTTATAGCCGCTAGGGCTAGGGTGTGAGAAGGATGATACCTCTAGGAGTTGTGGTCACTTTTACTCTGGATGCTCTCTATGGGTTGGGGAGGCTTGCTGACAGGCTAGATTTCGTGCTTTAGTTACTCCATGGGAGTTGTATAATAATTAGTTTTAGGTTTTATGTGAGGTAAATGTACTGATTACCCAAACTCCTATTACCCCTTCTTCTCCTTGTAAGATGGCAGAGGGTTTGTAAAATGGGATAAGAATATTTTATGACTGACTATGGTTGCTCTATTGTTGCTGGGCTGCACTATTGCGATATTGTGTATATAAGGAGTCGTTTATATTTTATATTTTGGATATATTATGTCCGTTTTTTACTTTTGTAATAACTTCGGTTGACACAATAAAGATTATTGATTGATTGATTGATTGATTGCTAAGTTATATCGTTATCACCTCTCATTCACCACGCTCACACCACCGCTCACACTACACCCCACATCCAGCCACAGCAACCGGCACACATATGTACCATGGCAGGCCGTGCTGTGTGCCCTGCGATTGGTACGGTACCGTGGGTGTGTTTCACACACCTTATGGGGATCCCCCCTCGCTGGGTCGCCAGCAAGATCCCCCCCCCTCACAGACTGCCTGGCACCCATGGTGTTAGGGGCACTTTGAGGCTCCTCTGTGGCCCTGGGGCCACCCCACTCCCTGTGCCCCTGCCATGACCCCATGCAATCCCTGGTCAGGGTGCATCCACACCGGCCTTGCCTTCATCACCACGCTTGAAGGCCACGGCACTGTGCAGCTCTGTTCCGGCAAGATATGCTGCTTGGAGGGGCTCATTAACTCCCTGCTAGAGGCAGCCATGACCTTGCTGATCTGTCACCGTAGTGCTGGAATGCACCTGCCAGGTGCATGGGGCAGGGATTCACAGGACCTTGCCGGCATCCCACTATCAGCTGTGTACGACTGCAGCCCGGCTACCGCTGCACAGTGTCTCACACAGTGCCCAGTCACAGCTGCTGTCCATAGGATCCCAGTGCAAGCAGCTGTGCAGCCCTTGGAATGGCCATGGCAGGGTGCAGAACAGGCCCTGAGGCCGCCGGTGGTGCAGGGGAGGTGTGGTCATCATGTGCCAACATGCTGTTGGGAATGCCATGGCAGAGCCACGATGTCCAGCTGCTGATGGACGACCCAGTGTCGGTGGTGGATGGCTTCGATCTCCTGTCGCAGTACATGTGGGTGATGGGCCATCCAATGGGGGGTCTGGCTTGACAGAGGCATACCAGGGAGCTCGGCTTTACCCTCCTTCAACAACCTCTGTGGGACCAACCAGCTGCTGTTGCAGTGCCCTGGACTGCACCAGAGATCATGGATGTTCGCCTGGTAGCTGCACGTCCTGAGTATGGACTGGCCCTCCATGCCGGGGGTCCCCATGTTGCTACCGACTACACCGGCATCCTACTGACCGTGGTTTCTCTTGTCCACAATTGGACTGCCAGGCACTTCTTGGGGAGCTTGGCCTGGCTACCTGCCAATGTTGGAGGACCCCTGCTGACCGGGACCCCTATGACATGCGAACTTGGCACCCTCCGATTGGTGATGAATCTACAGGCTGTGAAGGTTGCTGTTACCACGGGGAACCACCTCCTGCCCCGTTTCATGGTGGATGTGCATATGCATTCCTGGGGATTCCACAGGGGCCT
>QEPC01007082.1:0-21802 GCA_003113815.1 Sphenodon punctatus
ATTGGCTCTGTGCAGCCTAGCCCCTGGCCAATCACAGACTGAGAAGCCAGTGTTCAGTCAAAAAGGAAAAGTGATTGGGTAGACTGGCTGCTACTCCAAGACTCTCCACCCCCCAGTACCAGGAAGTCTGCTCCACAGCTTCCTCCCCCTCCCTGGACCTTCAGTCATGTTTTTCCCGCCTAAGCTCAACCGAACATAGTCGAACATGTATTAACTGTTCAGTAGGTTTGTCATTCGGTTGGAGTTCTGTTCAGTCATTTCGGGTTCGGTTCTGAAGTTGGTTTGGTCGACCGAACAGACCAAGTTTGGTCTGAACTTCTGAACCGCGTTCGCACATCCCTAGTAATTTCAGACATTACAAATCACAGTCAACCACAGTGAACCAAAGACAATCCCGTGGCAGGGCCAAAGAGCCCTGAATGTCTGATTGGCAGCATCCAAATGTTCACCACAGTCAATCACCCATCGGGGCCAAAGCCAACCATGGTTCTAGAGGTCAGGATGGGAACATCGTCGGAATCGTGGTCAAGAGATTCCCACCAGGAAACTGCCAAAAGTAACGCCTGAATGGCAACTAGGGCTGATGCGGCAGGAGCTGTTACAGTGCTGCGATTCCATTCTGCCATATCGGAATTGCCCACGCCACACCGCGGATTTTCTGCGGACATTCCGCTAATTTCGCCGGCATTATGCAAATTGCGGAATTGCGGAAAAATTGCGGAAACTGTCAGAAAACCGCTGTTCCGCTATTTTGTGGTGCTGGCGGAATGGCAGAAGTAGCAAAAATGTCATGTTTCCACTCTTTTGCGAAGCCTGTGGAAGTAGCGGAATGAAATTAGTGGAACTGTGGAAGTAGCGGAATGAAACTAGCAGAATGAAAGCCTCTGCCACGCCATACCACTAATTGTGGAAACACTGTTTCTGGCAGAATTAGCTACCGCTGTGACATTCCACTGCAGCCCTAATGGCAACCACCAACTTGGATCAAACAAAATGATCCCCAGGCATGGCAAAAGCATGCAGCGTCGCTGCCAGGCAATCAGCAACACAGGGAGGGAGATTTAAAGGGCAAACGCTAGCAGGGGAATGTGGCAGGATGGAGCAAGGCAGAAGGGCAAGGAGAGCGGAGGACGAGTGAGTAAGGGAGGAGGAGGAGGTGGCAGAGGAGCAGTGTCAGCCGGGGCATGCCGCCCCAGAGGGAACAACCTGACAGGGGATGGAGGCACACCAGAAACAGGTAAGGAGAGCGAGGGGGGTCCACACAGTGGCAGAGGGGCATGAAAGGAGGGTGACTGGTGGGAGGAGGGCAGGGAGGCAGAAGGACAGAGGTTGGAAGGACAGAGGCACCTAACACCCTTTATGACCCACAGACCCAGAAATGGGCTTGGGAGCCAGAGCCCCTGGTGGAGACTGGCGGAGGGGAAGTGGAGGAGGAGGAGTTGCAGGAGGAGGAGGAGGGCCCACATTGGATATGCTGGTACCAACGAGGGTGGCAATGGGGGCACAAGGAGACCCAGGACTTCATCCAGATCTGGGGGTCCCTGGAGCACCAGGTGGAGCTCGCCGTGAACATGTGTTCATGGAGATCGTGCGGGACATGGAGGTGGCAGGGCACCAGAGGACCGTGGCCCAATGATGCTCCAAGGCCAAAGATCTGAAGAGCGGGTTACAAGGCCATAAAAGACAATAACTGGTGGTCCGGCCATGGAGCATGGACCACTCCCTACTATGAGGCTCTGGACCGCATCTTTAACCTGAAGGGCAAAAAAGTTGCCCAATGGCTTATGAGGAGCATCGTGGTCCAGGGCAGGGAACGGGTGGATGTGCCCCCACCCCTGTCAGCCCCAGCCACAGGCACCAACTCCGGGGACCCAGCCCCTCCAGAGGAACACCCCAGGACCTTGGGGAGCAGCAGGCCCCCATTGCAAACCAGCACTGAAAGCCCACACCTGCACTCTGACTGTGGTGCATCCGAGGCTGGAACACTGGTGACCCTGAGCCAGTGGACACAGGGGGAGCAGAGCAACATGGAGGAGCTGGCCTCAGAGGGTTCCCAGACAGACATAGAGGGTAGGCAAGCAGTTAGGATGGCAAGTGGACCATAGGGAGTCCCCACAGGGTGCGGGCCCATCCCTGAAACCCCCAGGAACCAGGGAACGCAGGAAGGGGGTCGGGTGCATGGGGGCCAGTCCAAGCAAAGAACAGGTGAGAAAGGCACTGCTGACCGGGGGGCACCGGCTCCCAGTGCCAGCAAGTAAGGGGGATGGTGGGATGGGGAGCGGGCCCTTGCAAGGGTAAAGCAACCTGCCACATCCATTCCCCAACAGGTGCACACACGCCCCGGCACACGGGACTGCCAGGCAATGGGGACAGCGGGGAACAGCCGCAGCAGCAGCCGGAGGACCAAGGTGAGGTACCATGGCAGGGGTGGGG
This sequence comes from Sphenodon punctatus, assembly GCA_003113815.1. Taxonomy (NCBI): domain Eukaryota; kingdom Metazoa; phylum Chordata; class Lepidosauria; order Sphenodontia; family Sphenodontidae; genus Sphenodon; species Sphenodon punctatus. The sequence goes on from QEPC01007082.1 coordinate 2,434, forward strand.
CGGGCCACAGGGAGGCACCAAGGGGGAGTAGGGATGTGCGAACACAGTTCGGAAGTTCGGACTACAGACCAAACTCGACTAGTTTGGTCGACTGAACTGAACTTCCGAACCGAACTCAAATTTGACTGAACTGTTCAGTCAAGTCCAAATCAGTTCGGAAGGCCCAAAACAGCTTAAAACACCAGTTTTGAATGTACAAACTCGGTTCAGAAGTTCGGAATTTGACCGAACCAGACTAGTTCGGTCGACCGAACCAAACTTTCAAACTGAACTCGATTTTTGAACCAAAATCAACTGAATTTCCGAACGCGATTCTGTTTGCACATCCCTAAGGGGGAGGGCTGCACCAACCATGAGTCAGGGGCGCCAACAACCAACCCCAGAACCTCTCCTGGACAGGTGGCACATGACTGAGCCCGACTAATGGTCTCCAATCAACTCCCCAATAGGGCAACCAGCGGCAGCCCCACCAGCCAAACCTAGGGATGGTTGAACAGGTCACGATTCGGGTTCGGCTGTTCGGTTCAACCGCGTTCGGTTCAACCGTTCGGTGCAGACACCGGGTTCGGGTTCGGCCATTTGGAAACCAGTTTTGCGAGAGAACGAGCCGGAAACCGGAAATTCGTGTGCGTGCGGAGCTGTGTGGCGAGTGTGTGTTTGGCTTGTTGCTGTTCAGTTTGTGTGTTTTGGTTGTGTTTGGGTGTGCTGTTATGGTTTTTGTGGTTAGTGGGTGTTGTGTGTGTTGTGGGTGACTGTGTGTTTTGTGTGTGTGATTTTCAAATAAATTTTAAAACAAAAACAAACAAAAAAAGAAGAAGGCTGCCATGTTGCTTCCCTGACTGGGGGCCAACTTTGTAGTTGAGGAGGAGAAGGAGGAGGAGGTTGCTGTCCTGCCACGTAGTACACCTCCTGTGGTGGTGACAAGTTCCTTGGACGAGAAGCAAGCCTCAGGAGGTGCTGCCATCAGGTTTGTAAACTTTTTTTTTTACTTAGCATTCCTTAGCACCCCAGGGTGGAGGGTGGGATTTGCACGTCCCAGCCAGGGCCTCCTTTCTAGTTGCAATCCCTAGCATCCCCTAGCACCCCAGAGAGGTGGGCAGGATTTGCACGTCTCAGCCAGGGCCTCCTTTCTAGTTGCAATCCATAGCATCCCCTAGCACCCCAGGGAGGAGGGTGGAATTTGCACATGACAGCCACGGCCTCCTTTCTAGTTGCAATCCCTAGCATCCCTTAGCACCCCAGGGAGGAGGGCAGGATTTGCACGTGCTTTCTAGTTGCAATCCCTAGCACCCCAAGGAGGGAGGACGAGAGGCATCATCATCATAAATTGATGATATTACTTTGATGTTCTTAATGTGTTCCCATTTCAGAGAGGAATCGGATGCCGGCTCCAGCTCTGCTGCCACTGCCAGGCCAAGGAGGACCCCTAGGCCAAGGTCACCAGTGACACCCCCAGACATCCGGCAGTCAAGGTTGGATGTCTGGAGGTATTTTGACAAGGGCAACAGGGTCGCCAGATGCAAGGAAAGGCATGGGGACTGGAACAATAGGGAATAAATTGCCCTATGACCTGTTAGGAACAGAAGTTCCCTGCAGAGAGAGATTGGCCACCCAGTCCACCGACTTGTGGAGACAGAATGCAGGCAGGTGTTGACAGACCATTGGTCTGACACAGTATGACACTTCTAATGTTCCTATCTTTTTCTGCTCTTTTTAGATCTGCAAGGAAGTTTCCCACCAGCAGAGGGAGGGAACAACGTCGGGGCTCATCACTCACATTGAGAAGATCCATGGCATCAGAGTGAGGCGGCAGGGTGACATTGATGAGGAGTCTCGAGTGGCAGCCATGGAGCCTCAGCGCCAGAAGAAGGGGGGGAAGGCAAACTGCAAACAGTGGCATATAAGCCCTTCCCCCTCCTTCAGCCCCGATGTGGAGACCCCCAGGCCCAGGAAGGACGCAGAGGCCAAGGCCCTTCGGGGCAAAGTGCAGTGGCCCACCTGTGACTACGTGAAGGAGATCCAGGAGTCCTCTGCCGCTTTTGAGAACTGTCTAGTGGAACAATTGCAGGTGGTCCAGGTCGAGCGGCAGAAGGTGGAGGCATATGGCCAGTATGTCTCCGCCGAGCTGATCCACGTGAAAATGTACCACCAGGTGGTCTCCAGGTGGAATACGGACGTGGCAGAGGCCGCGCAGTTTTCCGTGGGCCACGGCTTTGAGCTGGATGAGTCCCGGGTGGCCGGTACTCAGCCCTGTGATGCGCCCCAATGGGTGTTTTCTTTCCACCAAATCCTGGGGGACAGGCCCAGAGACTGTTAGTTTCCTTTATGTTTCCTTTACATGTTTGCTTTTGTTTTTTAAAAATGTTATAGTTCTTGTTGTTGTTGTTGTTGTGTTATTGTTATATAAATAGTTTTAATTAGATTTGTTATATTTATTATTACAAGTTTTGTTTGACCTCCAATCTTTTTATCCCTATGTACTGAAGTTCTGGCTGACAGGTGGCAGAATCTCATACAGCTTGTTGATCCCTACCAGCAGCACCTGCCACCCCATGTAGCATAGTTATTAACCCAAAGATGTGCTGTGCCAGCCAGCAGCAGGGTCTCAACTAGCAGACAGTCCCCCCCCCCCGGGTGGGTGCAGGGTTTGTGTTTGTGTGGGTGGGTGTGACAGAGAGAAAGAGAGACAGGCTCCTTGGCAGTGGGCTGCAGGGGGGAGTAGCTGGTGGCTGGAGGGGCTTTTAATAATTTACAGCAGTTTCAGCAGCCATCCGCAGGTGGGTGCGGAGGAGTAGGCTTTTTGGGGGTGCAGGCTGGCGTGTGGGTGTCATGGCTCTGGGGTCAGAGCCTAGGGGAGGGAGGGAAGGAAGGTAGGAGGGCAAGGACAAAGGGAACAGAGGGCACAACGATTTACACTAAGGTCCCTCAGTATGGACAGGCTCCGGCAGCCGGAGCCTAAGGAACAAGGAAGCGGAGGAAGTGTCAAGAGGGGGAATGAGGGACTGTCATGGCTCAGGGGTCAGAGCCTGGGGAGGGGGGGAATGAAGGAAGGAGAGGTAGACAGGAAAAGGGACAGGAGAGGAGGCAAAGGGGTAACACGGGGACCTCTCAGCCACCCTCAGATACCAAGGAGACAAAATGCTCAGCATACAAGCCAGATGAGCTGGCCTAAGAAAGCATATAGCTCATCACGGGGTCAAGGGATAGGAAGCTAGGGAGGGGGAAACCAGAGCCAAGGAACAAGAAGTCAAAGGCAGGGAACTGGGAACCAGAGCAGGGGGCTCACCAGGTAACTCTAGGTAGGGGGTAGAGAACAACAGGGAGTTCAAGGTAAGGAATTAGGGAATGAAAGGGGACCCAGAACAGGGGCCCAGGGCAAGAAATGGGGAACCCAAGGCAAGGGGGGGGGAAAGAAAACCTGAAGTAGGGAATGCAGAGGCAAGGGAACAAAAAAGCCAGGGGCAAGGCAACAGGGAGCCAGAGGCAGGGGGGAAGCCAGAGGCGAGGCAGGAGGGAGCCAGAGGCAGGGGGGAAGCCAGAGGTGAGGCAACAGAGAAGCAGGCCAAGCAAGAGTCAGAGAGGAATGACTCAAAACTCCGCACCCACCACAGCTCTCAGCAGCCCTAAATACCACAGAGGGCCAATCAGGCTGTGGCAGGTGGGTCCATGCCCACTACCAAGTGCAGGTGGGACACAGAGCTGGAGGGAAGGGGGTGAATACCAAGGCAAGGGGAAAAGCCACTCCCTACAGTCTCCCACCTGTGGCACAAGGGGCAAAAGACTCTCAAGCAACTCCTGAGGCCATGGCTTCGAGGCTCAGCCCTGACAGTGGGTACCAGGCTTCTGGATGTGGCGGAATGGAATGCAGCCCCCAGTGACTGGAATGATGTCCCCAGAACCCTGATGGTGGGTCCTGGGGATAGAGTGGCAGCTTCTAGATACAGTGGATAAAAAAAAGATGGTTAGACAGTGGATAGAAAGATGGCTCTCTGTGAGGGAATTATGGGCCCCAGAATCCTGATGGTGGGTCCTGGAGCTTGAGTGGCAGCTTCTAGGTTTTGGCCACAGCCCTCCCTGCCAGTAACTTGGCCCCAGAACCCTGATGGCAGGTCCTGGGGCTGGAGTGGCTGTTTCTTGGTATGGTTGAAGAAAGTCTCTCGGTGCGAGGCATGATGGCCCCACCCCCATGACAGTGGGTCCTGAGCTAGAGTGGCAACTTCTAGAAATATGTTGGCCACAGCCCTCCCTGCTTGTAACATGGCCCCAGAACCCTGATGGTGCGTCCTGGGGCCGGAGTGGCTGTTTCTTGCTGTGGTGGAATGACACGCCTCTGTGCGAGGAATGATGCCCCCAGACTCATGACGGTGGGTCCTGGGGCTAAGGTGGCAGCTTCTAGGTATTGGCCACAGCCTTCCCTGCCTGTAACTTGGCCCCAGAACCCTGACGGAGGGTCATGGAGCTGGAGTGACTGTTTCTTGGTGTGGTTGAATGAAGTCTCTCGGTGCAAGGAATGATGGCCCCATGACGGTGGATCCTGGGGCTAGAGTGGCAGCTTCAAGATATATATTGGCCACAGCCCTCCCTGCCTGTAACTTTGTTGTTGTTGTTGTTGAGATTGTAAGCTGCCACGAGCTGTTTCAGGAGGTGTGGGGTATAAATGCAATAAATAAATAAATAAACTTGGCCCCAGAACCCTGATGGTGGGTCCTGGGGCTGGAGTGGCTGTTTCTTTATATATATATATATATATATATATATATATATATATATATACACTAAATCTAACTGCTATTAACTATTCTAAAACCTATTGAACTAAATGGAATATCCTAATAATTAACTACAAGGCCTTGTCTATAAACATACTGTATCCTTATCTATCTCTATAACTAACTTTCCATGCCATGTTGTAGCACCAGGGAGGGCTTTTTGTCCAGGTTGTACTGCAAACTACGAGAACACAACCAGCCCCATTACAGGATTCAGGTTACCAATGAGATGAAACATGACTTAGGAACATGACTGGGCTTCTTGGAAGGGTAAAACGGGGTGAGCTTTTAGAGGTACAGGTTGTTACTTAAATCAGAGCTGCAGGTACATTCTGATGCAGCTGGCGGGGCTGGATTCGCAGTATATTTCCGAACACGCTGGTGTGCAGCACCATGGCCAAAAGGGTGGCATGAAATGGGTGTAGTCAGAGATTTGACATTTCTAGAGCTATTCCCAATCGTTGTCACTGTTTTACTCTGGAGTCGACAATTTGCCAACAACACCATCCTTTTTTGGTGTGATAATATGGCTGTAGTGCATGTGATCAACACCCTTTCATCCCGCTCACCAAGGGTCATGTCCTTGGTGTGAACATTGGTCAGTGCGTGTCTGAAAGATAACATTTTGTTTACTGCACGACACCTCCCAGGAGTAGAAAATGGCATAGCCGACGTCCTTTCTCGGTTTCAGATCAAACGATTCCGGGAAATGGCACCGGACGCCAGAGAAGCACCAGACCCCTTGCCACCCAAGTTATGGAGCCTTGGGAAGTAGAAATGCAGTCAATCATACAGGGATGACTGGCACCCAGAATTCAGGCGGCATACGGTAGGGCCTTCCACAAATTCCAGCTATTAGGGTTTCTAGAGGTTGGGGAACTGGCTTCCCCATAAGTGAACCAGAAGTAGTACAGTTTGCAATTCACCTTCACAAAAAGGGGTTGACTGGCGGCACTATAGCAGAAAAGGTTTCAGCACTGTCTTTTTTCAGCAGGCTGAAAGGTTTCCCATCCCCCGACAACGGCTTCTACTTGAAGCGTATGTATGAAAGTTGGGCAAGGGCTCAACCAGCCACCCCCAAACTCCGAGCACCAATAACCACACCAGTTCTGGTCCAATTATGTCAGATGTTAAAAACAGTCTGCCACACCATTTTTGAGACACAATTGTTCACTGCAGCATATGTCGTAATATATTTTGGCGGGTTTAGGATTAGCGAAGTAGTTCCCCTATCACAAAAAGACAATACGGAGCGAGCCTTCCTAATACAAGATGTTGACATGTCACAGGAAGGAGTAAGGCTTAAGATACGCCATTCCAAAACAGATCAGAGGAGTATAGGACAAAATGTTCACTTATATCAATGTGGAAACCAAGCCATATGCCCCATCGAACAGATGAGGCGGTACCTGGCCATCCGCCCCCGAGTCCCTGGATATTTATTCATACATAGGTTGGGTACCCCGCTTACGAAGTATCAATTTACTGCTATCCTAAAGGTTTCCCTTCACAAGCCTGGATTGCCCGTAGGGGAATTTGGGTAACACTAATTTAGGATTGGTGCTGCTACAACTGCTGCAGCCGCGGGTTTACCGGAGGAGGCGATTAAATCTGTTGGAAGATGGCGTTCAAGGGCATATACAAAATATGTACGACCCTATTCTGAGTAAACAACTGCATTTTTTGTTTCCAGAAGGAACTAGGCGCACCAGGACCGAAAGACGTGTGGTGTGGATCGTGGGCCACAGTTTGGTGCAATGGGCAAACAGAGCCGCTAAGACAAACGCCTGGGGTGTACACCTGGGGCTGGGAAGCAGGTTCATCTTAAAATGGATAGGAAAAGGAGGAATGAAGTGAAACCAATTGCTACCAATGTTAAAAAATTTAGGACAATCATCATCACCACACATACTAGTAATCCACCTAGGGGGAAACGACATTCCAGATAGGAAAGGAGTTAATTTAATAATAAATATTAAACAAGATTTATTGAAAGTTAAGTTTGTTTGTGGGTGTCCACATAGTTTGGACGAGTTTTATACCCCGCATTAGGTGGAATACAGCAACCAAACCAGCTAGTGTAGAGAGGGCCTGAAGAAACATTACCCAAGAAATTGCAAAATGGGTGTTGAGCTTAGGGGGATCTGCCATTAAACATCCCGAAATTGTTAGGGGAAGGAAGGATCTCTTCCATGAGGACGGAGTGCACCTGTCTCCATATGGGAACAAATTGTATCTGTTGGCACTAGCTGAACATCTTAGAGGTTTATAAGTTGTAGAGGTGGTGGGGGTCAGGGTGTAAACTTTGTTTTTCCCCTTCTGTGGCAGGGATCCAGTATGCTATAGTAGGCTAAATAGGATAGGAATAGATAGGAAGAGTCATCTCCTTAAGGGATGGGGGTGTGACAACCAGAGTGTTGCGGGCACAGCACACGCTGGGGTCATGACCCCTGGGAGGCGTGACGCAAGGAAGTCAGAAAGGACATGCGCTGTCCACTGACTGCGAACACCAACCACCTTACTTGCGCCCAGAGTTGGACCTATCCCCTTTTTTCAGCGAGAGCCATGGTGCTGTCTTGTTTGTTAAAGATGCCGACACTGGAGGGCACATCCACGCCGGCATCAAAGTTAATAAGTTCATTAGCATAGCATACTGGATCTGGAATTGCGGTGCAATTACCCCACCGGCCTCATTTGAACTTGAGTTAATAGAGTGCGGCCAGTTTTGAAAACCAATGAAGGTCTCTGTGTCTTATTTCGGGTGCACCAACAAAAGATTCAGGCAGCTACTGCTGCCTGAAAATAAAGCATCCATTCTCACTGTCATCTATCTCCTTAACACTCTTAAACACACTCACTATTCAAAACCATTCTCTAACTTGCCTCCACCCCAGTTTTCAGCCAAGGACTATTACCATATAGCTCTTAACTTCTCTGTGAAAAATAAAAATAAAAAATTTAAATCATCTCTCATTCTATCCTCCACACATAAATCAACTACCTCAATTGCTAACCTCCCCAACCTCAAACTAACCTTAAAACAAACTTATTACTCTTCAGGCTCAGTGCTCACTGAAACTGCAAAACAAAAAAAACAATCCAATTCACAGTTACATCCTTAAATGACAACCCTGATCTTCCCAATCTTCCTAATTTAAACACCTTACTTACAATTTAATTCTATTCACCTGATTGCCCAAACACCTTAATCTCCCAAATGTAANTGGACGCGACAATTTGCCAACAACACCATCCTTTTTTGGTGTGATAATATGGCTGTAGTGCATGTGATCAACACCCTTTCATCCCGCTCACCAAGGGTCATGTCCTTGGTGTGAACATTGGTCAGTGCGTGTCTGAAAGATAACATTTTGTTTACTGCACGACACCTCCCAGGAGTAGAAAATGGCATAGCCGACGTCCTTTCTCGGTTTCAGATCAAACGATTCCGGGAAATGGCACCGGACGCCAGAGAAGCACCAGACCCCTTGCCACCCAAGTTATGGAGCCTTGGGAAGTAGAAATGCAGTCAATCATACAGGGATGACTGGCACCCAGAATTCAGGCGGCATACGGTAGGGCCTTCCACAAATTCCAGCTATTAGGGTTTCTAGAGGTTGGGGAACTGGCTTCCCCATAAGTGAACCAGAAGTAGTACAGTTTGCAATTCACCTTCACAAAAAGGGGTTGACTGGCGGCACTATAGCAGAAAAGGTTTCAGCACTGTCTTTTTTCACAAAAAGACAATACGGAGCGAGCCTTCCTAATACAAGATGTTGACATGTCACAGGAAGGAGTAAGGCTTAAGATACGCCATTCCAAAACAGATCAGAGGAGTATAGGACAAAATGTTCACTTATATCAATGTGGAAACCAAGCCATATGCCCCATCGAACAGATGAGGCGGTACCTGGCCATCCGCCCCCGAGTCCCTGGATATTTATTCATACATAGGTTGGGTACCCCGCTTACGAAGTATCAATTTACTGCTATCCTAAAGGTTTCCCTTCACAAGCCTGGATTGCCCGTAGGGGAATTTGGGTAACACTAATTTAGGATTGGTGCTGCTACAACTGCTGCAGCCGCGGGTTTACCGGAGGAGGCGATTAAATCTGTTGGAAGATGGCGTTCAAGGGCATATACAAAATATGTACGACCCTATTCTGAGTAAACAACTGCATTTTTTGTTTCCAGAAGGAACTAGGCGCACCAGGACCGAAAGACGTGTGGTGTGGATCGTGGGCCACAGTTTGGTGCAATGGGCAAACAGAGCCGCTAAGACAAACGCCTGGGGTGTACACCTGGGGCTGGGAAGCAGGTTCATCTTAAAATGGATAGGAAAAGGAGGAATGAAGTGAAACCAATTGCTACCAATGTTAAAAAATTTAGGACAATCATCATCACCACACATACTAGTAATCCACCTAGGGGGAAACGACATTCCAGATAGGAAAGGAGTTAATTTAATAATAAATATTAAACAAGATTTATTGAAAGTTAAGTTTGTTTGTGGGTGTCCACATAGTTTGGACGAGTTTTATACCCCGCATTAGGTGGAATACAGCAACCAAACCAGCTAGTGTAGAGAGGGCCTGAAGAAACATTACCCAAGAAATTGCAAAATGGGTGTTGAGCTTAGGGGGATCTGCCATTAAACATCCCGAAATTGTTAGGGGAAGGAAGGATCTCTTCCATGAGGACGGAGTGCACCTGTCTCCATATGGGAACAAATTGTATCTGTTGGCACTAGCTGAACATCTTAGAGGTTTATAAGTTGTAGAGGTGGTGGGGGTCAGGGTGTAAACTTTGTTTTTCCCCTTCTGTGGCAGGGATCCAGTATGCTATAGTAGGCTAAATAGGATAGGAATAGATAGGAAGAGTCATCTCCTTAAGGGATGGGGGTGTGACAACCAGAGTGTTGCGGGCACAGCACACGCTGGGGTCATGACCCCTGGGAGGCGTGACGCAAGGAAGTCAGAAAGGACATGCGCTGTCCACTGACTGCGAACACCAACCACCTTACTTGCGCCCAGAGTTGGACCTATCCCCTTTTTTCAGCGAGAGCCATGGTGCTGTCTTGTTTGTTAAAGATGCCGACACTGGAGGGCACATCCACGCCGGCATCAAAGTTAATAAGTTCATTAGCATAGCATACTGGATCTGGAATTGCGGTGCAATTACCCCACCGGCCTCATTTGAACTTGAGTTAATAGAGTGCGGCCAGTTTTGAAAACCAATGAAGGTCTCTGTGTCTTATTTCGGGTGCACCAACAAAAGATTCAGGCAGCTACTGCTGCCTGAAAATAAAGCATCCATTCTCACTGTCATCTATCTCCTTAACACTCTTAAACACACTCACTATTCAAAACCATTCTCTAACTTGCCTCCACCCCAGTTTTCAGCCAAGGACTATTACCATATAGCTCTTAACTTCTCTGTGAAAAATAAAAATAAAAAATTTAAATCATCTCTCATTCTATCCTCCACACATAAATCAACTACCTCAATTGCTAACCTCCCCAACCTCAAACTAACCTTAAAACAAACTTATTACTCTTCAGGCTCAGTGCTCACTGAAACTGCAAAACAAAAAAAACAATCCAATTCACAGTTACATCCTTAAATGACAACCCTGATCTTCCCAATCTTCCTAATTTAAACACCTTACTTACAATTTAATTCTATTCACCTGATTGCCCAAACACCTTAATCTCCCAAATGTAACTTTAAAAAATGGGTAATCCAAAATCACTCAAACACATAAATCATCTTATACCTCACATCTATATCCCTCTCCCAATTTATTTACCTCTCAACTTATTAAATCTCAACTGAGAAAATTAAAAGAAAAAGAAAATTAAATTCCACTCTATTCAAAACTTGAACTTATGGCCTTGGGGATTCGAAAGCTGGCCACACGTCCCTCCAAGAGCTGTGTCACCAGCCACCATCTTCTGCCCCTCCCATATGTTCCATTCAACCCATCAACTTGACCTTTCTGGATGACCCCCGTGGACAGTACCTACCCCCACCAACAAGATAGAGATGAGCATGGACTGTGTCCGGGTGCAGGATACGGATGTGGCTAGTGACCCAATGTGGGTGAGCAGCAAACCACCTGTCAAATCTTACCTGGGCTTTGGTCTCTGGCACACTCACAGCTGCCACTGCCTGTTCTGGTGCCCATAAGGTGGGCAATGGGCCATGTGGCAGAGGTGGCAGGGGCTGTACCAGTGGAGGGGGAGCAGGCATCAACTGCAGCCTGAGTCAATCACCACGCCCCAAACTGCACAGGCCTGATTTTGGCAGTCAGGCTTCAGAGGCTCCCAGCAGTGGCACTACCCACCGGGATGTGGTTCAGCAGCACCTCCTGCCAGCATCGTCCACTGCCACACTGGGCACTGGAAGGCCTGCACTCCAGGAGGCTGTGGGTGTCAGGGAAATGCCGCATCCTATCCCTCACCCTCCTTCTCCCAGTCTTGGACCCTATGACCCTTCTTCCCCCCTCTCTCCCCCCCTGCTCCCCCCCCCGGGGCTTGCCTTTCCCTCCCCTTCTCCCACACCATTTATTGAACCAAGTCCTGGGCCCTGTATGTACCCCTGAGAGCCTGTTCCCCCTCCCTGTGTGTTTACTCCCTTTCCTCTGGGGCAATTGGCTACCTCTCTGTGAGTCCGATGATGAAAAGGATTGCCTTCTAATCAAGGGGGAAAGCCCACCTAACACCCTGAGGGACATTATAGCCTTCGATAGAAATCCTATCTTGAGAGGTAGCCGTCCTGTTGATCGCCTTTCTGTGTCCTTCCGTCTATCCTCCTATCCTCCCCCATACCCCCATGACAGAATTACCGGCCTCCCCTTTGGTGATCCTTTGGGTATCATGACTTCTGAAGACCAGATCCAAGAACTTATCCATACCGTCCAGTCCCTCGCTATGGAGGTCCAAGACCTCAAAGCTGAGAATAAGGACCTCCGGGCCCAGCACAGAGTATTACAAGAGTCTGTGGAACAGCCCTTAGCCTTCCCTATGGAAGATGAGGAGGAAGCGGCGAAGGGAGCTGCTGCACCCCCTGCTAGTCCTTCCCCAGTACTCCCTAATCCTCGAGAACCCAAAGCACCCCGCCAAGATAGGTTTTACGGGGATAGGAAGGCTTTCCATGGTTTCTTGGCACTATGCAACCTCACCTTTCAAACTCAACCCCTCACATATAACTCTGATCAAGTTAAGGTAGCTTATATTGTTGGGTTATTAGGAGGGGTGGCCCTCGACTGGGCTACTCCCCTCCTAGCCTCAGATGATGATTTGTTGCACAACTATAAGGGGTTCTTAAAACAGTTTTGATTTTTGTTTGACTACCCCCATAGAATAAGGGATGCAGAGCAAGCGATCCTCCACCTACGGCAAGGCAAGACCCCATCATTAGATTACATTACGCAGTTTAGAAAATTAGCTTTTGACCTTAATTGGAGCGATTCTGCTTTTCGAGCCCTATTTCGACAGGGGCTCAATGAGGAAATTAAAGGTCAGGTGGCCTGGGCACCTACTTCCCCGGTAACCCTAAAAGAGATGGTTACCCTGTCTCTGCAGATCGACGAACACCTTACTGAACGTAGACGGGAACGAAGACGAGAACAAGGTAGGGGGTGGGGTTGGGGCTGGTCCCCAACTACCTCCTACTTCTGCAACCCTGGTAGTAAAACAAGAAACCCTGGAACCGATGCAAATTGGGGTTGTGCAAGGGCCCCTTAGTGTAGAAGAGCGGGAAAAATGTTGCCAACTCCACCTCTGCTTTTATTGTGGCAAGGCTAGACATTTCTCAAGGGAATGTCCTTCGAAACCCTTACGTCCCTCGGGGTTGGGAAATGCCGAAGGCCGGGGGAGTGGGGGGATCTCCCGATAAGTAGGTGTAATTCCCTCCTTAAGATTAAGAATACATCAATACCCTTGCCTCAACTCCATGTTCCCCTTACCCTACAATGGGATACCCCCCGCTCCTTGGTGGTCGGGGGGTTAGTGGATTCAGGGGCCTCAGGGAACTTCATGAATATAGTCTTTGCCACCCACCACGAGATCCCCCATCAGACCCGGGCTTCTGTAGAAATAGTCCAAACTATTGATGGGTCTCCCCTTAATTCAGGCCCCTTGCAAAACTGTACTAGTTCACTCCGATGTGTCATTGGGATCCATGTTGAATTCCTTCAATTTGACCTTATTTCCTCCCCTTTATTTTCCCTGGTCCTAGGACTACCTTGGTTAAGAACCCACAATCCCTCCATAAATTGGAGTTCTCGAATCCTTCCCTTCCCTTCTCCAAATTGTCATTCCCATCACACACACCCTCCTCCGGTAGGGGCAACCGCACCTATCATTTCCTCATGGGCATCGGATGCCCGTATTACTTCCCAGTACCATGCCCTGGCAATGGTTTTTAGTCAACAGGAAGCTTCTGAACTCCCTCCTTATAGGCCCTATGATTGTTCCATAGACCTTATGGTAGGTAGGGAACCCCCTTATGGGCGCATATACAATCTATCGCCTAGTGAAACCGAGACGTTACACAATTATATTCAGGAGAATTTAGCTAAGGGTTTTATTCGCTATTCTACTTCCCCCGCCGGGGCCCCCCTCTTTTTTGTACCGAAGAAGGAGGGGGACCTTTGGCCATGTATAGATTATTGGGGATTAAATCAAATTACTGTTAAAAATCGTTACCCACTTCCCCTTATTTCAGAACTCCTTGGCAAACTCCAGGGTGCGACATTTTTTACCCAATTGGATCTAAGGGGTGCCTATAATTTGGTTCGTATCAGAGAGGGGGATGAATGGAAAACGGCTTTTCGTACGCGATTTGGCCATTTTGAATATCGAGTTATGCCCTATGGATTGGTAAATGCCCCGGCCACCTTCCAACATTTCATTAATGAGATTTTTAGAGATCTGCTCGATTTATATGTGGTGGCATATCTAGACGATATTCTTATTTTCTCCTCCTCCTTTGAAGATCATGTGCTCCATGTAAGAACGGTTTTAGAACGTCTTCAAACTCCCAAATTGTATTGTAAATTAGAAAAATGCCTTTTTCATGCATCATCGGTCCCCTTCTTAGGATTTATTATTTCTGCAAAAGGAGTACATATGGACCCGGGGAAACTAGAAGCTATTAATCGCTGGCCTGCCCCTCCCACTGTAAAGGCACTACAAAGATTTTTAGGCAGCGCCAACTACTACAGACAGTACATTCCTCATTACGCTGACCTAACTAAGCCTCTTACCCGGTTGTTGCAGAAGGGGGTATGGTTCGAGTGGGGGACCCCGCACCAGGATGCTTTTACCTCTCTTAAAAAAGCATTTATGTCAGCCCCTCTGTTGCAGCATCCAAATGTCACCCTACCATTTATAGTAGAAGCAGATGCCTCTGACGTCACCATAGGAGCTGTGCTGACACAAACCCATGAACCTTCAGGACGTCGCCTTCCTTGCACCTTTTATTCGCGACAACTGATGTCCGCAGAAAGGAACTATCCTATCCTGGATAAGGAATTGCTGGCTATTAAGGCTGCATTTGAAGCATGGAAACACCTTTTGGAAGGGGGTCCCCATCCAGTACTTGTGTACACCGATCATAAGAACCTGACGTACCTTCAGTCTGCCCATATCAACAATCCTAGGCATGCCCGGTGGGCCTTGTTTTTTGCACGGTTTTCTTTTTCCATACAGTATCGCCCCAGGTCCCAGAACACTATGGCAGATGCCTTGTCCCGGTACCATACGCCGATTGAAAAGGAAGGGGACCTTCAAGGACCAAAATTTCCTCCACGGACGTTTGCCGCAACTCTCCCTTCTTTGGCTCACTTACAAAGGGTAAGTCTAAAGGAAAAACCTTTACCAGAGTACCAACAGAAATTGGGATTGTTATATTACAAAGGGACAGTAGTTATTCCCCCCAAGTTTAGGACCACAAGTCCTATGGGCCCACCACAACTCCCCCCGGTAGGACACGTACCGTGGCCCTGCTCCGGAGATCCTTTTGGTGGCCCTCACTGTAAAAGGACGTCAAACAATATGTCCAGGAGTGTTCAATGTGTGCAAGGACTAAAGTCCCCCGTTCTTTACCAGTGGGACTGTTGCAACTAACGGATAGTCCAAAAGGCCCCTGGCAAAGAATAGCCTTAGACTTTATTGTAGGACTTCCGAAGATGGCAGGGTATGATTCCATCTTGGTTGTTGTCGATTACTTTTCGAAGATGGGACATTTTATCCCCTGTAAAGGTTTGCCTTCAGCTCCTGCTACCACTCTTTTTGTTCTTCGGGAAGTGATCCGGTTGCATGATACACCAAGAGAAATAATATTGGATAGAGACCTGCAGTACATTTCTCGCTTCTGGAAAGCCTTTTTTACCCTTATAAAAGTCAGACTTCGACCTACGACGGCTTACCATCCTCAAGCAAATGGACAGGTGGAAAGATTAAATCAACATATCTAACACTACCTATGATGTTTCTGTAGCTACCTTAAAGAGGACTGGGTTGACCACTTACCACTCACCGAGTTTACATATAACAATGGTCCCAACTCCTCCTTGGGGACTTCACCATTTTTTGTTTCCTATGGGTTTCATCCTCCCCTCTGTTTTCCAGAGGCACCCCTCATGTCTGTAACCACTGCAGGGGCTTTGGTGCACCTAATTCACAGAGCCCAGAGGGCGGCCCAATGGCATTTACGTGAAGCAAATCGCCATTATACAGTGGCAGCATATAAACGACGATGCCCTGGGTCCTCCTTTCAGGTAGGAGATTTGGTTTGGGTTCGTCATCATAATTACCCCTCTTTGTGCCCTTCAGCAAAGTTAGATGATGCCTATTTCGGTCCTTTCCCAATCACCCATAAACTTAACGTAGTCACCTATATGGTAGGACTCCCGGCCCACATGCAAATCCACCCTTCCTTTCATGTTTCCCTATTAAAGAAGGCCCTTTCCCCTGCCTATGCCATTCAACAAGATACCCCAGCCCCTCCTATTCTACTCCCTGCCGGTCCAGACTATGAGGTCCGGGTGGTTCTGGACTCCCATATTCTAGGTTCCCGTTTATATTATTTGATAGATTGGAAACATTATGGGCCTTCTGAACGTTCCTGGGAACTAGCCATGAATATTCATGCCCCTCGACTTATCTGTAGATTTCACCTCTGTCACCCCTCTAAACCAGGCCTCCCCACTCGGGGGGGGGGGCTTGGAAGGGGGATTACTATCAGGCCAAATGCCACAGCAGCATGAGAGCCATTGCCTGGCAATGGCCCGATGGAAGGAGGCCCCAGAAGGGCTGTGAATGCCGTTGCAGGGGGGCAGAACTCAGGGCACACTCCCAGCCCCGCCCACAGCAGCGGAGAGTGAGTCATTGAGCTCAGTGGTGGGTTGGGGCCCCGCCATGAGCACACCTGGCCCCAGTTGGGGTTTCTCCACATAAAAGGAACTGGCGGGGCCTGTAAACCCCGCCAGTAATCACTTGTGAGAGACTGGCCCCCTGTTTTCCTGAGAACCTTCCTTGTAAAACCTTGACTTGTCCATTGAATCTTCTTGTGAGCATGAATGTGAGTGTTTGGTCCTTGTGTCCCCTTCCCCCTGTAAGAGTGAGTTTGGGTAAGTGAGTCATTTGTCCGTGTTATTGTCCTTTCAGTATCAGTGGCATTGGAACCGTGTGGTGTGGGTTACCTGTTTCCTTCTCCCGAAGTCCTCAGATCCATTCCTGTATATCACCTGACAAGTCATCCCTGCAGTGAGCGCATCCTATCCCTCACCCTCCTTCCCCCAGTCTTGGACCCTATTGACCCTTCTTAGAGATAGCAGCAGAAGTGGTATCGCTGCTAGGGTATCGCAGAAGTGGTATCACAGCAGTAGCAGCATCAGTGCACCATGGAGGATCTGGGGTGGGGGCAGCTTCCAAGTCCATCAGCACATAAGCACTGGGGGAGGAAGCTGTCCTTCAACTAAAAGCACTGACTTGGCAGCCCTTCTCAGTGGTCGGGGACATGGGGGTTAAGGCTGATGTGGCAGCAGAAGTTACCGCGTCGTGATTCCATTCCACCATTTTGGAATTGCCCGCACCACACCACGGCTTTTCTGCAGACATTCCACTAATTCCACCAGCATTCCACAAATTGCAGAATTGTGGACAAATTGCGGAAACTGTCAGAAAACCGCTGTTACTCTATTTTGTAGTGCTGGCGGAATGGCGGAAGTAGCGAAAATGTCATGTTTCTGCTATTTTGCGAAGCCTGTGGAAGTAGCATAATGATATTAGCGGAACTGCGGAAGTAACGGAATGAAACTAGTGGAATGAAAGCCTCTGCCACACCATAACAGTAATTGCAGAAACGCTGTTTCCAGCAGAAATAGCTACCACTGATTTTCCACTACAGCCCTAATGGGGCTTACGTGCCTGATTGGCTTCCTGGCCATCCAGCTTAATCTGCCCTCACACCCCACCCTGACTCAGGCTGCCACCAATGCCTGGCAGCCTGCAACACCCGGCCAAGCAGGGGTGGCATTCACCGAGTCCTGGCAAGGTCTCTGCTGCTGCTCCATCAATGCCTGGCAGCCTGAAAGGCCTAGATCTGATGGTGACTGAACCCAGCATAGCATAGAGCGAGCAGAACTGGAGGCCTGCTGCCAGCACCACCCTGAGTTGGCAGATGATGGGAGCCATGTACTGGGCTTTAAAGGGGTGGGTGAGGGAGCAGCCAGCAGGGGCTGGGGGTGCCACCGTCCACTTCACCACCATCCTGTGGTCGACTCATTGGAATGTGCAGCACACCTACGTGGCAGTGACTGACCCTTTTTGGAACATCGAGGCACTGCTGACCACCACGGTGATGGAGTGGGTCACGCCAGGCATACGTGGTGGTGCACAACACGGCCAACATATTGAGGGCAGTCCATGAGGGGGGCATCACCAGCATCCCTCCCTTCACCTGGTGTTCAGGGATGCTCTGGGCTTTGGGGAGAACTGGGGATTGGGGTGGGTCCTCTTAGCTCCCTGATTGAATGGGGGAGGAAGTTGTCAAGCGGTTTCTGTAACTGAAGCATGATGGGCAGCAACCTCCTCTGGGTGAAGAAGCAGGCTGAGCAAGGGTCCCCAGGGCACCAACTTGTGCAGGATGTGTCGACCCGGTGGAATTCCTCCACGTTCCTGATGCCCGAGCAGCTTCTCGATCAGAAAGCCGCCTTGCATCAGGTTCAACTGGTGATGGACAGTGGGGCACCTCCAGGGTACTATGGGGCAGAATGGGATATCCTGGAGCTCTATGGGCACTGGAAGAGTGAGCTGGCGGAGAGGGTTCGGCAGGCAGAGAGAGTTCTGGAGAGTGCGCGGCACCACAACCACCAGCAGCAGCAGCAGCAGGACGCCCCTGGGAGTGGGAGCAGCCACCCCTTTCAGTCAGCGGGGTCTATCTCTTCCCCCAGCCTGAGCAGTATCAGAACCAGCAGCAGTACCCCTATTGCTGCTTCTGGATGACATGGATGGACATTCCTCCTTGCCTAGAATGTCGGCCCCAGAACCCTGAGGGTGGGTTCTGGGGCTGGAGTGGCTGCTTCTTGATATGGTGGAATGACAACTCCCCATGAGCAGAATTATGGCCCCAAACCCTGAGGGTGGGTCTTCTGTGGTACTCTGTGGCTGGAGAACTTTGAAGGCCAAAGTGGAGAAGGGTTCCATGTGAACTGCAGTTGTTGACCATGGGCCAGTCAGTCCTAAGAGATGCGAGCCGGGCCCTTCCTGTGGATTGACACAGCTTCAGCAGCCATAACCCTCCCTTTCCCTGCCCATCCCTCCACACTGTCCACCGAAGCAGCGGCGTCAGGGGCTGGGGTTACAGGGTGGCATCCTGTCTCAGCATGTGCCTAGCAGCTGACTTAAAATAGGTGCAGACCAGGGGAATCCAACTGTTTCAGTAACTTCAGGATGAAGATTGGGCTGGGCATTGCAGGCTCATCTGAGCTATTGCAGTGTACAAGAGTGCGGAGCAAATGGCTAACGTGAAGTACCAGCAGCAGCAGCAGCAGCAGAGGCCCAGCCAGGACTGGGTGCCAGGCACGCCTGCTTGGCCAGGCCCTGCAGGCACCCTGAAATGGGTTTGCCCTGAGAGAGGGGCCCTCACCTTAGAGAGCATAACGTTTCCGGCGGTGTCCGATCAGGTCTCTCTGGCCCTTGAAAATCCTTAGCTTGGCCCAGGGACAGCCGCTGGCTCTGCTCCTGTGGGACACAGACAGCAATTTGGACATAGAGGAGTTATCCAGCATCAACACTGAGGCATGTCAGGAAAGAGACAAGAGGAACTTGCTTGCAGGCTGCCTGGCATGGGTGAGGGCGCTTCAGAGGCCCGGCCATGGTTGTACTCGACAGAGCTGAAGAAGGAGGAGGGCCGCTGCGGTGAGACTTGAAGCCTGGTATGCAACTGCCTGGGTCCCGTTGGAGCCCATCCAAGGTGCAGATCTAGGTGGTAGTAGCAAATAAATAATAATATTCAAATGACAACCCGTGGCACAGCAGAGGCAGCATTGGCAGCAGCAGAAGTGGATATTGGATTGCCTGGACACAGAC
>QEPC01007092.1:15789-33119 GCA_003113815.1 Sphenodon punctatus
GCTCGTAGGAAGATGATATTCAACTATTTTCCTATGAGAACACTTGTGCATGACAGGATGTATAATTTACAAGGACAGGTATTCTTGCAAGATAAAAGCAGAATAGCACTTTCCCATATCTACTAATTCCTAGTGCTGCGCTTGCTCTGATGGCAGTTTTCCTGCCTCCCGGGTAACATGTGAAAGTGGCCTACTTCTTGGACTTGATTAGCCAAATTGAGAAAAGGAATAAAAAAGCAAAATGTTACTCTACGTGCTCTCATCCTATTTCAATATCAACCTCATCATTGTCCTTTGAGGAAATATAAACTCAGTAATGAGAAATGAATTTCTGCATGTCAGTTTGGGGACCTTTTATTGAAAAAGGTGATCACTATGAAGATTGGAAGTGGAAAAGGGTGGGGCAGGAAAAGATAGTCAGTCTTTAATGGTCCAGGCTTGGGAGAACTGAACAGTGAAACTGAAATATAATGACTAAAAGTGGCCATAATTGATACCAATGTTAAAGAACTGAGGAGGAAGTGGAACATATTAGGGCAAAAATATACCAGCATTCTGTGCATTTTAATCCATTTAAAAACTCTTTCTGGGTTAGAAATCTGTACTGTCTGCAAATCTCTTGATGTTTCTAATTGTTTAAAATCCCATCAAGGTTTCTAATAGAGATGGGAATCGCTCACTCTCACCGGATATAGTCCAATAAAATACACAATGATTTAATCACTATGTACAGATAAACCCACTAATGGAGTGTTATTCCAGATTGCATAGGTTGCATTCATTCGTACTGTAAATGGTGGACTGCTTAATTCTATTCTTTTGTTTTTTTATCAATTTAATTGAAACCAAACCATTCAAATAGAGCAATTACACTGCTCTGTGTCAGCCAAAGTATAGCTAAGGGTATCGGATTTTATTTTGATTGCTTTTTCGGATGACACTGCTAAAGAGTTACTCTCTTTATTCCACTCGATATTAGTAATATATGAAAACAATTCTATGCATCCATGAGCTGTACTTGTCAAAATTCCATGCAGTGTTGGTCGATTACGTATTAGCCTTCCAATGAATGGCTTAAATTTCAAGCATCTACCAGTTGTTTTGTGATGGGGCTGTTTAAATAAAATTGATCTTTTCCCTCCTGCTTGGAGGTATTCCAGGTAATTGCCAGATGAATATGCAGATCACATGTGTGGCACAGCTGCCTGTCACATAGGCTGTGCTGCATGAATGCTTTCTCTGATCTACTTCTCCTCTTAATAGGGCTATTTAGGGTGCCCGTGGAGTGACATTTATTAATGCTTCTGCAAATTAATCTTACAGGTAGAAATAGCAACTGTATTTTGAAATACCACAACAGGCATCAGGTTTGCATCAAAGGATACAAACAGACATGATGGTATCCCACTTAGGCCCAATCGGGAATCTGTTATGATGCCACCAGATGTTGGCCCACATTTTCCTCGGCTGCTTGCCCAGGCTGTGACTTCTGGAAAATTGCCAGGGTCACATTCCAGGCTTAGGTCAGCCATGCAGACCAATGTGGGCTAGCACATTTGTGCGGCCCTGCTATCCCTGCCCCAGGTCTGAGTCCGCAGCCACAATGACTACCTGTCACTGGCTGTCATGGCTGTCTGTCATGGCAGGGCACTGTGAGCAGGGCTCAGACAGGGCCAGACAACAGCACATTTGTTGTGCTACTGACCCTACTTGGGCCATATGGGAGGTGAGATGGTTCTTGTGTATGGTGCCCCGATATTGTCCAGGCCATGTCACCCATGATTCTCCACCCTGGGCTAGGCCAGGAAGTCATCCCACCAGTCGCACATCTGTTTTTACCTATAATCTCTTATTAATTTTGAAAGGGGGATGGGTAGATAATGAAACCACTAATACACTGCAAAAATCTGAAATAAAATTCATTTTAATATACATTTAATAAAATCAAAGTCAATAATAGTAAAAGCATCACACAATTCCTACAACAAACA
The DNA here is from genome assembly GCA_003113815.1 of Sphenodon punctatus. Taxonomy (NCBI): domain Eukaryota; kingdom Metazoa; phylum Chordata; class Lepidosauria; order Sphenodontia; family Sphenodontidae; genus Sphenodon; species Sphenodon punctatus. Next base: position 17,781 of record QEPC01007092.1, read on the forward strand.
TTTCTGTAGTATGGAGGTGCCAGAAAGCAATGAGAAAGAACATAATTCAGGGATTCTACAGGAGCACAGGTATGGAAAGGAACACAACTCCACATGCTTTCAGATTAGGGGATGTCAACAGAACTGTATCCCACCTCCATTTTCAAGAGTGAATTTCCCATGCATTAACTGGAACTCGTGGCCATGAGTTGTGTGTATGCGTGTGTTTAAAAGACACAGAGAAGTAGGCAGATAGACAGCATAAACTCCAATAGTACCTTTTTGTCTGGTACAGCAACAGGTTTTGTTATCTTGCACCAGGCTCTTAGCATTGTTTGATTTCTACTGGGTTCAGCAGACAATGGCTGTTATTAACACCTCATTAATCCAGCTAGAGAAAAAGCTGGAATGAAATGAAACTGAAATTGAGATTAGAAGACCTAACTCATTCATTCCCGGGGGGTGAGCGTGTGGCATCTTTTCTTCTTTTAACAAGCTAGGTATAGATGGGGCTCTCAAACAAAGAAAGATAACACCAGGCAGGAGGGAGCTGAAAACTAAACGTGGTAGGACAAGTGTCGATGCATTTCTGAGAGATGGTTCTTTAGCTGCTGAACTTGAACCATCAGTTCTGCACATACAAACATATGGTACACAGAACTTTTCACACAGACATCCTTTTTTTTCCAGCTCAGCCCCAAAGTTACTTATTGGGCTATTACAAATTCTCATAACAACAACAACAACAACAACAACAACAACAATAATAATAATAATAATAATAATAATAATAATAAATTAATTATTATTAATAAATAAATACATAAAATAAATGTATGCAGATTTATGAAAACTAGAGTATTTTATTTTATTAAATTTATACCCTGCCCTTCCCAAAGTCTCAGGGAGGCTTACAACACACAAATAATAAAGTTAAAGGACCTTATATTACATATATAAAATACAGTAAAAACACCCTACCCAATCCAACTCCAGCTCCCCCCTCCCCACAACAGCCTCTTACCCACTCCCTATTCCATCCCACCAAAAGCTTTAATAAAAAGAAAGATCTTACACTGCCTCTGAGAGATGCTCAGGCTTGGACTCAGATCAACCTCCAGGGAGAGGGAGTTCCACAGCACTAGGGTACCAAACAAGAATGGTCTCCTGTGTGCCCCTGTCATACGGACATGGGTGGCAGATGGAACCCAGAAGAGAGCGCTCCAGAAGACTACAGGGGCCACAGCGGGACATGGTAGGACAGGCGGTCTTTCAGGTAAGTGAGGCAGAGGCTGATTAGGACTATAAAGGTCAAAACCAGCACCTTAAATTGTGTCAAAAAACTATAGGCAGCCAGTGCAGTCTTCGAAGTACTGGTGCAATGTGCTCCGAGCAACTAGTCCTCGAAAGGAGCTGAGCCACTGCATTGTGCACCAGCTACCACTTCCGAACAGTCATAATGGGCAGCCCCACATAGAGTTCACTGAGTACTCTAGCTTCAAGGTGATGAAAGCATAGATGACAGTGAACAGATTAGAATCAGAGAGGAAAAGCTGTTGTTTCCTTACCAGATGGAGTTGGTGGAAGTTGCTCCTGGCCACTGCTGCTACCTGAAGATTCAGGTGCAGCGAGGGATCCAAAAGCACATCAAGGCTGTGAATCTGAGTGACCAGAGGGGGTCAGACCACGTCAATAAAAAGGTGTCCCAATCCCCTCCAAGTAACAAGATGGTCCAACCATCATCACTTCAGACTTTTCAGGATTCAGCTTCAATCAGCTCACCCTCATCCAGTCCCGGACACCAGGCATCAAGTAAGCACCAAGACTGTGGGACCTGGGTTGGATGAAAAAGAGATCTAGAGCTGAGTGTCATCAGCATATTAATGACACCTCACCCCAAACCTCTGAATGACCTCACCTAGTGGCCTCAGATACACACTGAACCGGGGGGGGGGCAGAATACAACCCTGAGGGACACCACAGGGAAGGTCCTAAGGAGAGGACAAGCAAATGTCCATCACCACCCACTTGAACCTCCCTGACAGGAAAGAGCAGAACCACTCAAGAGCAGTCCCACATACCCCCACCAGGTCCTGTAGTTGTGCCAACACCACCTTATGATCAACTGTATCAAAGGCTGCAGAAAGCTCTAACAAGATCAATAAGGTCAAATTCCCCTTGTCCATCTCTAGGTGCAGGTAACTGACCAAAGCCACAAATGCTGTCTCTGTGTCATACCCAGGAAGAAAACCTGACTGAAATGGGTCCAGGAATCCGACAGCATCAAGATGTGCCTGGAGCTGTTTGACAACCACCTGTTCAATAACCTTCCCTAAAAAGGGAAGGTGAGAGGCAGGCCGATCACAGACTGGGGCATCAGTGTCCAAAGATGGTTTCTTAAGCAGGGGGCGTACCACTGCAGTTTAAGGGTGTCTGACAGCCTCCCCTCACAAAGGGAGGCATTGACAACCCCAGCCAACAATGGCCTCACAGTCTCCCAACTGCCTTTCACCAGCCAGGACCGGCAAGGATCTAGTTCACAATGGGTTGCCCTCATCGACCCAAGCACCTCCCTTGAATGGTGATACTGATTGAAACTGATCCAAATGCACAGGACTAGACTGAGCTTCTAACCCCAAAATCTGATTCTGCAATTAAAGGGGGCTCTCAGGGGGCCTGCAAACTGGTTTTGGTGATGTTAAACGCCAGGTCAGTGGTGAATAAGGCAACAATGGTCCAGGAGGTAGTTCTGGACTATGCCACCGATCTCGCGTGTATCACGGAAACCTGGCTGGACAATGAATTGGGGTCTATCTTGGCTGGTCTTGTTCCAGCCGGGTATTCTGTTCAGCGCCAACTGTGGTTGGAGGGATGGGATAGCGGGGTAGCGGTGATTTTTAAAGAGGGTTGGTCTCTGAGAAGGATCCAGTGTGACCCATGGTAGGCACTGAAGGAGCTACATCTGGTGCGGTGGCTTCGGCTGCTGGTTTCGGTTCCTGACCTGGCCACGATCATCCATGCATTTATTACCTCTTGTTTAGACTACTGTAACGCGCTCTACGTGGGGCTACCAATGGTGATGACTCAGAAGCTGCAGCTGGTGCAGAATGCGGTGGCCCGGCTCTTGGTGGGACTGGTCCACTGGGAGCACAATACACCAGTCGTCTGATCTCTGCACTCACTGCCCAATTAAAAGTGTTGTTTTTTACCTATAAAGCCTTACATGGTCTGGGCCCTGCCTCCTTGTGAGATTACCTCACTCCCCAGGTTCTAGGCCAGGCCCCTGCGGTCATCCGGGGGCACCCTGTTGGAGGTCCCCCGGGTTTCCCAGGGTGCCACACAGAATAGGGCGTTCTCGGTGGCTGCACCTCACCTTTGGAATTCCATATTGGTGGGGGCCCATTTGGCCATGGACCTCCCAGCCTTTTGTAGGAATTGTAAGACCTGGCTGTTCCGTCAGGCGTTTGGCAAGGGAGAAGGGTATGTGTTGGGAGGGGGGGAGAGATTGGTGAGGGTATTTTACCTCTTTTATTATTATTGTTATTATTATGGGGGGGATGATGTTTGATTCTGTTTTATAATATTTCATGTTTTTATTGATGTTGCTAGCCGCTCCGGGCTGCCTGTGGCAGGAGGGGTGGGGTATAGATTTTTTTTTAGTAAATAAATAAAATAAATAAAATGGTATGAGACAGAGTAATGTAAACTGTTATCAAATGTTATATTTGCTGCAATTTATAGATCTGAAACACTCAACTATGATAAAGTCTGGTACCCAGCAATGTGTCAGCAACAGCTACTCACTTGCCCCATATGGTGAGCCTGGACTGAGGAATTGCAAAGACCTACATGTGGCAGTTGTGATGTGGACACAGACAAATATGGAGAACACAGTGGTTCCTCTCCCCCTCATATCTCCAGGCAGTCTGGTCAGAGTAGCTCAGACCTGAGGTGAGCTGCCCCTCGCAGAGGGCAGAGCAAACCCTAATCCTGTGGACTTGTGGGGGATCTCTAAAGAGAGCCTCTAATAATTCTCATCTCCAGTACTAGTGACCTACGAAGATGGATTCCCTAGGGAGAATCTTTTGCTCTACAAAATAGAGTCTTTCAAGTTTTTCCCTGCTCCAGCAACTCAACTGCATTTTGGAAGTTGTCCATCCCTAGGAGGGGAAGGTTGTTGTTGCTCTGCCCAAGTTGATTTATTTTATTGTTTATATTTTTATGTTATGTTTCGTTGTATTTATGTGTTTTAGTTTTGTTGTATGCTGCCTGAGCTGCTGTGGTAGAAGGGGGTGGCTAAGAAATCGACTAAATAAATAAATAAATAGGTACATGGTAAATTGGCACAGAGTACACAGTAAATCACGGTAACAGTTAAACTTACCATGTAGCAGCTGACCGGGACATCCCAAGGGCTGTTGTTGTTGTCATCACCGCTGCTACTGATCCCGCTCCAGTTGCCACTCCGGATCCCCGCTGCTCATCTGCGGGGAAAGACAGTGCTGGGGATTAGAGGAACCAGAAAGCCAGCGCACCTGGGCTGGGTGTCCTGGCCTGACCCCCTGCCACGGAAGCTGTACTGGGGGGGTACTAAAAAGAGTCACCAGTGAGCTCAGCAGCCAGACTTACCTTGTATCAGCTGACCAGGACATCTCAAGGGCTGCTGTTGTTGCCATCACAGCTGCCGCTGATCCCACTCCAGTTGCTGCTCCGGATCCCCACTGCTCATCTGCGGGGAAAGACAGTGCCGGGGGTTAGGGGAACCAGAAAGCCANAATTATTTGCTGCCCTCATAGCATCTGCAAAGTCGCATCCAGCAGAGCTGTTCCGGGTGGTACGGGGGCTGGTCAGTCAGGCCTCCCTCTGCCTGGATGGGAACTTGTCCCAGGCCCGCTGTGAGGAGTTTGCCATCTACTTTGCAGACAAGATCGCTCGAAGCCAGAGGAATTTTGACACCAGATTAGGGGCAGTAGGGGAGGAGTGTGAGGTTATGGGAGCACCATCTGGTCCATCTTTTGGGGATGAGTTTCATGAAGTGATGCCAGCCGATGCTGTAGATGTTCTGGGGTCTGTGCTGGTGAGGGTAATCAATGCATCCCTCCAGCAGGGGAGATTGTCACCCAGTCTCAAGGAGGCCGTGGTGTGCCTCCTGCTGAAGAAATCATCTTTGGATGTGGATGCACTCGCCAGTTACCGACCAGTCTCTAATCTTCTCTTTTTAGGGAACGTTATTGAATGAGCAGTGGCACTGCAACTCCAAGTGCATAAGAACAGTGTCAGGTTCTTTGACCCTTTTCAGTCTGGGTTCCACCCTGGCTATGGCACAGAAACAGCGTTGGTGGCCTTGGTGACTGATCTCTACTGGGAGATGAATGCAGGACATTCAATATTTCTGATCCTGCTAGATCTCTTGGCCGCTTTTGATACAATGGACCATGGACTGCTATTGAGACAATTGCAAGACCTGGGGAGTCTGGGCAGGACTGTCCTTGGATGGTTCTGCTCATTTGTCTCGGGAAGAAGCCAGCGGGTGGTACTGGGGGCAGAAACATCTAGCCCCTGGGCCTTAACCTGTGGCATTTTTCAAGGTTTGATCTTGTCTTCACTATTGTTTAATGTGTATATGCAGCCCTTGGGGGAGATCGTGAGAGGGTTCGGGGTGCATTGTCACCAATATGCTGATTATACTCAGCTGTACCTCTCTTTTTCAACTGACCCAGGTCTTGCTGGCTCAGTGCTGTCCCTGTGTTTGAACCCCATGGCAGATTGGATATGGCAGAATAGACTGAAGCTCAATCCCAATAAGACAGAAGTGATGGTGGTAGGTATGGCGAAGGAAGTGTTGGCTCCCCTCGTAGAGGGAGTCCGCCCTCCCATAGCCCAGAAGGTTCAGAGTCTGGGAGTGTTGTTGGACTCAGATTTCCGCCTGGATTGACAGGTGGAGGCGGTGGCTAAAGCCACCTTATGCCTGCTGTATTTGTTGCAGAGGCTGCGTCCATTCAATTCCAGACCTGACCTGGCCACCCTCATTCATGCCTTCATCACCTCGAGGCTAGACTACTGCAACGCGCTCTCTGTGCGGCTTCCCATGACACTGGTCTGGAGGCTGCAGCTAGTGCAGAATGTGACAGCCTGTCTTCTGGCGGGCATGGGTCGGCGGGAACATATTACTCCCATGCTCCATGTCCTGCACTGGCTGCCTATCATGTACCAGGTCAGATTCAAGGTGTTGGTTTTGGCCTATAAAGCCCTACACAGTCTTGGTCCCTCATATCTCAGGGACCGCCTCTCCCTCCACATGTCAAAGCGACCCCTTCGATCTGCCAGGGGCACCTTTTTGGAGGTCCCCTGGGTAAAATGAGGGACCACAATGGAGAGGGCGTTCTCGGTGGCCGGACCATGACTTTGGAACTCCCTTCGGAGGAGGCCCGCTTAGCTCCAAGTCTATTGTATTCCCACTGAGCCTGTAAAACCTGGCTGTTTGCCCAGGTCTTCGGTGAGGAGGGTGGGGGTGAGATAGTTTCTTTGGGGGGAGGATTTTTTGGTTTTTGAAGAAAAAACTTTAAGCTGTGAGCATTGAAATTATGTTTTAAATTGAATCTTATTGTTACATATTTTATCTGTTGTAAGCCACCCCGAGATGCCATTGGCATGAGGGGGCGGCTAAAAAATGCAAGAAAATAAATAAATAAATAAATAAATAAATAAACAAACGGTACATGGCATGTTACAGTTAATCAGGAAAAATTCTTGAACAAGAAAGTGTTGAGAATCAGGGCTTTCTCAATTCTTACTAAAAACGAGTAGAGAAATGTGATTCTTGATGAGAATCAAGAAAAATGGAAATCAAGTTTCATCCCTAATATTTAGTCTTGTAAGAAACACTGCAATGCTTTTTCAAACAACATTGACTTAAGTTACGCAACTATTGGCAACATCTTTTCTGTCAGTACATGAGGCAAATATGTCCCTCCTTCTGACGATCCTTCTAAATGAAGATCTCTCATCTCTAAAACTTCTTCTGAAATAATTAAACTCAGTATAAAGGTGACATTCAAACAAGATATGCTGGGTGGATACAGTTACCTGCATATCAAATGGGCGAAGACGAGCCCCATAATTTACATCACAACGGCGTCCCTCTAATACCTTATTAGGCAGAGAGTTTAGCCGGGCACAGAGTTATAGGTATTTGTCTCTGAACGAGCTTTCTGAGGACAGGTAGTTTGCCATCCTACCCGGACCCAGAGCCCATGCTTTAAAGTCACGGATGTGGTAAGAATTTTCCACTGCAGCAAGATCCATCTGTCTATCTGTCTCAGATAGACAGATAGATCCATCTATATATCTGTCTCAGACTGTCTCAGTCTTTGCAGAAGCTCAGATCTGGCATGCGCCAGGTGTTTATTAAGAAAATAATTTTCCGGGAAACCCAGCTGATGTAAACGCTCCAGCATAATTCCAAACCATGATTTTTTAAAAGAATCTTTTAGCATTAGCTTAACTAGCCCATTTGAGGGAGACTTAGTCAACCACAACCATAATTTTAAAGAGAGCTCCCATACGGTTGTATCCCAACTTCTTTGACCAAATTCTAACCTAATTGCAGTGGCAGGGATGCCATTTGGGATTTTTAATAAACTGCGAAAGAAACAGGTCTGAAGACTACTTATATTTTTAACTATAAAAGGGGCCCACAATTCTGCCCCATAAAGGAAGGAGGTCTTAACCTTACTGTTAAAAATAAACCTCGACGGCCAGATCGACATGTTTTCTCCCTCTTGCTGAAAAGAACCCCAAGATAGCCTGGGAAGTTCTCTTAGCAGCCAAATGGGCTTTCTGATGATGCTTGTTCCAGCTTCCATGGGCATGAAAGTAAATGCCCAGGTACTTGAAACACTTTAATTGTTGGAGTTTCTGTCCATCCATGGACCAATCATAGATCCTCCACCCATTTGAGAAAACAACAATCTTTGATTTTCCATAGTTTATAGTTAATTTGTTTCTGACACAATATGCTGAGAAGGCTTTCAACTGTTGAATAAGCCCAATGCGGGTCTGAGAGAGAACTGCCAGATCGTCTGCATACAAGAGGACACCTATTTCTTTGGATACTAGTTTGGGGGGGGGCGGGGATTGTCTGTGTCAAAGTTGGGATTACATCATTGATAAACAAATTGAATAGGGAAGGAGCCAATGCCCAACCCTGTCTTACTCCTTGATTTAACCCTATGTCCTTTGTAAGGTGTCTCTCATTATCCATCTTAAGCACCACAGTCAAATCCTTATACAACATCTGAATTAAAGACAGAAGCCTTCTGTCAATAGCTCATTTTTCCAATTTTTCCCAAAGAAGCTTCCTATTTACAGAGTCAAACACTGCTTTTAAATCAAGGAAGGCTGCATACAACTTCCCATTTTTAGCTCTATATTTTTCGATTAAATGGGAAAGCATCAAACAATGCTCCACTGTGGCCTGGCCCTTCTGGAACCCAGCCTACTCCAGGCGCAGTATGTTGTTATGATGCATCCAAAACACCAGTCTATTCAAAAGAAATTCAGCATACATTTTGCTAACCACACTGAGTAAGCTAATGGGTCTGTAATTTGCTGGATCAGTACGTGAGCCCTTTTTATAAATGGGAATGATTATCACCTTGCTCCAGCCCATCAGGATTATTCCTGAATTGTTGATAGCGGAGAAGAGGGCGGTTAGCACAGGAACCCACCAGTCCATAAGCGCTTTTATACATTTGATTTGGATCTGGTCTGGTCCCGGAGCTTTATTATTTTTAAATGAACCTATGATATCCGCCAGCTCTACCCCATCTACAGGGGACCAGGCAGGCAACAATTTGAACTCGATCTCAGAGAGTTCCAGAGCACCATCAACCATGTTTGGGGCAAAGAAACCTCCCAAAAATGAGGGGAGATTGGAAAGATGGGGGCAGTTTTTTCCTTCTTAATGGAGCTGTTTATCAAATACCAAAACTTCCTAGTGTCCTGGGTTTTACTTGCTTCAAGGAGCGCCCTCCATTTTCCTGTCCAAAGTGAAATTTTTTAGATCTAATTAATTTTTATAACCACTTCTCAGAGAAAAATATTCAGGTGACAAGTGGGAGCTAGTACTTAATCTGTAGTCTGTGTACACCTTCCTAACTTTCTCCCAAGCTACATGACAATCACGGTCAAACCATGGTTGATTACTAAGCTTAATTGTACCCAGCGTTACACTTGGCCGAGACAAGCCTGCAATACATGGTTGAATAAAGAAACCGAAAGAGTTNGCCAGCCTCTCAGCACACCACCTCCAGAAGGGGAAGGGACAAGTTAGGTTGGTCCGCCCTCAGAGGCTGATGGAACTGCAGTGGTTCCAGGAGGCTCTGAGGGAGTTAACCTTAGACCCTGACAGTCACGCTGTTGATGACCTTGTCCAAAAGTGGAACATCTTGTTAGGGGAGGCCATTGACAGAGTGGCTCTGAGATGTCCCCTGCCTCCTTTTTGTCACTGCAGGGCCACTTGGTTTATCAAAGGGCTGTGGTGTACGAAGTAGGTAGGCAGGCGACTAGAGCGACGCTGGCATCGGACTCACTCTGAATCTGATCGAATTCTTCATAGGGCCCATTTGTGGTCCTATGGTGAGGCTGTGAGGACATCAAAGAAATAATTATTTGCTGCCCTCATAGCATCTGCAAAGTCGCATCCAGCAGAGCTGTTCCGGGTGGTACGGGGGCTGGTCAGTCAGGCATCCCTCTGCCTGGATGGGAAATTGTCCCAGGCCCGCTGTGAGGAGTTTGCCATCTACTTTGCAGACAAGATCGCTCGAAGCCAGAGGAAATTTGACACCAGATTAGGGGCAGTAGGGGAGGAGTGTGAGGTTATGGGAGCACCATCTGGTCCATCTTTTGGGGATGAGTTTCATGAAGTGATGCCAGCCGATGCTGTAGATGTTCTGGGGTCTGTGCTGGTGAGGGTAATCAATGCATCCCTCCAGCAGGGGAGATTGTCACCCAGTCTCAAGGAGGCCGTGGTGTGCCTCCTGCTGAAGAAATCATCTTTGGATGTGGATGCACTCGCCAGTTACCGACCAGTCTCTAATCTTCTCTTTTTAGGGAACGTTATTGAATGAGCAGTGGCACTGCAACTCCAAGTGCATAAGAACAGTGTCAGGTTCTTTGACCCTTTTCAGTCTGGGTTCCACCCTGGCTATGGCACAGAAACAGCGTTGGTGGCCTTGGTGACTGATCTCTACTGGGAGATGAATGCAGGACATTCAATATTTCTGATCCTGCTAGATCTCTTGGCCGCTTTTGATACAATGGACCATGGACTGCTATTGAGACAATTGCAAGACCTGGGGAGTCTGGGCAGGACTGTCCTTGGATGGTTCTGCTCATTTGTCTCGGGAAGAAGCCAGGGGGTGGTACTGGGGGCAGAAACATCTAGCCCCTGGGCCTTAACCTGTGGCATTTTTCAAGGTTTGATCTTGTCTTCACTATTGTTTAATGTGTATATGCAGCCCTTGGGGGAGATCGTGAGAGGGTTCGGGGTGCATTGTCACCAATATGCTGATTATACTCAGCTGTACCTCTCTTTTTCAACTGACCCAGGTCTTGCTGGCTCAGTGCTGTCCCTGTGTTTGAACCCCATGGCAGATTGGATATGGCAGAATAGACTGAAGCTCAATCCCAATAAGACAGAAGTGATGGTGGTAGGTATGGCAAAGGAAGTGTTGGCTCCCCTCGTAGAGGGAGTCCGCCCTCCCATAGCCCAGAAGGTTCAGAGTCTGGGAGTGTTGTTGGACTCAGATTTCCGCCTGGATTGACAGGTGGAGGCGGTGGCTAAAGCCACCTTATGCCTGCTGTATTTGTTGCAGAGGCTGCGTCCATTCAATTCCAGACCTGACCTGGCCACCCTCATTCATGCCTTCATCACCTCGAGGCTAGACTACTGCAACGTGCTCTCTGTGCGGCTTCCCATGACACTGGTCTGGAGGCTGCAGCTAGTGCAGAATGTGACAGCCTGTCTTCTGGCGGGCATGGGTCGGCGGGAACATATTACTCCCATGCTCCATGTCCTGCACTGGCTGCCTATCATGTACCAGGTCAGATTCAAGGTGTTGGTTTTGGCCTATAAAGCCCTACACAGTCTTGGTCCCTCATATCTCAGAGACTGCCTCTCCCTCCACATGTCAAAGCGACCCCTTCGATCTGCCAGGGGCACCTTTTTGGAGGTCCCCTGGGTAAAATGAGGGACCACAATGGAGAGGGCGTTCTCGGTGGCCGGACCACGACTTTGGAACTCCCTTCGGAGGAGGCCCGCTTAGCTCCAAGTCTATTGTATTTCCACTGAGCCTGTAAAACCTGGCTGTTTGCCCAGGTCTTCGGTGAGGAGGGTGGGGGTGAGACAGTTTCTTTGGGGGGAGGATTTTTTGGTTTTTGAAGAAAAAACTTTAAGCTGTGAGCATTGCAATTATGTTTTAAATTGAATCTTATTGTTACATATTTTATCTGTTGTAAGCCACCCCGAGATGCCATTGGCATGAGGGGGCGGCTAAAAAATGCAAGAAAATAAATAAATAAATAAATAAATAAACAAACGGTACATGGCATGTTACAGTTAATCAGGAAAAATTCTTGAACAAGAAAGTGTTGAGAATCAGGGCTTTCTCAATTCTTACTAAAAACGAGTAGAGAAATGTGATTCTTGATGAGAATCAAGAAAAATGGAAATCAAGTTTCATCCCTAATATTTAGTCTTGTAAGAAACACTGCAATGCTTTTTCAAACAACATTGACTTAAGTTACGCAACTATTGGCAACATCTTTTCTGTCAGTACATGAGGCAAATATGTCCCTCCTTCTGACGATCCTTCTAAATGAAGATCTCTCATCTCTAAAACTTCTTCTGAAATAATTAAACTCAGTATAAAGGTGACATTCAAACAAGATATGCTGGGTGGATACAGTTACCTGCATATCAAATGGGCGAAGACGAGCCCCATAATTTACATCACAACGGCGTCCCTCTAATACCTTATTAGGCAGAGAGTTTAGCCGGGCACAGAGTTATAGGTATTTGTCTCTGAACGAGCTTTCTGAGGACAGGTAGTTTGCCATCCTACCCGGACCCAGAGCCCATGCTTTAAAGTCACGGATGTGGTAAGAATTTTCCACTGCAGCAAGATCCATCTGTCTATCTGTCTCAGATAGACAGATAGATCCATCTATATATCTGTCTCAGACTGTCTCAGTCTTTGCAGAAGCTCAGATCTGGCATGCGCCAGGTGTTTATTAAGAAAATAATTTTCCGGGAAACCCAGCTGATGTAAACGCTCCAGCATAATTCCAAACCATGATTTTTTAAAAGAATCTTTTAGCATTAGCTTAACTAGCCCATTTGAGGGAGACTTAGTCAACCACAACCATAATTTTAAAGAGAGCTCCCATACGGTTGTATCCCAACTTCTTTGACCAAATTCTAACCTAATTGCAGTGGCAGGGATGCCATTTGGGATTTTTAATAAACTGCGAAAGAAACAGGTCTGAAGACTACTTATATTTTTAACTATAAAAGGGGCCCACAATTCTGCCCCATAAAGGAAGGAGGTCTTAACCTTACTGTTAAAAATAAACCTCGACGGCCATATCGACATGTTTTCTCCCTCTTGCTGAAAAGAACCCCAAGATAGCCTGGGAAGTTCTCTTAGCAGCCAAATGGGCTTTCTGATGATGCTTGTTCCAGCTTCCATGGGCATGAAAGTAAATGCCCAGGTACTTGAAACACTTTAATTGTTGGAGTTTCTGTCCATCCATGGACCAATCATAGATCCTCCACCCATTTGAGAAAACAACAATCTTTGATTTTCCATAGTTTATAGTTAATTTGTTTCTGACACAATATGCTGAGAAGGCTTTCAACTGTTGAATAAGCCCAATGCGGGTCTGAGAGAGAACTGCCAGATCGTCTGCATACAAGAGGACACCTATTTCTTTGGATACTAGTTTGGGGGGGGGCGGGGATTGTCTGTGTCAAAGTTGGGATTACATCATTGATAAACAAATTGAATAGGGAAGGAGCCAATGCCCAACCCTGTCTTACTCCTTGATTTAACCCTATGTCCTTTGTAAGGTGTCTCTCATTATCCATCTTAAGCACCACAGTCAAATCCTTATACAACATCTGAATTAAAGACAGAAGCCTTCTGTCAATAGCTCATTTTTCCAATTTTTCCCAAAGAAGCTTCCTATTTACAGAGTCAAACACTGCTTTTAAATCAAGGAAGGCTGCATACAACTTCCCATTTTTAGCTCTATATTTTTCGATTAAATGGGAAAGCATCAAACAATGCTCCACTGTGGCCTGGCCCTTCTGGAACCCAGCCTACTCCAGGCGCAGTATGTTGTTATGATGCATCCAAAACACCAGTCTATTCAAAAGAAATTCAGCATACATTTTGCTAACCACACTGAGTAAGCTAATGGGTCTGTAATTTGCTGGATCAGTACGTGAGCCCTTTTTATAAATGGGAATGATTATCACCTTGCTCCAGCCCATCAGGATTATTCCTGAATTGTTGATAGCGGAGAAGAGGGCGGTTAGCACAGGAACCCACCAGTCCATAAGCGCTTTTATACATTTGATTTGGATCTGGTCTGGTCCCGGAGCTTTATTATTTTTAAATGAACCTATGATATCCGCCAGCTCTACCCCATCTACAGGGGACCAGGCAGGCAACAATTTGAACTCGATCTCAGAGAGTTCCAGAGCACCATCAACCATGTTTGGGGCAAAGAAACCTCCCAAAAATGAGGGGAGATTGGAAAGATGGGGGCAGTTTTTTCCTTCTTAATGGAGCTGTTTATCAAATACCAAAACTTCCTAGTGTCCTGGGTTTTACTTGCTTCAAGGAGCGCCCTCCATTTTCCTGTCCAAAGTGAAATTTTTTAGATCTAATTAATTTTTATAACCACTTCTCAGAGAAAAATATTCAGGTGACAAGTGGGAGCTAGTACTTAATCTGTAGTCTGTGTACACCTTCCTAACTTTCTCCCAAGCTACATGACAATCACGGTCAAACCATGGTTGATTACTAAGCTTAATTGTACCCAGCGTTACACTTGGCCGAGACAAGCCTGCAATACATGGTTGAATAAAGAAACCGAAAGAGTTAAATGCATCCAACACGACCAAATTCTCATCGCTCCCCAATATGGAGGAGTAAAACAGAGAACATGACTCAGCCTTCAATATATGCTCTAATGAAGATGCTACCTGCTGGTTCCATTTGACTGAACAATGGTGATCAAAACAGTTTAAATTTAAAGGAGGTGCAGCCAAGCAAAGCTGTGGATTCCTAGGCAAATTAAAGAAGAGAGACAGAGGAAGATTATCACTAACTATGGATGATCCCACCACAAAGTCACTCAGAAAAATTAGACCATCTGTTGAGACCACAGCGAAATCAACTACGCTGGAAGCCTGCAGTCCAACAAAAGTAAATTCCCCACATGAGTCACTAAGTCCTGACCCATTTATTATATGGAGATTTAAGCCTGCAGTTATATTTGCAAATCTTATGCCAGAAGAGTTTATTATTTGGTCCTTAGACTTCCCCGAATTTAGATTTGTAGGTGGAGGAGCGGAAACTGTATCACAATAAATTTCCAACAAGTCGTCATTGAAACCCAGTCTGGCGTTAAAGTCCCCATCCATAACAAAGAAGGCCTTGGGATATTTGATCAGCAATTCAGAGGTCATATTTTCCAAATTTCACCAAATAACTGGGTTAAAGGAACCAGCATTACTTGGCGGCACATAAACCGTAAGTAAAATGATCAGATGATCGCTGTATTTTATTATCACCCCTAATGCAAAGGGAGATTGCTTCATTTCAGAGATCAATTTAAATTCAAGGCTTTCATGAAACACCCCAAGCCCTCTCTATGGTGCCCTCTTGCACAGATCGATATAGCAGGCAGACAAAAAGAGGTATAATGCTCCAAGTCCAGTGGTTCTTTAGCCCAGGTTTCCTGGATAAAAATAATCTGATGTTTCTTAATATGTGAGAGAAAATCATCATTATTCTTATGAGAGTGCCACCCAGATGAATTCCAAGAACACAATGAGAGTAAAGTAGGACCATGGTAATTCAGGAGTCATGGGGTGACTGTAGAGACTGCCTGTGTGGAAGAGGGCGAACTTTGATCCTTGGGCTGTGATGGCAAACATTCCATATCAGCCTTGCATGATGTAGCCTTATTTATATGAACTGCCAAAGGTTCCAGGTGGGCAAATTCTACAGGTAATCTAAGATCCTTTGCTGGGGATAAAAGTGTTGCAGAATGGGGGGAAACCAC
>QEPC01007092.1:79773-99499 GCA_003113815.1 Sphenodon punctatus
GGGCCGTGGGTAGAGGTGGGTGGAGATGGATGTGTGTCTATGTAAAAGGATACACACATACCTCCACTCACCACGCTGAAACACCCATACCCCACCCACCCATGTCTGTGTAAAAAGGGCCTCTGTTTCCTTCATTCTATTGCACTTTTCTCTTTTCTTAAGGTTTCACCATTCCAATTCAGTTCTTCTGGGTTTGGTGCATTATGCACCATGGCAATCAGTAACCTTGTGAGATAACTAGTGGGCAAGGTTCTACCATACATACACTTGCTAAAAACTCTTGCTATAAATGGATGAACATCATTTGCTGTTTTTAAATGCTCAGACATTCATTTCTGCAGCAGTACCACAAGGTGATAAAAGGTTAATGGCAAAGCAAATACATAAAGGGTAGGGCTGCTCTAGTTAAAGCTGAGCGTGCTGTGGAGGTTGTCAGCATATTAAGCTAAAACAAGACACAAGTTATCCCAGGTGCAATTTAAAGTAACTGTTCAAATCTTGCTCAGACCTTTGTAGTTGCAAGATGAAAAAACTGACACTTTGGTTCTCCTTCCAGATGAGTTTTTGTTTTGGTTTGATTTTTTTCCTTTACAGAATCTTAGTTTGAGACATAAACTTACAACAATTAGGACATGTTTGAATTAAAGATATATTTCCCAGTTTCTTAGACTTTAAATAGATTTCCTGGTTGGGTTTTGGTTTGTGAAGAGGTAAATGCACATCTACTCACATTCTCTCTCTCTCGCTCTAGCTGCAAGGACCTGGTTAAATCAAAGACCAACAAAGCCCAGGATAGTAGAGCTGTAATCAAATTCGAGGATTAAGCCAAGAAGAGGCAGTTGGTGCTTTAAAAAAATAGGTGGAGTTTGGGGAGTAAGAACAGGGTGGAGGGGGAACACAATGCATACACACACCTTAAAGTGCTGGTCTTTCAATCTTCTGGGTTTACAAGTCCACAAGCAAGTTCCAGATGCATTACACACAGAGAGAGAGAGAGAGAGAGAGAGAGAGAGAGAGAGTCTTGAGGCAGTTCCTGAATGCATTCTTCACACAAACACTGCCCTGAGGCAGCCTAGAGTAGATGCAGCTGTAGACATGAGAGGCTGTCATGGAAACCAAGTGATCACAGCTGCCTGGAACAAAGCAGTTTCCCAGGAGAATGTTTTACTCATAAAAGTTCTGGGAGAAGTTCTATGCAGAAGTTCAAGGAGCCAGATGTTTAAGATCTGGGTGAGTGATTTAGACACACAAAGTCCAGGATGTAACAGCAAATATGCAGGAGAAATGTGTGTGTAAAAACACCCAGTGGGAGAGAAAGAATTTAGCTCGACTAGGCGAGGTGAGGCGTGATATGGAACTAGGCCTTACCAAGGAGAGGAGGAACAACAAGAACCCAGATAGTGGGAGAGCAAGGACTTAGCTAGGCAAGACAGGACAACAAGGAACCAAACATAATGGAATGGAATTCAAGGTGTAGCGGGGCAAGACTGGGGCACAGAGAAAAAAAGACATACACCAATGGGAGCAGTGATGCTAGAAAGAGGAAGAGCCCTAGCAGTGTGGGGGAAACAGTAAGGAACTGGAACACTCACAAGGCACTATATTGAATAAGAGTAGACACTCAACGGGAACTACAGGATACAGAGAAGCTGTGGAGGGAAAACAGAACACATAAGGGTATAAGGGGACACACATATGCAAACAGAGAAAGGGAGGCAACACACACTACAAGAAGCACAACTAAGGGAAGCAATGCCAGAAACAAGAAATGGAGAGACAACAGAGATGGGATTTTTCATTTGAACTTCCTGGAATTGGATTTCTACCCCCAAGCACTGAAAGATTAAGTTCATGGTAATTAAGCAGATATGAGGGAATGCACACAAAAACAGGGCATAGATCCATGAAACAGATCCATGATCTGGACCCTCTTCCTCCTCAGAATGCCCTTTAAACACTCCTGCCCCCCAGCTCCTTTGTGGCCCTCAGAGCTTGTACTGAGTTTCAAAGTGGCCCTTGGAGGGAAATTTTCCCCTATATCTGCTCTAAAGGGGCTCCTGGCACATGTCTGCCCCCCGAAAGGTGTAGGACAGGTTTGCTGCATCCACCCCTGGAGACTTATGGAACCAGAAAGGTTCTGGTATGCTCTAGAGGAATTACCTCCTGAGCCTGATGACTGTTCGCTCGATGACGTCATTGCTTTTTGGAACAGCTTTTTGATTGAGGCCATCGACCGAACGGCCCCATAACATCCGCTTCCAGAATGCCGATGATGGAGGTCACCGTGGTTCACAAAGGACCTGTGCCAGATGAAGCAAGATGGATGGCGGTTGGAGCACCAGTGGCGCCGGACTTGGACTGAAGCTGACCGATTGCAGAATAAAGCTAGTTTAAGAGAATATGCTGTTGTTGTGCGGGCAGCAAAGAAAGAATTCTTTGATGCCCTCATTGCATCTGCAAAGTCACATGCAGCAGAGATTTTCCGGGTGGTGCAGCAGCTGGTCAGTCCAGCTTCTCTCCGCCTGGAACTGGAATTTTCCAGTGTCCGCTGTGACACGTTTGCAGACTTTTTGTGGATAAAATCACTAAGATTCATCACGTTCTCAATGCTGCACTTATGACAGGTAGTGAAATAGAGGTAGCGGAAGCCCCTCCATGTCAGTATTTGTGGGATCAGTTTCAGTGGGTGTCACCCGCTGACACGGCTGAGGTCCTTGGGACAGTGCAGGCCACCTGTTATGAGTTAGATCCATGCCCGTCCTGGCTGGTGAAAGCCAGCCAGGAGACATTAGGGCCACTGCTGGCAGGGGTGGTCAATGTCTCCCTTGGTGAGGGCAGGGTGCCGAACCGCCTCAAGGAGGCGGTGGTGCAGCCCCTGTTCAAGAAACCATCTTTGAGTGTTGACTCCCCAGCCCGCTATCAGCCAGTCTCTAACCTTCCCTTTTTAGGGAAGGTTATTGAATGAGTGGTGGCCCGGAAGTTACAGGGACATCTAGACTGGGTCGGTTTTCTTGATCCCTTGCAGTCTGGCTTTTGCCCGGGGTTCAGCACAGAGACTGCACTTGTGACTTTGATCTATGACCTACGCCGTGAATTAGATCAGGGCAGATCATCTATTTTGATCTTGTTGGATCTGTTGGCACCGTTTGATATCATTGATCATGAGATGTTGGTGACAAGGCTGCAGGACCAGGCTGGGGTGAGTGGGATTGTTTTAGAATGGTTCTGCTCATTCCTGGCAGGGAGAACTCAGTGAGTGGTTCTCAGGGAATACACGTCAGCTCCCCAGGACCTCACATGTGGAGTCCTTCAGGGTTTTATTCTGTCCCCTCTCTTGTTCAATGTGTATATGCAACCTTTGGGGGTGGTCATGAGATGGTTCTGCGTACGATGCCATCAGTACACCAGTGATACACATCTAATCTCTCATTTTGTGGAGATCCAGGCCCGGCAGTCTTGGTGCTTACCCGGTGCTTGGCAGCTGTGGGGGACCGAATGAGGGTGAATCGACTGAGACTGAATCCCGACAAGACGGACATGATGGTGGTGGGTAGGGCTGAGGGGGTGGTAGCTCTCGTTATCAGTGGGGTCTGCTCCCCTCTGGCTGCTCAGGTCCGTAGTTTGGGGTTGCTCCTTGACCCACAGCTCCGCCTGGATTGTCAGGTGGAGGCTGTGGTGAGGGAAGCATTTCGCCAGTTACATCTGGTGCAATGGCTGCGGCCGCATGTCTCCGTCTCGGACCTGGCAACTATCATCAATGCTTTCATTATCTCTCAATTGGACTACTGTAATGCACGCTACATGGGGCTACCTTTGCAAATGATCCGGAGGTTGAAGCTGGTGCAGAATGCGGTGGCCCATCTCTTAACAAGGACGGGTGGTAGTGAGCACATTACACCTGTGCTCCGTTCTCTGCACTGGCTGCCGATAGTCTATCAGGCCCAATTCAAAGTGTTGGTGATGACCTTTAAATCCCTAAATGGATTAGGGCCTGCTTATCTGCGAGACCGCCTCAGGCCCCGGGTGATTTTGCTGCCCCTGCGGTAGGTTGGGGGCACCCAACTCAAGATCCCCCAGGTATCCCGACATTCTCAGTGGCCATACCAGGGCTATGGAACTCCCTCCCGATGGAGGCCCATTTATCCCCAGACCTCCCCTCTTTCCAAAGATCGTGTAAGACCTGATTGTTCCGCTGGGCCTTCAGGGAAGGGGGGGGAGTAGGGTGTGTGTGTGTGTGTGTGTGTGTGTGTGTGTGTGTGTGTGTGTGTGTGTGTGTGTGTTTGTGTGTATTGCCTTTCAGCATTCTGCCTTTTTAGTAATTTTTTAATATTTTAATTATTTCATTTTATTGTTAGATTTTTTATGTTGTTCGCTGCTCCAGGAGGATGCGGGGTAAAAGTGTATTAAAGTAAATAAATAAATAAATAAACGTAGAGAAGGCCTGAAACTGCTTCTTACTAACCACTTAGCCTTTGCCAGAGGTGAGAATATGAACCTAGGTGTTCCTGCTTCTAGTTTTATGTTTATATCACAAGATTGTTTTATGATCTTTTCGTATACAATATAGCTGAAACAGGTAGAAAAACAGCTGGTGGGCAGGGTTTTTTTCCATTTTGAGTAGGCCACAAATCAACCCAAACAAAATTCAAAGTGTTTCTGATTTTTTTAATTTTGAATATTTTGTTTGTTTTCATTTTCATTCCTTTGAGTTTTGTTTATTTAATCTATTTTGTTATTTTCTCCAGGAAAATCCAATTTTCTTGTTGTTCCTGGGAAAACAGCGAAAGAGACAAAATAAATGAAACTGAAACAAACGAAAATGAACAAAAAATATTCAAAATTTCAGAAATCAGGTGTTCACATGAGCAGTATTCTTTGTTTGTTTTGTTCATTTCAGATTGAATCATCTAGATTTGACAGGTTTGCTCAAATTTTCACATGCTGGGGTCAGCTCTAGTATCCTACTTAAGGGTAGGGAATTCACTCAGAGATACAGAAAGGGTCAGCTAGTCCAACTCTCAAATTATTTGATTCAATGGCACTTTTCTGTATTATAAAATGACATCACTTTTTTACTATTGCCTTTTAAAGGTACTGTGCCTTTACCATTAAAAAAAGTAGATAAGAAAAGCTGACTGTTAATGGAATCAATAATCTATTGGTTCATGATCTGCATGAGTCAGATGCTGATGTAGCAAAACAGGGACTCGCTGACCTTTTGTTCTTTTCCATCAAGAATTTACTCATCCAGAGTTGACCTCAGCAGAATGTCTATCAGAGCACACAATATACAGCTTCTAGATAACTATGACTTCAGTCTCTACTCCATATTTCAGCAGAGGACAAATAAATTCAAAAGCTAATTGTATAAAAGTAGACTAACTAACAATGTAAAAGCACATAAATTTAACACAAATAAGTTGGGTGGACTGTTAAATGTATCTAATTTTACTTTAGGTAAAATGTGTCCTATTGATTAAAGCTTAAATGGGTAGCAGAATAATATTTGTGGGGTTTCTTCGCGACCAGATAGAGACTGTCCCCTAGCAAAATTTATCATGACACCATGTTTTCACAATTTTGATTATTTTATTCATTTTCATTCAAACTCTCAGTATATTGACTTTCATCACCTCCTGTTTGTCAATGGCCTGTTAAGTATTTACACACAGATCTAAAAAATAAAAACTTTCAGTAACCAATGAAAAGGGATTGGGTAAAAACTGGAATCAGACAAGCCACTGTGAAGTTCCGGGTGTTTTTAAACGAGCCCTGAGGGAGGGGCGGGTCCATGGCCACTGAGTGGGAAGGTTGTGGGGCGCACACACACACACACAAAATGTTGGATGCGTGGGCGGTGGGGGCCATGCGTGGATGCATCTCATTTAAAAATACCCTTAATCTTTGGAAACCACATGTACCCTCTATATCTAAAATATGATTTTAAGTTTATTAATATTGCAGTGTACAGTCTTCCCATGTTTTGCTCTTGTCTTTCAGGCTCTGCCTTCTGTTTGACCAGGATTCCAAGTCAATTATATTTACATTTATATCCCACCACCTCCCATCAACAGACGGCTTGGGGCGGCTTACAAAATACATTTTAAAACCATAAAAACAATAAATACAATAAAAATAAACAGAGAGGTAACCTAAAACCAACATAAATAAGGGTAAAACAGTAGGACTAAAAAACCCCTCCCCTCCCATGCTACCCACTCCCTTCCTCAAAGGCCTGGGTGAACAGCTAGGTTTTACAGGCCTGACAGAAGGCCAGCAGATTAGGGTCCAGGTGAGCTTCATCCAGGAGGGAGCTCCACAGCTGTGGTGCAGCCACCAAGAACGTCCTCTCCATCATGGCCCCCCGATTAACCTGAGGGGCATCCAAGAAGGCGCCCCCAGTGGACCACAAGGATTGCCGTAGGGTCCGAGGAATGAGGTGGTCTTTCAGATAGGAAGAGCCCAAGCCTTGTAGGGCTTTAAAGGTTAAAACCAGCACCTTGAATCGGGCTCAAAATGCTATAGGCAACCAGCGCAAAGCTCAGAGCACTAGTGTTATGTGCTCCCTACAGCCCATCCCTGTCAGAAGACCGCCACCACATTCTGCACCAGTTGCAACTTGTGAACCATCACCGAGGCAGTCCTACATAGAGTGCGTTACGGTAGTCCAGCTTCGAGGTGATAAATGCATAGATGAGGGTGGCCAGGTCAGAGTCTGAAACATATGGCCAGAGCCTCCTCACAAGATTTAGCTGGTGAAAGGCTCCCTTCGCCACCACCTAAACCTGGCAATCCAGCCAACATCTGGGGTCCAACAGGACTCCCAAGCTCCAAACCTGGGGGGGCTAGCGAGGGGCATCACCCCTGCCGCCCAACCCACCATCACCTCCATCTTATCGGGATTCAACTTCAGTCCGCTCCACCTCATCCAGTCATCCACTGCCTCCGGGCACTGGGCCTAGGTCAGATGAAAATGAGAGGTATAGCAGGGTGTCATCAGCATATTGGTGGCAACGCATACCAAACCATCTCACAACTTCCTCCAGGGGTTGCATATAGATGTTAAACAGTAATGGAGACAAAATAGAACCTTGCGGTACACCACACGAGAGGTCCCTGGAGCTAGATGTTTTAGCCCCCAACACCACCCACTGGCTCCTTCCTGAGAGGAATGAGCGGAACCATCCAAGGACCATCCAATCCACTGCTCCCCCAGGGACTGCAGTCATCTCAAAATAACTCATGGACCACTGTATCAAATGCAGCTGAGAGATCTAACAGGACGAATTATGTTGAACGCCTGAATCCATCTCAAATGCAGCTGAGAGATCTAACAGGACAAATTATGTTGAACGCCCCGAATCCATCTCTCAGCGGAGATCATCCACCAAGGCCACGAACACATTCTCTGTGCCATACCCTGGGCGAAACCCCGATTGAAAGGGGTCAGAAAAGAAAACTGATGCCATCCAGGTGACCCTGGAGCTGTTGTGCCACTACCTGTTCAATAACCTTCCCTAAAAAGAGAAGGTTAGAGACAGGCCAATAACTGGTGCAGAATACAATGCTCAACAGCAAGAGAAAAAGAGAATGAGAGCGAGTGGGAAGATGAGCATTAGGAATAATGTGAAGTGGGCAAAGCCAATGATTCACTGTACTTGTCCACCACCACCTTACCTCACTGCTGGTGCTAACACTACCAGTCCCTCAGCAGCAGAACAGCAAGGTGAGGTGATGGTGGGACCCCAGTGCAAGCTTAGGGGAGCAACCATAAGTTTATTTATTTATATTCATTTAATACATTTATACCCTGCCCCTCCTGCAAACAGCTCGGAACGACTAACACATTTCACATAAAAACATTGAAAATATTTAAAACCATCATAGAAAATCTTAACAATTAAAACAGGGAGATGGAGTTAGAGATGGCATCTTCCTGTCAAGAAAATCCCTAAGTGAATTCTCCCTGCTGCCTCTCCTTGTTACATCCTGAATACAAGCCTTTATGAGGAATGGTTTTAGGAATTAGGCATGATTGTCTTAGACAAGAGAAGGTGTGTGGATGGGGGAGGGAATGATGACAATTTTCAAGCAAGTAAAAGTCTGCTGCAAGCAATTTGGTAAATGCCTCCTTCTCCCTTCGGTTTGTAGGGTGGAGGGGATTCAGTCCCGCTTCCTTAGGAGACTGATGGGCTACCAAATGGAACCCCCACTGTGGCCCTGAGTCTGGAAGCAGGCCAAACCAGTTGGATGGTGGCTGCCTGGTCTCAGGTAACAAATGGGTCTTTCACTGGATTATATTGACAGTGTATCTCAGGGAGGACCCGAAAGGTGATTCTGACCAGACACTTAGATATATCCAGACAGAATGAGGTGGTAGCAATCAGGGACACCTCGTTCCTAAGGATTACCTTCACTGGTACCCTCCCCAGGGAATGATGGACAATTATTTGACTTCGTCCATCTCTCCAAGAGCGTAAAATTTGATTATGAGACTAAGAATGATCAGCCTTCCA
Source organism: Sphenodon punctatus (assembly GCA_003113815.1). Classification (NCBI taxonomy): domain Eukaryota; kingdom Metazoa; phylum Chordata; class Lepidosauria; order Sphenodontia; family Sphenodontidae; genus Sphenodon; species Sphenodon punctatus. The sequence goes on from QEPC01007092.1 coordinate 88,290, forward strand.
ACTGCCCTCTTAGAAGGCAGATTTCAGAAGGTTTGTTTTGAAACAAGATTATGTCCATTTGACATGCGGGAGGTGGAAACCTCGCTCCATGTGATACTTAATTGCCATCTATACGAATCCCTTAGGACTCAGTTCCTGTCTCCATACCTATTGAAATACTCTCAGAGGTCGGATGATTGGTTATTCCATTTCTTTTTGAGGGATGGGGATCCTGGTGTAACTAAGGGTGATTTCAGATGAGACAGGGTGGCATTCGCCCCATCCTGGAATCACCCAAATTATTCCCCGCCGGAATCACTCCGGTATGGCCAACAGACGTGACGGGGGATGCCGATGGGGAATCGGAGAGGGGGAGTGGCCGCACGGTGCAACATGGGGCCACATGCCCCTGTCCCCCATGCTTCCCCACCCCCGCCCTCTGGGGAGACAGGCGGGCGCCACGACCAATGCAGCTGCAGCGCCCACCCAAAATGACCACAGTCCGGAATCCCGGCAGGGATTTCGGGCCATGATCGCAGCCCAGAAGTGACAGGCCCCTTCATCCCTGCTGGGAATCTCATTCACCACACGATCGGCGCCAGTCCCGCCGGTCCAGCCGATTGCATGGTGAATGAGGTTCCCAGCGGAGATTGAGCGTGGTTAACATCTGGGGGGGAACTTCCAGTTCCCCAACAGATGTTACAAGGGCATTCCCCACCACAGGGAATTGACTGTGGTTGAGCTTGATCTCTTAATGTCTGAAAATACCCTAACGGTCTTGCCCTTTTTTTGGTTTTAGCTTTAAAACAGAGGGCACTTTTCTTGGCTCATACAGTTTGTGAGGAGACCGGCCTTCTGTAAAGAATTTCCTTTAAATGATTTAGTTTGGTCTATATACAGTTTGAATATTGTACTCTTGATAATACTGTTTAAATTTTCCTTTTATTGGTGCTAAGTTATCTTTCTTTCTTGGGATTTTACCCCAAGATGTTTTATTCTCTCTATTATTGTTTCTGTTCTGTGTTTTTCTTTCTTTCTTTGTCCCAGCAATGGCTTCTGCCAAACTAATAAAATTATTATTATATGGTAAATGATCATTCATAAGGTAATGGGCTTACACTGAAGGAGGAAAGATGTAGGTTGGATTAATATTAGGAAAAACTTTCTGCCTATAAGAATAGTTAAGCAATGGAACAAATTACAAAGAGTTTGTAGAGTCAAAATCATGGAAGTTTTCAAAGCTAGGTTACCTAAAATCTCTAATGGATGCTTAGATAATGGTTTATATGATTTCTCAAGAGCCTCTCCAGCTCTAAAATTCTAGTAGTCTTTATATTTCTTTTTTTTTTTTAAAGAATTGTATCTCTTAAACTGAAAATGTTGTAAAAACAATGGGTATTACATGACTGCCTGCTTAGGCCCGTTGTGGCCCACTTTGACTCACAGGCTACTGTCACATTTCTTGGAGCCCTGCCCAAGCTGTGATTAAAGGCTAGCCCAGGCTGTGATCCTAGAGACCTCCGGGGGGTCACACCTCAGTCTACCGTCTGCCTGATCGGACGAGAGCAGGATACAATGTTTGTTACAACCTACCATGGCCTGGTCTGGATCAGTCCTGCAATGGTCAGCCACCATGGCAGTTGTCATAGGCAGCCATGGCTGTTCTTCATTCATTCAATTTTTATCAAACCTTTCCCTCAAAGGCTCAGGGTGGGATGCAGAAATATATAATACATAAACATATATAAAACATATTAGAGCAACTAAAAGAAACCCTATCCCCCAACCCTACCCCTAAACTCTGAATCCCATGTGACCCAATCCTATCCCATCCTGCCAAATGCCTGGCCAACCAAAAAGGTTTTCCATGTCTTCTGAAAGGTAAGCAGACTCGAGATTACCAGATCTCCAAGAGGAGAGAGACAGTTCCATAATTGTGGAGCAGCCACCAAGAACACCTCTCTGTATACTAGAGCTGAAACAAGAGTGTGGTTTATTCTCATGAGAATCGTGCGAGATTCTTACAGCCCTAGCAAGGTTTCACAAGATCTTGCTAGGATTTTTGAGGATCTTTCAAGAGTCTCAAAAATCCCCCAAATGCTCTGCACATGCACAAAATGGTTGCAAGGGCCATTCTATGCATCCATGACTACCTAGTAGCCATTTTGCACATGCGCAGAACATTTTTGGGGGCGTTTTTGTAGCGCTCAAGAACCTTGCGAGTATGGTGGTGAGAATGCAGATTCTCACAAGATTATCGACCTAGACAATCTCACCGAGAAGCCCATTCTTGGCAAGAATCTCTTAGGGGTCGAAATCTCATTTTAGCCCTAATATGTATGCTCATTTTATGAACTTTACAGGCAGTTGGTACTCACAAGAGGGCATCCTCGACCGATCTCAGAGGCTGTGACAGAACATAAGGGCAGAGGCAGTCTTTTAGAGGCAGGGCAGCCGGCGCTGAGCACCACACAAGGGCAGAACCACCCATCTGCACATTCATATGGCTCCCCGGTCACCTCCCCTCAGCTCAACCATATGAACATTTCTTCCGTGGCCAGAACTAATCCTGACCAGATTTCCAATTGCTTCCCGATCCAGATCAAATCATGATGGTGGTGGTTTGCCTTCACTTATGTTAACACCCATGGTGGCATACAAATGCGATAATAAAATATAAATATTGGAGCACTGCAAAGACGTCCCCCAAAATGTTCTGCCCATGTGCTAAATGGCCACCTGGGGGCCATTCACGCACAGACCTGGTTGTTCCATCAGGCTTTTGGAGAAGGAATCAGGTAGGGTGGGTGGTTTTGAGGGTTAAGGTGGGAGATTTATTTTGTAGTATATCCCTTTTTATGATTTCCCCTTTTATGAGATTCAACAGATTCTATATTTGTATTTTTAACTATTTTAAATTTTGTTTAAAATTGTAAGCCACCTTGAGCTGCTTTGCAGGAGGGGCAGGGTATAAACTATGCAAAATAAATAAAAATAAATAAATAAAAAACTATCATTTGTTACTGAGTTGTTTTTTCTCTATTAATGAAGTTATCCAAATGCAACTGACTGAGCACAAAATTGTTTTTCTACTGTCTAATTCCCAGAATATATCAATAAAACCATACCAATTAAAATAATATTGGATGAGTTTTGTTTCTAAATGCCTTTGCTATACTGTATTCTGTGCATTAATTCATACACTGAGGCTGCTTTTAGACGTACACAAAGCACACATGGCAAAAAAACATGCCGCGTGTAAAAGTCCCATGGGTGGGGTTTAGACACAACATTTCACACATTAAAGCTAGTAATACATTCTTTTAAAACTGTGAACTAAATACCGCGCGGATCTGGACCGCACCGTTGTCTAAAAGTGACTTAAATTTCAGTTCAAAGAAAAAAATCAGTCTCAGAAATACAAATCAGTTTGTGATAGCTAATAATCTATGCAAGCATACAGAAATAAGACCAAGTTGGTGGTTTACAAGATTTGTGCTCTCCTTTCGGTCTGCTTTCACACATTACAAGATGGGCTATTATAATAACTTGAGATATCGTGTACATTTGGTGGCTTTTACAAAGGCCTAAGATCTTGCAGCATAAAAAACCAATTGTGCATTCATACATTTTTTTAAATTGCATTATTGTAATACCCATTATTATCTTAAGTTATTATAAAAGCCCATTTTTAATGTGTGAAAGCAGCCCCCTCCTCCCCCCCTGCCCTCTCTCTCCAAGTATCATTATTGGTGATCTCAGCCTTGCATACCTGTCCCAATATTTGTACCAACTTTTATTATATTGCCAAAGTCCTCCTGCCTTATGAAGAATACACACTTGAAATCTTATTGGATTTATATTGTGACTCTTGGTAAAGGGAGTTACATCTACAGAGCAAAGTATAGAATTTTATTTTGTGCTTCAGTTAGTGCCTTTCCTAGTCAAGCACATAGTCAAAATTGCCAGTCTTGGATTTTCTTCCACCAGAGGAGTAGAGAACTACATCTGCACATTCCCAGGAAGCAGTTTAACGTGCCAGCATTTTCAGATTGTGACAGTCTCAAGCAAATACTAGGATTATCTTCCCTATGCTAATAGATTCCTGTCATTCATCTGCTAGACACTTAACTATTTGGGGCCACACATGGTAGTCCTGTCACTTGATTACTGGAAGGTAAAGCAATTAATAAGAAAGAATGACTTAACTCTATGAAAAGCCAACATTCCTTATCTAGCATGTTACTTGCTACACCGATGTGGAATAGAACTCCGGCTTAAGACCAAAGTGGGACTGGAAAACACTGTAAACTAATGTTCTGTAAGTAGCACTAACATATTGTCATCGGATATTCACCCATTAGTGAAACAAAATAGAAACATTTCACTTGAGGATAAGGCAGAAATCATCTTCACACAAAAGGGTTGTGTAGAGTTTTGATTTTAATGGGATCAGATCAGTAAATTGTGTATTTCTACACAATGAGCCTTATCTAGAACATGCTTAGTGCTTACAAATGTAAGCATGTACTAGATAAGGCTTGTTGTAATGCAGTGTTTTTTAGCATCCCCCAGTACATAATTCAGTGCTTAGCTCATTGGGGCTTTAGTACATGATTACAGGAAGGGGGCGGGGGGTACTGCTGTTAGCAAAATTAACGAGAGGGAGATCATGTGAGTACCTGATCGTAGGTACAGGGATTCTATAGTTATTTCCCCCTTCTCCTGATTAAAAATCAATAATGAGAGAGAGAGATGCCAAATTCTACTTATACAACAGCTGTAACGTTTCACATCTGTTTTCCATAGTACATAACATGCTGCGACAGAGCATGGCTATGAATGTATCTAATGGCCAGCCTGTAGTGCAGGGGTGGGGATCCTTTTCTGTTCTGGGAGTTACACTGAATATTAGTACAATCTCCGAGGTCCACAGAGGTTGGGGTGGGGGTGCTTAATGGGTTTATTCAAGAAAAGGAGGGCCCAGATCATGAATCTGTGCCATGGATCTGTCCCCTATCCTTGTTTGCATGCCCACCTCTCTGTTCCATTATCCTGAGCTCAGTTTTTCAGTGCTTGGAAGGAGAGAATAGATCCAGGGGCCACATTCAGGAACTAGAAAGGTGCCACATAAAAACTTGCCAAGGGCCACATTTGGCCCCCAGACCTGAGGTTCCACACCCCTGTTGTAGTGGGTTGAGAGTGTCAGTACTAAGGCTTCAACACAAGCCACTGTGTAACTTGAAGATCAGGAACTGGTCTATTCCTCTGGAGAACAAGTTCCTTCACTTTTCACCTAAGCTATGTTCTCTCCACAGCCATGCAATTATATCAACAAGAACATCTGACCTGTGGTGGTTGTGAAGAAAATGGCCAACAAAAGCTGACCTACCATGACCCAGTCTCGCCCCCCTGCCCCGCTCCACCCTCCTTGCCCTCTCCACAGGGAATGGGTTGGCTATGCCAGAGTATAGAATATGATGTTCTTATTGGATTCAGAATATCAAGTGCTTATATCATCCACATTGCTTTGTCAGGATACTGACATTGCTTTGGCCCTTTTTACATGAGCCTCTCCCACACATGGACACCCATCATCTACTTGCGGGAGTGTCTCATGTAAATGTGAAGATGCATGGGTGTGCACTCCCATGACCCAACCCCACGCACAGAGCAACCGGAGAAAAGACAGGTTCCTCCATGCGTGGACATACGTGTGTTCCTGTCTGAACCCTCTACCCTTGCATGGCTCCCACAGCAATGCTCCATCTGCTGCACATGAACCTACCCCCCACCCCACACATGTTTAAAAAGGGCCTTTGTCTGCAAAGTAAATAGAAAACTCATCACAGTGGGCATTAGATGACTCAGATAGCAGGTGGAAACAAGCTGGATGAACTAGACTTGCCACAACCTGAGAGCAGCAAGGGAAGCTTTCCTTGACACTTCCCTAATCACACTGTAGTCCTTCAAAAGAGATTTATGACGCAATTGGTTAGCTTTAGCATGAGTTGAGAACCAACAGTGCTGTACCTGCACAGCCTCCCGCTTCAACCACTTCAAGTGCCCACCTACTTACTTTGTCGGTGATGAATAGGAAAAGCTGTCACAAATCAACGTGAGTATGGAGGAGGTTCTAGAACAAAATGACAAACTAAATACTAACAAATCACTAGGACCAGATGGTATTCACCTTAGAGTTCTGAAGGAACTCAAATATGAAATTGGAGACCTACTGTTAGTAATTTGTAACCTATCACTATCACTATTTGTAAGCTATCACTAAAATCTGCCACTGTACCAGAGGACTGGAGGGTGGCAAATGTAACCCCAATATTTAAAAAGGGATCCAGAGGTGATCCTGGAAACTGCAGACTGGTAAGCTTGATGTCTGTGCCAGGCAAAATGTTAGAAACTATAATTAAGAACAGAATCGCTGGGTATGTTGATAAACATGACTTAATGGAGAAGAGTCAAAATGGATTTAGCAAAGGTAAGTCATGCCTCACTAATCTGTTGGAATTCTTTGAGGGTGTAAATAAGCATGTGGACAAGGGAGACCCGGTAGATATAGTGTACCTGGATTTCCAGAAAGCATTTGATAGGGTACCACATAAAAGATTATTGAGGAAATTAAAAAGTCATGGAATAGGAGGTAGTGTCTTACTACAGATTGGTAACTGGTTAAAGGATAGGAAGCAAAGAGTAGGACTAAATGGTCAGTTTTCACAATGGAGAGATGTAAAGAGTGGTGTGCCCCAGGGACCTGTATTGGGACCACAGTTGTTTAATGTATTCATTAATGATCTGGAAAGGGCCTTAAGAGTGAGGTGATCAGATTTGCAGATGACACCAAGGTTTTCAAGGTAGTTAAAACATGAGCAGACTGTGAAGAACTGCAACAGGATCTTACGAGCCTGGGTGCCTGGGCATCTAAATGGCAGATGAGATTTAATATGGACAAGTGCAAATTGATGCACATATGGGTGTGCATTTTGTTTTAGTTATTATAACAAAAATGTAAATTTTTATTTTTATTTTTGTTATTCGAATAACAAAAACAATAATAATAATGAAAACAAAAATAAAAATGATTTTTTTAAAAAATAATGGGAACACACTGAAAAACGTGTTTCTGGCTATAACCTTTTTGTTGCTTAATTCTGATGGAACTAGGTGAGATAGAGCACTAGATAGGAAGTAAAATGTGTACCAACTTTCAGAATGGACTTGATAAAGGGAACCAATTCTAGAAGCAATTGAATGTTGTGATTTTAAGAAAATCTCCATATGCATTCCTGGCTACACCTTTTCCCATCTTCAATACAATTTGCATGAAACATGGGAAGAGTATGTCCCTCCACCAGTGTACCAGTTATGCCACATTTCAGAAAGATTGGATAAAGTGTCCTGATGTTATAAAGTATTAACTTGAAAATACATTTCCAGCTGTAACATTTTTATATTCCATCCTGTTTACAAGTACTTTGGCAAACATTTGTCACATACCTTCCCTGTCACCCCCACCAAATGACTGGACAATTTGATAAAGGGACCCAATTTTATAAGCAATTGAAGTCATCCCCATGAAAACCATTATTCAGATAAACTGCAGCACAAGCAGTGCCAGTCAGAAGCAGGCACCTGGCATGGCATGGGGAGGGAGACTGTAGGAGGTAGGATGGGGAGAAATACAACAGACTGACAGACACATTCACTGGCCAATTACTGCATGCTTCCAGATTTACAGGACCAATCAGTAGTGGCTTCGAGGTAGGCATAGGGGGCGGCCCTCAGGCAGGCATAGAAGGGACATAAATGGGACTTTGGGGATAGCATCCCAGAAATGAGGATACATAGTTTACACATCCAGGCTGGCCAATTATCATAACAATCACATCCTGCAGCACGGTAGCAGAGTACAAACACATAGATATATGGTAGCAGTAAAATCAGAACAAAACAACAAGAATCTGCTACCTACAAGTAAAATGCTCCCCAATTTAATGACAACCACCAAAGAATAAGGGGAAACAAAACACGAACAAGCCCAGGAAGCAATACACAAAGTACACCCAACGTTTCACCCAAGAAAGAGGCTTCTTCTGTGGTGATGACAAGTTTCCTGGTCCACTGGTAGTGGAACTACAATGTTCTTAAATCTAAAAGAGACAATGGTAGAAGCAAACAGGATTTCAATATATACACATATACACTTAGGCTATAAAGGCAGAGAAATAAACAAATTAATCTTGTAGCATTTTACTTGTAGGTAGCAGATTCTTGTTGTTTTGCACTGTAACAAGGACATAAGAGAATTTCTATTGGCTCTTTCCTAAACAGATGCTTCCGATTTCCCAGTAAGAAGTGGGGGGAAAAATTTGGGATGATCAAAGCACAGAATAAGGGTATTTGGTTGACATTTCTTGTGACCAATTGGTATAAAAAAAAACATCTTATACCACCGTGACATGTAAGAAAATCCCTGGCAATGGCTCATTCTTTGCATATGCTATGCAGGCATATACAATTGGAACCCTTTATCACATATCTCTGATATTTGACAGAGATCCTTAAGAAGGAATGAGATATTGTCCCACAAAATTTCTTGTACACTTGTTTGACTACAAAGATGTTACAGTCAGACATACCTTTATAAGTTAATTGATTATGCCACCAGGACCCTTTATCCAATCCTTCTGAAAGTTGGCATGAGTAGTAAACATGGGGAGGGAAATCCGCTTGCCAACTTTCACCCATATTAGATGGTAGACAAAGAAGTTACATTCAGGAATATATATGCAGATCTTTGCAGAACAGTATAATTCAAATGCTTATAAAATCAGATTACTAAATCCAATATTTCCAGATTTTGGTACACATAATGCCTTCCATGTGAGGTACAATTCCCCCATGTTTCAGCCAAATATAATGAAAAACAAAAAAGGTAAATCTGCAAATCTGTTTTTCATTTAAACCAATGGAAATTGAAAACTAAAGCAAAAGTGAAAACAAAATGTTTACATTTGTAAAAACGAAAACAAAAAATTTAAATAATGAAAGACAAAAATTAAAACAAAAAACAACATGGGTCCCTGGTACACACCTCTAATTGAGACAAATAACCCAAACTATGAGTACACAATGCTAGGTACAAAGCTAGGGGGAAAAGGATCTGGGAGTGATTGTGAACAATACATGGAAATCCTCAGCCCATTGTTCAGCAGCAGTCAAAACAGCAAACAATGTTGGGAGTTATTCACAAAGGGATAGAGAATAAAACTGAGGCTGTCATAATGCCTCTCTACAAATCGATGGTGAAACTGCACCTGGAATATTGTGCAGTTCTGGTCACCCCATCTCAAAAAAGACATAGCTGAACTAGAAAAGGTACAGAGAAGGGCAACAAGAATGAAAAAGGGTATGGAATGGCTTCCGTACAAAAAGAGACTTGACAAGCTGGGTCTCTTCAGCTTAGAGAAGACTGAGAGGGGACATGATAGAATAGGGATGGGCGAACAGAACATGGTTTGGATGTTCGGTCGTTTGGTCCAGGAACTGTGTTCGGTCATTCGGTTGTTCGGCCCGGGATTTTAGTTTGGTTTGGTCATTTGGTTCGGTTGAGTTCGGTTCGACTGAAAGTTCGATGGTCACATGACGCATCAGAAACTGGTGGAAACCGGAAATTCGGAGCTTGTGAGTGTGTGTGTGTGTGCTGTGGCTGGTATGTGTTTGGTTTGATTTGACTGGGTTGGTTTGATTGTGTTTTTTTGATTGGTTTGCCAGGTGGGCTGGTTGATTGTTTGGTGACTATGTGGTGGTGGTAGTTTGGGGCAGGGGGAAATGGAGAGGAAGATTTATTATATTAAAAGAAGGGCCTGTCAGCCAAATAAGGTGATGGAGGAGGTGGAGGAGGAAGAGCCTTCCACCTCTGGAACATCGGGGGTGGTAGTGGTCGGCTCAGGCTCATCAGCTGCTGCTGCTGCCAGGTTTGTAAAGTTAATTTTTGTTTATTGTTCCCTGGAACTTTGAGGGCAAGAAGAATACTATCCCTTAGAGTGAGCTTGATGGCATGCAGATGGGTGGGTGGGATGGTGGTGGGCACTGGCAGTCAGCACAAACAGTTGGCATCAGTGGGTGGCTGGCAGTGGGTGTCTGCCACAGAGAGAGAGAGGGTGTGGGGGACTCTTCCAGCAGTCAGGCACGAGTCAATGGAAGCACCCACCCAAACATGTGAGAGGCTGCCAGCCATCCCTAGCAAGGGTCTCTCTCCCTCCAGCTGCCCTCCCCAGCCATGAGCATCCTTCGGAAGGGAAGGATTTGCACATGTCAGCCTGGGACCCCAAGGAGGGAAGACTAGAGGCATCATCATAAATGCATGATATTATGTGGTGCTCATGTGTTCTGGTTTCAGAGATGCCAGTCCCCGGTGAACCTGAAGGTGCAAGTCGGAGGAGTCACTGCAGCCAGATGGGAAGAAGACGTCTGACATCTGGAGGTGGTATGACCTCATGAGAGATGGAAAAACAACCACATATAAGATAAGGCACGGGAGCTGGAACAACAGGGAATGGTTGCCCTATGACCTGTTAGGAAGTCCCCTGCAGAGAGATTGGCCAATGACCACCCACCCACCACTTGTTGGGGCAGAATACAGGGAGGGCTTGACAGACCATTGGTCTGACACAGTATGGCAATTCTTATGTTCCTATCTTTTTATTTTCTTTATCTTTAGACCTGTGGAAGAAGAATGAAGCGGCACAGACAGGGGACCACTTCGGGGATGATAGTGCACGCTGAAAACATGCATAAGCTTAAGGTGGTGTGGCGGTGGGACTCCGGTGTGGAGCATCTTCAATAGAAGACAGGAGGGAAGGCAAAGGAAAAGGTACGCCACCGCCAACCTTCCCCCGCCTTCAGCTTGGCTGGGGAGTCCCAACTGGAGGAGTCCCCAGCAGCTAGGGCTTTCCGGGCCCAAACCGAGAGGCCGATGAAGTCCCTTATAGATGGACTGGTGGAGTGGTTCTAGGACGTCGAGGTAAGAGAAAAGAAGGTGGAGGCATACTCAAAGTACGTCTCTGAGTACATCTCATCGTAACCAAGCCAAGTACGTGCACTTGAGACCTCGCATCTTCATGAATGTTAGACCCCTTGTCTCTCCCTCTGTTCCCCTTCCTAAGTCTCTCCCCCAGCTCCTGTCTCTCAGATTGTAAGCCCTAGGGGCAGGGACC
>QEPC01007097.1:21734-32317 GCA_003113815.1 Sphenodon punctatus
TCAATGGGGACACAGCGCCCCATTGAAATCAATGAAATAAATCCGGTACCGGTATACCAGATTTAATCCGGGAATCCGGTTTTTGCAGAACTTGTAACCGGTAAATCCGGTAGCCGGTAATGGGCCCGGGGTCCCACCTCTAGTCTTTATTCAACTTCTCTTGGAGGTAGATTTTTACCAACTCCACCTCATGCCAAAAACTAATTTTAAACAAGTTTAGCAACATTGTCTCCATTATATGGGCTCTCAAGGAGTATACCCCCATTTCCAACCTCAGTATAACTGATGGAGTTGAATTTGCCACCTGCATTAGTCTCCTCAGAAATTTATGAAGAATAGGCTCTTGTATTTTCAACATGCCAGGCGAGAGGCCCCATAGCAGAGCCCCATACCTCAGTTTTGCTACAACCTTTGTGTGAAATACCTTAAGGTCAGGAACAAATCTCTGTCCCCCCTTTGTGGAAATTTTTTTACAAATTGCCCCCATAGTTCCCAGTACGCTTGACCTCACGGATTGGATATGAGGAATCCAGGACCCATTATGGGAGAACACTAAACCCAGATAGGTAAAACATTTAACCTGCTCAATTGGGGTTGAGTCCATATACCAATGTTCTTGCTTAAATATAGGTCTGAAGACCATCACCTTTGTTTTTTTATAATTGATTTTCAGATCTTGTAAGCTACACTCCTTAGAAAAATCATCCATCAAACGTCTCAAACCCAGGCCTGAAGTAGATAATAACACTGTATCATCAGCATACATAATGAGTGAGATCCGCCTTGAGCCAACTTTAGGTGCCATGTAATCTCCTGTATCCTGGAGTTTAAAGATAAGATCGTTTACATATATATTAAATAATAGCGGGGCCATAGGCACCCCTGTCTAACACCTCTCGTGGTCTCAATTCTATCAGAGAGGTGACCTAATTTATCAAGTCTGACTTTTAGACCAGTATCTGAGTAGAGGGATCTTATTAACATCAATAACCTTGGGTCCATGTTTAGACTTTGAAGTTTCCCCCATAATTTCTTCCGGTTTACCAAATCGAATGCAGAGGAGAAATCTGCGAATGTAGAGTATATGTTTAGCCCCTTGGCTTTATATTTTTCTACCAGATGGGTCAAAAGGAAACAGTGATCAATGGTACTTTTATTTGGGAGGAAGCCTATCTGTTCCTCAGCAATAATATGATTTTGGTGTAACCACAATTGCAGTTTATTTAACAATATTCTGGAGTAGATCTTTGAAATGATAGGTAAAAGACTAATGGGATGATAATTTTTAGTATCTGATCTGTCCCCCTTTTTATAAATAGGAATCACCACCACTGTTTTCCATAGTTCAGGGATCGAGCCCGCATTATTAATCAATGTGAAAAGGTTAGCTAGAGCTTTAAGCCACCACTCTGGCATTGCCTTATATAGATCCGGAGGAATAAAATCATCCCCCAGAGCTTTGCCATTTTTTAGCAACTCTATGGCTTCATATACCTCCTCCTCTCTAACCAATTCCCATTCAGCAAGAGCTAGAAAACCCCTGTCTGTGGCTGTATCCTGAGGGAGACTTTGAATTAAATATTTCTCTAAAGTGTCGCTCCCATTTGTCGCTACTTATTTTTGGATCGACCAAATGTTGTGGGCCAACAATAGAACCGTTTACCAACCTCCAAAATAATTTCCCATCGTGTCCCTTGAGTGCTATGAGTAATTGATTCCATCTTGTTACTTGAAAATCTTGTCTTTTCGGTGTTCGGTTTGTTCGATATGTTTGCGTTCGGGTTCGAGTTCGGTCATCCGAACAGTTCGAGTTCGGGCCGAACTCCGAACTTCCGAACCGCGTTCGCCCATCCCTAATTTCCGCAAATCGGCACGGAAATCCCTACATTCAGCACCCCACCAATTACTTACTCTCCCCTCTTTTTCCTCTTATTGTAGGGATCTTGGCTCAACAGGACTTTAATAAAGCCAGGAGCCCAGCAGCAACAGCAATAGCTGATTTCCGGTCTGAAGTTGTCTCAAGCTGGGTCCTTAAGCCATTTGCATAACGCGTGGCCAAAAGTTCAGAAACTTCCCTCACAAGGTTTTCCATCCAGGGCCTACGGACCCTACCTGTCTGGGTCGAAAACTCTCCGGGATGAGGTTCAAAGACCACAGAGGAATCTATAGCTCCCTTGAAGGTCACGCAGATAGGAAAGTGGTCACTCTCCACTCTATCTCCCACTACAAATGTCTCAACATAATACAACAGCAGAAGGGAGACCAATGCATAGTCTATGGTACTTCTCCCCCTGCAAAAATGGGAAGGTTAACTCCCCTGGGATGTCCCCCTGGTAGTTACCATTCAAGATGGATAGATTATTATCCAAAACCAGCTCAAAGAGCAGTTTCCCCTCTTTATTTATTTTCTGATCTCTGGAAACCCGATCTATATTCCAATACTCATCCGGGTCAAGCAGATTAGTTTGATCCATATCCTTCCAAAGGGATGAATTAGATGGGCCCATTTTGGCATTGAAATCTCCCAGGATAAGCAGGTCGAAATTGTTATGTTCCTCCTGCTTCCAAGCCAGAAAGACCTTAAATTGCTCCCAAATATTCCCATCCGAAGGGGGGAGATATACATTAATAAGCAAAAAAGTGAGGCCTAACTCAAGGATAACACAGTCCAACATAAAGATGTTATTCTCATAGGTGTCAACTAAATTAATCCTAGCTTTCAATTTATGCAAAATAAATATGCCCAGCCCGCCGGCCAGACGGCCCTTACGATGCAATTTCCTTGCAGGGAGGAACCAGCTATGGTATCCCTCCAAGTAGAACTGGCTATCTTCAGCAAGCCAAAGTTCCTGTAGACACACTATATCATATGATCTCAAATGCAGGGCAAAGTCAGGGTCTAACACCTTATTTGCCCACCCTGCGATATTCCACGATCCCACCCTAATTCCACCATAACCAGCTGCAGGAAGACTACAGGGCATCTCACATCATGGCACCACCAAATGATCTACACCCATGATATTGGTTTCTTGTACTACTTCCCCTACTTGCTGCAAAGCCTGAGGCTTACTCAAAGCTAAGACCAGTTGTCTTTCTGGTTCAATTTTCCCAACTGAGCTCCCCACATCCTGCTCCGTCTGGCCACCTACCCTAATAACACTTTCTAGCAATAACATCCCCTGTTTTCCCCCGGGACTTCTAGCACCTAAAACTACTATAGAACCCTTACCAGGATGTCTTGCCAAAACCTCAGGGTCATAAAAAATATTACCTGAAACTAGTGATTCCTCCCCCACTAAACTACTTATGAATGCCACTTGAGGTTGAGGCAATTTATCCTGGGCTTCATCAGAATTAATTTTATCTAATGCTCTCCATTCTGATGGATTAGTTTCACCACCCACTTTTCTATATAAATTAATTAATTGCTCAATCAAACCTCTCTATTTCCTCTAGTTATTAGAGTCATCATTCTCAGTGGGCTGAACAATACCCTTTAAACTTTCGTTAACCATTGGGCCTATTTCCATTGCCTCTGCGTCAGACAAATTGGGGGCAGAAGCCCCAAGGCACTCCTGTTTAGTATTTCCACACACCCCTCCCACAATTTAAGGCTGCTCCGGTTACAAAATGTGCGCATACTTAGTACCTCACTGGGTTGAGTAGCGATCTTCTCTTTCAATTTAGGAGATGTCTCCTTGTCAAACACTGGGGAGAGGTAAACTTCACTGTTATTTAGCAGCTGCTCACATTCAAATAACCTTGTCACCCACATAGGTGTATTAAATTCTAAATTAATAACCCAACGATTTTCAAAACTAAGAATGTGGGAGATGGTCATTATAATTCTGCGAGTAACAGGAAGCCGTGTAATCACTCGGAGATGCTCTGCTATATCAAGAGCCGAAGCCCACACCGGCAGGCTACCTGAAGGTAGCGGTAGAACTGTTAAGATTACATTGGTCGAGAGATGTCTAAGTACACCAAATTCCTCCGACACAATAATCCACCCAGGCTTTACAGGGTCCATCACTGTGGCCACGTCAGCTTTAGCCAAGGCCATAACTCCAGTAACCACCTTCCTTGAAGGGTCTGTCAGGTGATTCGCCCCAAGGGGGATCAATGATTTGATTGTGTCCGAAAAGTCATCCATCCTTTTACTTTGATGATGCAATTGGTCAAGGACGTGCGAGATCATCTGGGCAGTTAAAAGGATATGCCTGGTCAAATACGAGGTGTTATTAACCTGATCAATTTGTCGGTTGTAATTCTTTAACACCACTGTGGGATCCGAGGAATCAAACTTAGATGAGGCAGATATATCCCCCCCTCCATCAAAGGAGTAATAATCGATCATGAGGCTGGGGAAGAATGTACTTTCGGGGGAGAGATAGCACCCTCACCCTTCCCAGCCCCTCCACAGTTACAACCAGAAGTAAGAAAGCAATCAATCTTCCTTTGTTTCATTACCTTATTTTCCGGGGGGAGAGATTAACGCCACCTCCATATGGGAGTGTTTCTGTCAGGACATATTTCAGCTCCTCAACCTAGGCACCTCAGCTTTTATTCAGAGGATTTTTGGGGCACTCTAAATAATTGTCACCACATACAATGACCACCAAAAATAGGAAAATAGATAAAAACAAGAGAAAACCAAAGCCCAAAGCCAAAGGCAGGGAAAGAGGCCCTGGCCCTGCCAGCTCCCAAGGTCGCGCGCACAAGGGGGCACCCTTGCACGCGCTGCCCTTAGGCGCACTGCCCAGGCGCGCGCCTCTGGCGGTGGCTCGGCTCTTTTGAATCCTGCCTCTGCCGTGTAGCTCCACCCCTCTGCTCACTCACAGGTTGCAGTCAATTACACTGGGCTAGAGCTCCCTCTGTGTAGCAAACCCACGCACCTCGGACACCCACCGGCGGCTCAGCTCTTGAATCCTGCCTCTGCTGTGTAGCTCCGCCCCTCTGCTCACTCACAGGTCGCAGTCAATTAAACCAGGCTAGGGATTCCTCCATGCAGCAAACCCACACACCTCCACTCCAGGAGTTAAGTTTCACCATGCCAGGGTACCCCGGAGAGGGGGATGTGAAGAACCAACATGGTGTCTGCTGAGTTGGCTAGCTTTTGGTTTGTTGTTGTATATATTGTGCACACCCTGATTGGCTAGGCAATTAAACAGCTGCAGCTGCTGCAAATGGCAACACCTGCTGAGGCACCAAGGTGGCACCGAAGTTTTCCTACATTTCCAACGTTTTCCGACATTCTGTGCTTCCGTCTCTGAAGTCCGAAGCTTTGGCAAGAACACCGAATTGCCTCGGAGTACTTGGACTGACTATTCTGATCTTCAAAAATCAGTGTGAATACCCAGAAGTACTATTTGGTTCAGCCCTAAAAAAAAACCAACAACAACAAAAAACAAACAAACACAACCTTGAAGAACTTTTACTTTGCTCAGTATAAAAATACTTTTCTCTTTCAGGTCCAAAACCTCCTGTCTTTCTACAACATGGCATGGGTGCAGATTGCACTGCCTGGATCATAAACATGGCCAACAACAGCCTGGGCTTCATGTTGGCAGATGCTGGCTATGATGTCTGGCTAGGAAACAGCAGAGCAAACTCCTGGTCTAAACGACATTTGACCCTAAAACAGACTGATGGTCGATACTGGGCTTTCAGGTAGATTCTAATGTACTGGAAAAGTTCAGCTTATATGGTTTTGTTCAGACACTGAGCAATTTGTTTTTCTGTTTTCTAAAGCACAAATTAAGGTCTTGATTCAGCAACACAGTTAAAGTACATGAATTTGTTCAAACCTGTGAGTAATCCCAATGAACTATAGCTTGTCCCACTCACTACTCATGTGCCTAAGGGCAGGGACCCGAGTTGACTGTGTTGCTGCAATTTGCAGTGATTTTTGCAGAATCAGCCAATCCTCGCAGAATCAGCCAATCCTCACAGTGCCATGCTAAAATTGCAGTGACACTGCAGTGGGGGCTGTCTGCAGGATCTTTAAATCCTGACTCAGGCATAAACTTGTCACCTGACCCCAAACTAAAACTGCAGCTGCCGTCTGTCCGGTAGGTGTGACCATGACCCGAGGGTAAATAGGCCCCTGGGAGATGAATTGTGGGTGGGTGGGGTCTGAAGGCCCTATGTTTGGGTGAGGGAGGTCTGGGGTTTTAATATGAGGTGGCAATTCTGGGGTGCTGAAATTCCAAAGGATTTGAATTGTGTTTGATTAGCAAAGTTGTAATTCTATGTCAAACCTGTTGCAAATTTGCTTCGCAGCATGCATAGTTTTGTAAATCAAGTTAATTATACAAATATTAATGCTCTTGGTGAATTTGCAGAATTTGACTTCACTGGTTGCAGAATTTAAGATTTTTTGGTGCAGTGAACTCGGGTCCCTGCCTAAGGTTCAGCAAATACTTTATTATCTCCTTGAAGGGAGGCCTGCTGCTTTGCAGCTGCTATTCCACTGCACTAATAACAAGACTGGCAGAAGTTCTTTGCATGAGAATGAGACAAGACCATAAAAGTGGCTCTCAATAGGGGAAGCCTTCATGAAGTACCGGACTGGGAACTTCTAACTAGTGGTGGGGATGTTGGATGACTATAGTCTAAAGACAGCTAGACCTTGCGATAGACATTGGCTGGATAGGTAATGCAAAGTCATGGTTTCTTATGATATCAAGGTTTTACTAATCCAGTTTTAAAAAGAATATGCAAGCCACCTGGCGTCGCTGTTAACAGTGGTGGCCAGGCGACTTCTGGTGTGGGGAGACACATCTAAATGCCACCTGCATGAGATTGATAAAAATAGAAATTATTATTATTATTATTAGTAGTAGTATTAATAATACTACTACTAATAATAATAATTAATGGCGCTAGTTTCTCAGCTCAGCTTTGAAATGAAAAAGGGGAAGAAACAGAGACACAGGGAGTGAGAATCATCCCAACAACCTCCTGTGCTGCTCCATGAGGAGTTGCATGAGGAAATCTCTCTCAGGCTACAGGAGAGCGTCCTTCTTGCTCTTACAATACAAATATGTCCTCCACTGTTCAGCCAATGCAAAAATGCTCCCTACAATAATGAAAGCAAAAAGGTCCCTCCTAATTTACATAAAAGTATATGTGCCAATTGTTATAAATCCATGTGTTAAAATAGCCTGGCCCATCTTTGAGTTTTGACTTGGAGAAGAAAAGATACCAGCCAACTCAAAAGAGGACCAATCACAAGCCTGTATTACCCCCTCACATAAATCAGACTTGAACACCTGGACTTTAGATTTTCTTTACAAACCTCATCTACTTGAGCAACTGCAACAGAGGCAACTGCAGTTTTCTCTTTTGAATTCAGCATGATTAGTGCTTTTCATACTGCTCACTTCTTAAATAGCTGTCTGTTAGAGTGCTCTAGCTGCACTAGCAAAGCTTTAGGTGTACTCTAATATTTCCCAAATATTCCCCCCCTTACCTCCACCTAAGTGAACTCAACCACTTATGTCCCCCTCTATCCCAATAGAAACTGACGTAGTGGTGGAGAATGGGAGATTTTAGGGTTCTTTTATGTCAAAAGAATAAAGGTTATGCTGAAGCTTTCCCCACAATTTGAAACTCATAGAACTTCCCCCCCTGTGTGTGGTGGATTCTGTGTTGTGTACTGAGAGATGAGATCACTCTGTATTATTCCCCAGTGTGGAATCCCTGATGAATATTTAGTGTCAATTTTCTATTGAAGTTGTCTTCACTCTGGGTTCTCTTCTATGTGGATTCTATGACGTTTATGGAGTGTCAAAGTTCTACTGAAGCTTTTCTCGCACTCCTGATTTCTCTTCCATATAATTTGCCATTTAAAAAATAAAAGCAAATTTTAAAAACTGAAAAAACAAGGAAAAAATGTACATATGTGTATATTATCCCCTTACCTAAAACAGACTTTGACACCTGACATTCAAGTTTCCTTTTCAGAATTCTACTACCTGACCTACAAGAACAACTATAGTTTCACCTTTTAATAAATAAATAATAATAATAATGATAATAATAATAATAATTTTTATTTTTATAGTACACCCCTGCCTTTAAATGGCATTAGGAGTGCTTTACAATACAAAAATATAAACATTAATTTAAAACAATTTAAAAGGAGATGGTAAAGCAGGAGGGCAAACTACATCAGGGGAACTGGCAGTGGAGCCTAAAGGTACCTAGAGAATACCTTTTTAGGGATGGTTATTGAATGGGTAGTGACTCAGCAGCTTCAGGGGCATCTGGACTGCATCAGTTTTCTTGATCCCTCGCAGTCTGGCTTTTATCTGGACTATGGCTCTGAGATGGCACTTGTGGCCTTGGTCAATGACCTCGACCATGAGTTGGATCGGGGTCATTCCACTCTACTGATCCTGTTAGATCTATCAGCTGCCTTTGACATGAGTGATCATGAGTTGCTGGTGGCCCGCTTGTGGAACCGGGCTGGAGTGGGTGGAATTGTTCTCAAATGGTTCCGTTCCTTCCTGTCTGATAGGACCCAGTGTGTGGTGTTGGGGGACAATGCTTTGTCTCCCCGGGGCCTCACGTGTGGCATCCTGCAAGGTTTGATTCTGTCCCCACTCTTGTTCAATGTGTACATGCAGCTGCTGGGTGAGGTCGTGCGGGGGTTTGATGTTCAGTGTCATCAGTATGCTGATGACACCCAACTGTACCTCTCTTTTTCATCTGACCCAGACCTGGCAGTCTTAGTGCTTACTCGGTGTCTGGCAGCTGTGGGGGACTGGATGAGGGTGAGGCATCTGAAGTTGAATCCTGACAAGACGGAGGTGATACTGGTGGGAGGGGTGGGGGATCTGATGACCCCCATCATTGATGGGGTTCGTCCCTCCTTGGCCCCCAGGTTCAGAGTCTGAGGGTGCTCCTCGACTCACGGCTTCACCTGGATGCTCAGCTGGTGGCCATGGAGAGGAGTGCCTTTTTCAACTATGGCCCTTTTTACACAGACACCCTAACACAGATAAAATGGGTATTACAGTTTATTATACATGGTACAGGGCAACATTGCAGCCCTGCAACATGGGCCCTTTTCACATGAGATGCCTTCACCCAGGTTCACTATGGGTGAAAACAGACATGACACTAACCACCCTTTAACCACCCTTGGTGGTCATTTATGCATGTTGCAGGGCTGCATATGGCATCAATACAGCCCTGTAACATGCATAAATAACCGCCAAGGGGTGGTTAGCGTCATGGCTGTTTTCACCCTGGCTGGAGATGGGTGGAGGCATCTGTGTAAACACCATGGGTCCTAGGTGGGCTGCATTTTGTTGGGTGGAGATGGGTGGCAGTGTCTGTGTAAACCCCACGGGCGGTGGGTGGAGGTGTATGCGTGCTCCCGCACAGCACCCATCTCCACCCACCACCCACCCACAGTGCAATCGGCATTGGAGTCCGTTGCTCCATGGGTGGGTGGTGTGTGGAGATGGGTGTTGTGCGGGAGCATGCATGCACCTCCACCCACTGCCCATGGTGTTTACACAGACACCTCCACCCATTTCCACCCAGCAAAATGCACCCCACCCACCACCCATGGTGTTTACAGAGATGTCTCCACCATCTCCACTGAGCGAAATGCACCCCACCCACTGCCCGTGGTGTTTACACAGATACCTCCAACCATATCCACCCAGAGAAACTGGGCAGAGGCATCTCATGTGAAAAGGGTCCATGTTAGAGTGTATGTGTAAAAAGGGCCTACATCTGATACAGCGGCTTTGGTCATATATCTCAGACTTGGACCTGGTCACGATCATCTATGTGCCTGTCTTCTGTCCATCAGCTTGGGTGTTTTCAAACAAGATGCTACTCCACATAGCCACCCAGGAGCCATGGAGCCCAGCTCCTGTCTGGAGGTGGAGCGGCTGGATGCGCACTCCTGTGAACCACAGATCACACACACATGGCCATGCACAGAGCAATGATGGGAAATTTTGAGTGCTCCATGTGGGGTAAGCCAAATAACTTCGTAGAAATGGACAGCCATAGAGCCCCTCCCTGTATGAATGGTAGCAGCCAGTCATGCTAGCAACCAGGTCCACCGCTCATAGGCACTGTGAGTAGGGGAAGTAGCCTTTGCAAGTGACAAGGACAGGTCAGGAGTGCTGGGGAGCCCAGGTTCCCCAGTATTCGCTCCCGGGACATGTCACTTGCAAACGCCAGCCTGTTGCACTTTCCCCTCCCCGATGGTCAGTGGCAGGGTGAGTGCATGGCAGCTGCATCTGTGGCAATGGTAGCTACTAGGGATGGGACTTTCGGTTTTGGTTTAAATCGAACCTGCCCCCAAAAGACATTTTTGGTCTAAACTGAACCAACTATAAATAGGCCTTCCATTTATGGGTTGTTCCAGTTTTGTATTTTTCCCATTGACGTCAATGGCCCTTTTCAGCCATTGAAAAGGCTGAATGGCCCTTTTCAGCCACCCCGAGCTGTTTTAGGAGGGGCGGGGTAGAAATTTGATTAAATAAATAAATAAATAAATAAATTCACACAGACTCTCTAACACTGATAAAATGGGTGTTACATTTTAT
>QEPC01007097.1:40631-52506 GCA_003113815.1 Sphenodon punctatus
AGCCCTACCCAATAGCATATAAAACCCAATTTTCCATATAACTGGACAGAAAAGACTCCCGTTTCCACCCTCAGTATTGATCCCGGGACCTCCCTTCCCACCTGGAGAATCCTACGCAAGAATAAATCCTGGATTCTCTCCAATGGTGTTAATATAGGGTGGGGGACAATATCTAGACCAAAAATAGCCGAGGGCTGGACCTTAGCTTTATACACCTGAAGAAAGGTAGATAATATAACACCCTGCGAAAGGCGAGCTTCCCTAGCCAAGCCCCCAACCAACCGGGCTATTTTAGCAGCCCTCCCCTGAACGTGCTTTGCCTATGTGCCCCTGCTGGAAAAAGTGACCCCCAAGTATAGGAAGGTTGTAACCACTTGAAGTGGCTGCTTTGCAATTACTCACTGGCTTGCAGATTTACGACCTCACACTGTCATAATTTTGGACTTCTGGGGGTTTGGTGAAAGCCCATTTAGGATACAATATTCATCTAGCTTCCGTAATAGGCATTGGAGCCCTACTGGAGTCTGGGATATTAGAACTATATCATCCGCAAATTGCAACATTCCTAATTGGCGGCCACCAATCATGGGGGGATGAGCATTGTCTGCATTCAGCCATTTCACAAGATCTGCCAAATAGATATTCAACAGTAGCAGGGCCATCACACACCCCTGTCTAACACCCCTCTGAATAGCAATAGCTTTGCTTAAATAATTGCCTTTTTTTACCCTTGCTTGGTTATTAGAATATAACTGTATAATAACTTAAGTGACAGAAGTTTGCTGTTGATCCCCAAGGTGGTTAGCTTAGCCCATAACCTAGCTCTGGGAACAGAATCAAAGGCTTTAGTTAGATCTATAAATGCCAGGTGTAGCTTGCCCTTCCTAATTTTATGATATTTGTGAATTAAGTGCTGCAATATAAAGCAGCAATCGGTTGTCGATTGACCTTTGCCAAAGCCGAACTGCTCTTGGAGAATTATTGACTGTTTCTGCACCCACAACTGAAGTTGTTTCAACAAACATCTGGCAAATAGTTTCCCCACAACCGAGAGTAGGATAATGGACTGATAGCAAACTGGGTCTGTAACCAAACCCTTTTAAAAGATTGGGATAATCCAACACTGCTGCCAAGAAGAGGGGATCCTCGTATGCCTACTGATACCCACAAATATGCTATAAAGCAGAGATGTCCACCACCACGGTGCTGCCTGAAGCATCTTTGATGTAATATGATCTGGTCCAGGTGCCTTGTTATTTTTCAATGAGGAAATTAAGTTAAGGATCACATCTTTGGCAGGGCCGGCCCCAGGCATGTGCCACATGTGCGGCCCCGCCACGGCTAGCTGGGGCCCCGCAGGCAGTTGCCTGGCTGGGCAGCAGGCTGCAGCCAGCTTCTCCACCAGAAAGTGATTCTTCCTCCCCTCCCTGGCTCCAGATCCCATCCCTCACCTGCCTCTGCCTTCTAGTAGTGCTGCAGCAGCATCTGGGACACTGGATCGGGCTGGGAGATAAGGCTGTTTACAAACAGCTCCTTCCCATGTGCTGATCAGAAGTTTGCTACCTTCTAAAGAAGGTTCTTTGAGATGGCTCCAAACATTCTCATAACTGGGTTGTGCGCGCTCACCCTGTTCAAATAATAGACCACATGATGGTCTTGAGATCCTCTGGTATAAAAAGAACACTCCTCCTCTGAATGACAGTTCCTTTCAACCTTTTCTAGAAATATAAGAAAACAATTCCATGTGGGGCTGGAAGTGTGAGTGTTGTGAGAATGTTCGGAGCCATCTCAAAGAACCTGGTTTGCAAGGTAGCAACCTTCTGTTCGTCTTCGAGTGGCTCCTCACATGATATTTTTACATGGCTCCGCCGGGTGGGGAGTCCGTGGGTGCGCCAGTGCATGGATGGGGCATGCACACAGCTGCACACACATCCCCACTCACCCACCACTCATCCACACCCACATAGTAACCACCATTTCCCCCGGTTGCTCCGTGCGTGGGGATGAGTGGGGGGGGAGTGGGGATGCGTGTTAGGTGAGCGCGCACGCACCCCCACTCACCATGGGCGCGTGCACCACGTCATTCACATGGGGTTCCCCCACCCATGAACACACAGAAATCTGCGTGTTTACGGCTGGGAGGAGAGACCCGTGTAAAAAGGGCCACATTCTCACAACTGTCTTACTTATACTATCTTAGGTAGGAATTTAGGATGTAAAGCAATATCTATTCTGTCTTGGAAAATAAATCTGCAAATATGGTTCTGAGATTATTATGGCTGCTATTTCACTAACTCTTCTTAATGAAGTTATTGCTAACAGGAATACTGTCTTTAAACCCGCACCCCATAACCAGTTCATTTGCACCCCCATATAATCAATTCACGCTGCCCCGTGGGCACAAATTAAATGGTTATGGGTGGGGGCAGCGTGAATAGATTATATGGGGGCGGGGGCAGAAATGAACTGGTTATGGGGTGGGGGCAGCATGAACTGATTATGGGGGCACAACTGAACTGGTTATATGTCTCTTTTCATGGCATAATGCGCTTAATAAGCTAGCTGCATTTTGGGTGTCTTGTGTGTGTGATAGCAGCACCTCTGGACTGGTCACACCGCATGCGTGCACAAGGCACAGGCGGCACTGGCAGCAAGAAGCAACAGGCCCTGGAGGCCAGACTGGCTAAGCTCACCCCCTGGCCCCTCCTCCAGTAAGGCAGTGGACGCAGTCAGTCTCTCTGTGCCTGTGTCACTGCCCGCTTGGCTGCCCCTGCAGTGGAACCACTCCTGGGGAGTGGTGGTAGACACTCGGCTGGGGAGGGGGGGAAGCATTAGGAGGCCATGCTTCTCCATGGTTGCTCGGAGAGGTGGAGAATGGGAATCCTTCCTGTCCAGAGGGAGTAAGTTTTATGTAAATGTATACATTTGCATAATTAGGTGGTTGCATAATTAGGTGGTGCCCCGCACCAAGACTTCGCATGGCCTCACAAACCCTGGGGCCGGCCCTGATCCTTGGAAACTCCCCCCCCTTTCTAACTCTAAACTCGAGGTCAACTCATCTCCCCTGCTTGCTGCCAGAATCAGGCCATCCGGCACCTGAGGCTCCTTATATAATTGGCTGAAAAATTCCTCCCAAGCAATCCCCCTTACCCTAGGTTTAATAACTCCTCTCTGAGAGTTAATCAGCCCATTAAGGATACACCAGAATTGTGAGGTATTCCCTAACCTCTGGGCAACTGCCAGATGTGCCCATATCTCGTTTTAATAATTAGCCCTCTTGTTCTTTAATAGTTGCCTATATAGTGCTCTATCCTTAAAGCACTTCATTGGACTCCCAACATCAAGATCTCTCACCCAGCACCTCCTGGAGGCAATAAGCTGGGGTTTTGGGGCTTTACACTCCCAATCATACCAGGGCTGTTTCTGTTGATGAAGTTGTTTAACTTCCTCAGCCAGAAATGTCTGGCAAAAGCTGTCAATAACCTCCTCATAACACTGCAGGGCAATTGAAAAATCCTGTGCGACCTGTATTTGGGAACTCAGTCATTTAAGCTTATCAGTAGCACATAAGTCATTCACTTGGGCAATCATTGAGGTCTGGGGGATTCTTCTGACCTTTCTCACTATCTTGCCACCCAAATTTTCCACCTCTACAGAGTTAACCCATCTCTGGCCTATAATGTCCACACTAAGAACTAGATGGTCACTCTCTGGCCTGGGTGTCAACAGGAATTTATGGACCCTGCCCATGACTGCGGAAGTTATTAAAATTAAAACAATAGCACTTCTTCCCTGGGGGTCTATAAAGGTACTTCCCCTTACCGGGTCTCTGATCAAATCTTCCCCCACTATAGTAAGATTGACATTGTGGATAAAAGATTCTAGCCGCACCTCCATACGAATTCTAGCCTCCGTGAGCATTGAGGGTTCGCTGGAATCCTCCTCAAGGAAATCCCTGTCCTGCTCCCAAGGAGATATTAAAGTCCCCAGCCAGGACAGTAACAGCCCTAGGGTATTTATCTTGTATTACCAAGATGGCTTCTTCTAGGTGGTCCCATATATCCTCACGATAGCATTTAGATGTCATAGGTGGGATATATACATTTAATAATACCAGCCATTCTGCCTGGCTGGGTCCGAATTTGAGAAGGGCCTGCTGAACTTCTGGCCTATTTGATTGAAGGGTAATAAATTTAAAGCCTACCCCTTTAGCTATGAATATTGCTATTCCACCTGACGGCCGCCCCTTTGTGCCCTTTTTTGGGCACCATGGGAAATTCCCTCAAACTTACCTATCTGGACAGGAATTTCCTGCAAGAGCCAGGTCTCTTGGAAACAAATCACATCAAAATTGGACAAAAAAAACCCCAACTCTGGATCTTCCAGCTTGACCCTAAGGCCTGTAATATTCCAAGAGACCAACCTAATTAGGCCTCCTGGGGGATTCAAGGCCCTCTCACTATCCAACCCCCATGGCTGCCTTGGGTTCCCATCCTGGTATATATTCCCCAAGAATGAGTTCCCCTTGGTCGGTCACGTGGGGGAGGAAACAGAAGTGATAAGGGTCACTTCGGCATTGAGTACTGCCACATTGCTGGTCCGACTCATGGTTGCTAAGATATC
Organism: Sphenodon punctatus; assembly: GCA_003113815.1. NCBI lineage: Eukaryota > Metazoa > Chordata > Lepidosauria > Sphenodontia > Sphenodontidae > Sphenodon > Sphenodon punctatus. The sequence goes on from QEPC01007097.1 coordinate 45,255, forward strand.
TTCCTGCACTAAGTACTCTTGGACCAGAGTACTCTTGAGAGGAGTCCCCTGTTCCACGGTATCCAGGCATCGTACTATCGTACAAAAATCTGAGTTAACTTGTTGTTTAGATGCTATGTCGGGAGGGCCCAAGAAGGACACCCTATAATTAAGGGTGTTAAATTTGATCTTTCCTTTATAATTTCCAAGTGTGACATAAGCTTATCCTGATCCAGGACTGGAAGGCTGTAGATAATATCACTCATGGTTCTCATATCCTCCTCTGGAGCTTCCCCTATCAAAAAGGACCCAATTTGCTGGGCTCTTGAAAGCAATGGGCATTGGTGCCCCATTACTTCTTGAGCCCCTTCACTTAGCAAACCTCTCTGACTCTCATAGGGCCCCTGTTCTAAGTTCCCACCAATGTCACCCAAAATCTCAATTAAGGCTGGCTGTTCTATATCATTACTAGGCTGATCAACTCCTGGCTCAAGATCCATGAGCTCTATGGTTGTAGCAGTGGGCTCAGGGGGCCCTAGATGTAGACCCATAGCCTTGGGGCTAACCACTCTTATTGACTGGCTCTGGTGACTCCCCACGGCATATAGGTTCCTCTTGCTTACCCTCCTCCCCCCTTACCCCTCTACTATCCCCCTGATTTCCAACACAAGTTGGTCCTGCTCCTGTCTGGTTAGAATAGGGAGGAAAGCCTTTTGTAACTCTGGGATGCTCATAATATCCACTTGTATCTACTGCATAGTGCAGGACCCTATCTATAGAGATCCCTCTACTCTTAAGCCACTTCCTAGCTTTAAACAGCCATGTAACCCAATGTTGATGAGTAAAGCTCAGCCGCAGCCTAGCCGTCCAACCCTGCTGCAGGAGATAGCTAATTGCCTTAATGTCTGTTCTCAAAATAATCTTACCAAGTAGGTAGCTTAGATTAACTATTACTTCCTCCTTCTGCCCCCACTTGTGCATTGCCCCATCATGGTCTAGGTCCACATATAGATACATCTCAGTATCCAGGATCTCCAGGAATCTCCTATGCCGGGGGTGAGTAAAAGTTCTTTTCCTTCCCCCCATAAGCCCATCTTCACAGGGGTATAAGGTGTCAATATTGTTCTCAGGATTGTGTCTTAACTCATCAAGCCTTACCAGAATCTCGCACAGCTGGGTCTTAACTATAGCAACCAACTTATCCAAAATGGAAATGCTGGCAAAGAGGGATTCTACTGTTCTGGCAGTTAAGTTAGTCTGACAGGCAAGCTGTTCCTCCCCTCTACAATCCCAGCTCTTGGATAGTAAGTCCCCCACCACAGGAGACCCCCTCCTCCCCGTCATTATATTGGATCCTAGTATCTCCTCACAATCGTCCCCCGGTTCAGCCAAGGGCAAGAACAGGTTCTGAGTTCGAAGTGGGGAGGAACCTATATTCGAGGTCGATCTTCTGCACCTCAACTTTATTGGAAGGGCTTCCTCCGATGAGGGGGATGGCGTCTGTCTAGGTCTCTTTTTCTCCATAGTTCTCAACCACGCCCAGTCACCGTCGAAGTTCAACGCCTAGCCCTTCCTGGCCTGCACCTAAGGCCGCGCAACCCGCGGCGCGCACCTGCGGTGCCCTGCAGGGCTGGTAGTGGTACAGATTTTATCCGGCTGGGCGTCCCCTCACTTCCGGGTTCCTCGGACTCCGCCCCTGCTGCCACGTCAATCACTCCTCCCTGGGATTCCGCTCCTCAGCTCCCGGCTGACAGCGGCTCAACAGTTTAGCGGCTAACAGGCACCCGTGGCTCTCCAACAGTACCTCAGCCTTTCCTCTGACCACGTAGAAGCCCAGCTGCTCACGCCCCTCGCTTTCCTTGCTCCCCACATCAGACTTCTTACTTCAAGGCCTTCTGGGGCAACATCCATCCAGGCCGCCGCTGACAGAGATGTCCGCTCCTCTGTAGGCCAAAGCAGACTGTCCTGAGCCACCTTTCAATTACTTCCTTTTCAGCCACCAAAAAGAGAGGTAAATCTGGGTGTCATCAGCATACTGGTGGCAACGCATAGCAAACCCTCTCACGATCTCCCCCAAGGGCTGCATATATACGTTAAATAATAACAGAGACAAGATTGAACCTTGCGGAACACCACAGTCCAAGACCCGGGGGCTAGATGTTTCTGCCCCCAGGACAACCCGCTGGAACCTCCCCGAGAGGAATGACTGGAACCATCCTAGGACAGTCCCATCCAGACCCCCCAGGTCACGCAATTGTCTCAGCAGCAGCCCATGGCCCACTGTATCAAACACAGCCGAGAGATCTAGCAGGACTAGTCATGTTGAACGTCCTGCATCCATCTCCTGGCGGAGATCGTCCACCAAGGCCACCAACTCCGTCTCTGTACCATAGCCAGAGCGAAACCCTGATTGAAATGGGTCAAGGAAACAGATGCTATCCAAATGAACCTGGAACTGCAGAGAGACTGCCCATTCAATAAAAAGGGAAGGTTAGAGACGGGCCGGTAGCTGGTGAGTGCATCCACATCCAGAGTCAACTTCTTTAGCAGTGGACGCACCATGGCCTCCTTGAGGTCAGGGGGCAATCTACCCTGCCGAAGGGATGCATTGTTTACCCCCACCAGCATCGTCCCCAACGTCTCCCTGGAGGCTTTCACCAACCAGGACGAGCAAGGATCTAATTCAAAACTAGTGGCTCTAACAGACTCCATGACATCCACAGCATTAGCTCTCGACACTTCCTGAAACTCACCCCACAGAGGAGTAGGCCTTTGTACTTATTGGATAGATAATCCATTTAGTTGATAGCATTTAGCATAGTTATAGTAGTTAGATTTAGTGTGTATATATATATATATATAGTGTGTATATGTCATGGGGTCTGTTAGAGCTGGTGGGCATTGAGCCCTCAATGCCCTTCTCCATTTCTCCCTCCAAAATAATGTTTTTATATTGTTTATATTGTTTATATTGTTTATACTGTTTTTTTAAAAAAATATATATTTTTTTAATTTAAATTTTTAATCTAATATTATATATATATATATATATATATATATATATATATATATATATATATATAATATTAGATTAAAAATTTAAATTAAAAAAATATATAATTTTTTTAAAAAACAGTATAAACAATATAAACAATATAAACAATATAAAAACATTATTTTGGAGGGAGAAATGGAGAAGGGCATTGAGGGCTCAATGCCCACCAGCTCTAACAGACCCCATGACATATACACACTATATATATATATATATACACACTAAATCTAACTACTATAACTATGCTAAATGCTATCAACTAAATGGATTATCTATCCAATAAGTACAAAGGCCTACTCCTCTGTGGGGTGAGTTGCCCTGTTGCCCTAAAGCAGGCCTGCGGAGTTTGCAGCATGGTGATGTTCTCGGGCTACTGCTGCTGCCTGCTGGTACTCCCCTGGCATAGCCCTTTCTGCATCTGGCACGTGCCCCATTGCCTTCCCTACGGGCAGCAAATCGGCCTCACCTTCCCTTCTCCATTTCTCCCTCCAAAATAATGTTTTTATATTGTTTTTTTTTAAATTATATATTTTTTTAATTTAAATTTTTAATCTAATATTATATTATTAGATTATTTTGGAGGGAGAAATGGAGAAATGGAGAAGGGAAGGTGAGGCCGATTTGCTGCCCGTAGGGAAGGCAATGGGGCACGTGCCAGATGCAGAAAGGGCTATGCCAGGGGAGTACCAGCAGGCAGCAGCAGTAGCCCGAGAACATCACCATGCCCCAAACTCCGCAGGCCTGCTTTAGGGCAACAGGCTTCAGTGGCTCAGCGTTGCCTCCTGGCAGTGCCCTCCTCCACTCCCACACAGGGCACTGGAAGGCCTGCAGGACTTGAGGCTGCATCTGTCTCTGCTGGTGCAGGTGCTGGAGCAGGTGCTGGGGATGCTTGCGATGTTACTACAGGGCCACCAATGTCCCCCACTGTCGAGGCGATCCACAGCAGTCCAGAGCTGGTGGATCCCACCCCAGCTGTTAGAGGCAGGGTCCGATCCCTGGGCAATGTCAGTAGGGAGAGGAGCAGCAGCAGCAGCAGCACTAGCAGCTATAGAGAAGGGCACAGGGAGAGTGCCAGCAGCATGGTGGGCATGGGCCGTCTAGCCTCAGGGTCCCAGTACTCCCCTTCATGGAACATCACCATGATTGTGGATGGTTAGTCAGAGGCAGACACTAGTGCCGCAGAGGAGATGTCTGCAGCTGAGCCTCCTCCCAGAGCTGTGTCACCAGAGCCACCAAGTTCTCCCCCTCCCAGCAGCACTGGCAGAAGTGCGTCACCCAGAGCAGGCCACACGGTAGGAGGGGGGGGCGGAAATCCTCAGTCTGGGAACATTTTAAGTTGGTGCAGACAGATAATCCCAGAGAAGTGCAGTCCACTTTGTGCAATAAGGTGGTGAAGCATGGGCAGGTGCTCACCAACCTTGGGACAACTGCAATGGCGAGGCAGCTGAAGTCATGCCACAGTACTCTGCTGCTAAGCGGAAAGGCAGGGGAAATGGATGCCAGTGGGTTCCTGACTGCAGCAGCAGCCAGTCACCCAGCTCCTTCAGTGGGCAAGCGTCCCACACCAACTGCTGCTGCCTCTACCAGCAGGAGCAGTATGGGGGCATAACAGCAAGCAGGAGCCTCGCCAGCAGCGTCAGTCCACTATGGAGGAGCTGGAGTGGGGGTATCTGTCAAGGCCATTGGCTGCCGGACGGTGGCATGACTTCTTTCAGGAGAAAGCCAAGCGCCTGTTCACTGAGATGATTGCACTGGATGGGCAGCCCTTCTCAATTGTAGAGGACAAGGGCTTCCAGAAGCTGATTGGATTCCTGGCCCCCCAGTTCAAGCTGCCTTCCTGCTCCACCCTGAGTCGGACTGTGGTGCCACAGCTGTACAGGGCTTTGAAGGAGCAGGTGGGGGAGCAGCTGGCAGGGGCTGGGGGGGCCACGGTTTACTTCACCACCAACCTGTGGTCCTCCAGGAATGCCAGACATGCTTACCTGGCAGTGACTGCACACTGGTGGCAGGATTCAGAGGCAGCGCTTGGCAGTGGAAGGTAGGGATGGGTTCGCTCGTTCGGTTCGGCCGTTCGGTTCCGTCGCCGCGTTTGGGTTCGGCTGTTTGGTTTGGTTGTGTTCGGTTTGGGCATTCAGAAAAAAGCTCTCTGTGCGAGGAATGATGGCCCCAGACCCATCACGGGGCATCCTGGGGATAGAGTGGCAGCTTCTGGATATTGGCCACAGCCCTCCCTGCCTTTAACATGGCCCCAGAACCCTGACGGCGGGTCCTGGAGCTGCAGTGGTTGTTTCTTGATACAGTGGAACGACAACGCCTCTGTGTGAGGAATGATGGCCCCATACCCATGACGGTGGGTACTGGGGCTAGAGTGAATGTTTCTTTTTTTATATATATATATATATCTACACTAAATCTAACTGCTATTAAGTATTCTAAAACCTATTGTAACTATCTATCTAATAACCATCTATTTATATATACAATATTACACAGGTGGAAACACAAAGAACACAGGGAGGGGTACAAACTGAAATGAAAATCAATCTAATAATAATCCTATTCTAAATAAATCCCAAACTTAAAACAAGGGAAGGGAATAATCAGGGATGGAATAAGAGGGAGAGGGAAAGGAGGGGTAAAAACAAAAAATAACACCTAAATCTATCTAACGTAATCTAAATAAATGATAATATGGAGGTAAATGGGTTGGATGGGTGAAATAGGAGGAGGATGGCAATGGATTAGGAATAGGAAGGAACAAAAACTGCTGGGAGAGAGGGAGCCTTCTGAAACACCTGCTGTTCAGGAACAGTGACTAGCTAGAAGGTGTTAGGAAGGGGGAGACAATCAATTTTGTTTCTTGCTGCGCCCGCCTCACTGCAAGCCCCATTGGCTCCATGCAGCATAGTCCATGGCCTTCCAATGACATGTTTTTGCCACCCGAACTCACCCGAACGCGATCCGAACTGTCAAAAGTCAAAAGTATTTATTAGGGCACTAGCTTTCGCTCTGTCCCACACAAACAAACAAACAAACATTAATAGCGATAAAAGAAGAATAAAAAGAAATGGTAATACAGTCATTAACATAAAAATGCAGGCATCATAAGTACAAAGCCATAGTCCAGTGGACCTTTAGCAAACAAGAATTGGGGCACCATCCTATTTCTGCCCTAAATATCAGTCCTGAAACCCCCAGTGAACCTGGGGAAGTCATGTAATCACTCATCTCAATTTTAATTGCCCAGAAATGAAAAAGGTGCACCAGAGGGTGCAACTTTTTGCAGTTACACCTTCTAATGGGCAAATCCACTACTCTGCGCAAGTCAGAGGAATGAGGCTGCCTGTATAAGCTCTTCCTGTTTGCCAAGGGAAAGTAGAGATTGATACATTTCATGGGTAAACAAACCCTTATGGTTACCCACGAGAGGCCGAAGCCAAACATTCCTGAGGTCCTCGTAATGGGTACACTTACATAGGGAATGTTCCACTGTTTCCACTTTGGCAAGGGAATAGGTACAGCAGCATAAGTCACATTTGACCCCCGCGTACCTGCCCTCTGTCACCGCTGTTTGAAGCAATTGGAAGCGGGCCAAAGTATAGGATTTACATAAATGCTTGTTATTAAGTTGGTCCAAGTATGTCTCAAATAGGACCGTAGCCTTCAGAGATCCCAAGCAAGGGGCTACTTCCCATGCATTGAGGATAGCAAGATCCTCCTGCGTGGCGATGTCCTTGAGGCGACCCCATACTTTTCTTTTAATCCCTATCAATGGTTTGTTTGCAAGATATTCAATAGGGGTGGGCGAACAGATCACGGTTCGGGTTCAACTCGGCTGCGTTCATTTCGTCCGTTCGGTTCGGCAGTTCGGTTAGTTCACCGAGTTCGGGTTCGGCTGTTTGGTTCGGTTGTCCAAACAGGCCGTTTGGTTACGCCATTTGGCTGTTTGGTTCGGCCATTCGGCCACTTGGGAAATGTTGTTATGGGTGTTTTTTTGTTTTTTTATATGGTTTTTTTGTTTTTTATTGGGTTTTATATGGTTTGCTTTTGGTTTTTATTCAGTTTTTTTGTTTTTATATGGGTTTTTTTATTTTATTTTTTTATCTAATATTATATCTATCTATCTACACTAAATCTAACTGCTATTAACTATTCTAAATGCTATGAACTAAATGGATTATCTAATAAGTACACAGGCCTACTCCTACAAACACTAAA
>QEPC01007097.1:52606-84201 GCA_003113815.1 Sphenodon punctatus
TTTAGAAAAAATCGCAGACCACCACTTCGGGACTGCCTGCAAAATCTCTGCTGTTACCTGGTCTGGCCCGAGTGATTTATTCTTTTTCAACTGGGCAATAATTTTCTCAATCTTAATCTGAAAGAATTCAATCCGCTGCCCTACCTGCAGCGCACTCCCAGTTCCTCCACTATCTAGGCAGGCGAATGGAGCCTCACTTTCCCCAGAGGCGATCTCCTTATCCTCATACAGTTGCCCAAAAAAGGACTCCCAGTCCTGGCTAGATATCCTTGACTGGGTATTTTGGGCTCTCGGGCTTATTAATCTATTCAGGATCTGCCAAAAGCCCCCTACATTTCTTAGTCACTGAGCTACAGCCATCTCTGCCCAGATTTGGTTATAATATACTCCTCTTTTCTTTCCCAAATATGCAGCATAAGCTGTTCTAAAGGTGGAAAATTGGATCCAATGGGCCAAGCATATGTCCTTATCCTTAATCCATTTGACCTTCAATATTTTGAGCTGCTTCTTCATAACTCTACAGGAAACATCATACCACGGATGCTTATGTGCCTGCGCCCGCCTTCCCTTATGAAGTCGCAGGGCCTGATGCACCGTTTAGACCATAGATTCATATAGCTGCAGTAGAGTTTCATTATCCTGAGTCTCCAGAAAGATAGCCTGCTGCCTTACAAGATTCTGTGAAGAGCAAAGGTCCTGGAGTTGACATATTGTGGCTACCGAGGAAAGCTTTGCTAACTTCGGTATAGGCTTCCCCAGCTCGCTTCCTATCTCCAGGCTGGATTGGGGCCTCTGGGTCTCTACCTGGACCGTGAGAGTCATGTGCTCACTCTCTGGTCTAATCACCAGTGAAAAGTTCTTAAACTAGTCCGTAGCCATGGCACTCACCAGGATCACATCAATGGCACTGCTTCCCTGGGGTCCTAAAAAGGTAAAACCCTTGGTTTTTCTGGTACCAGGGGCAAGCTCAAGTGCCACTATGTCAAATCTCCCCATTAGATTAGAAAGAAGGCCATCTCTATGGCCCAATGTGGCCCCTGATTGCTGGGCACCTACTTCCTTAGCGACCCTCCCCAACTGGGCATTTAGGTCACCAACCAACTGTACTTCCAATACCTCCCATATGCCCTCCTGGTAGTAGGGTGAGGAGAGGGGTGGAATATAGACATTAACCAACAAAAAACATAGGGACCCTACTTGGTCCAATTTGAAAAGAGCGACCTGGACTTCAGGTTGGGTAGACCCAAGTAGGGTAAAAAAATTTAATCTAGATTTTTTAACAAGAAAAGTCAGCCCCCCTGAAGTGCATCCTCTCTTAGTTGACTTTTGAGCATTTTGAAAGAAGGAGCAGAAATGCTCTAGGTGGTAAGAAAACCCTTCTCGCAACCAAGTCTCCTGGAGGCAGGCTACATCATACCCAGCCAGGAAATCATACCACTCCTTATCTTGAATTTTAGACCGAAGGCCTAATATTTTCCAGGATAGTAGGGAGAAAACCTCTCCCAGGGCCACCTTTGAAGATTTATCTTTACCCTCCATCTTAACATTAAAGTTTGCCAAATGGGGGGAGGGGGGGAGGGGCAGTCAGACCTGAGGCTCGGGCTCAACTGCCAGCAAGCCTTCAATATCCACAGCTACATAACTGAAGAGATTAACACCCTGAGCAGACGTCCCCGGAGGGCTGATTACACGCTGAGTATCATCCTCAGCTGAGTCCTGCCCAGGCAGAGTACCCTTCTCAGCAGATTCTAGACTTCTTGCAGCCGTCCAACTCCCAGCATTTTGATCAGATTTATACACATACTCTGGGCAGTTGAACCCCTGAGCCTGATAACAGAATTCTGAGCCTTGTATGCTCTCCCTTAATTTTCCTAGTTTTGTCCAGAGTCTGTCCTGCTCCATAGCGGGGAGCTTAAGGAGTAGATCACAAACTCCTGAGACCCCGGGGATTCCCCTTCCCCAAATAGGTATAGCTCAAGCCCTAAGGAGAGCTGACTCCTTGTAATACCACCAGAGTTGTTTTTCCCCCCTCCTTGTTCCAAGCTCTGGGCATCCACAGGCCCTAGGGTCTGCCTGAGGGGCTGTGCCCCCTCCTGGATAACCTTGGGCTGACCCATCTGATTGGTCCCAGTAGGATTGTTTGCTACTTTGAAATCCATTAGTTCTAACAACTGGGTAGAATACTGTTTTTCAGCAGAGACCCCTTGGGACTTACCCTCAGGGGTCATATCCCCAGATATCGGTAAAGGCCTTACAGTGTGTGTAGAGATCTGGGGTCTGGTTGGCTCTTGGTGTCATCTAGAGGGGCTCCCCTAGATCCCTCAATAGGAGCAATTGATGCCCTTCTAACATCTAATTCCCCCCCCCCAGCTTTTGATTTCGGCAAGGGTCTAGCACTTGGTAGGGGGATCTAATTGGGGGAAGAGATCAGGCACTTGCACCTGCCATAGCTATCATCAGACTGGGGCTCTTGTTCAAACCTGAAGACCCTATCTATGGAGATGCACCTTCTTAACAAATACTTCCTGGCCAGGAACATCTCTCTAACCCAGGATAGATGGTCAAAGCGTACCCTTATTTTTGTCTGGGAAGCCTGACAAGGTAGAAACTCAAAATCTGTAATATTAACTGAACTAACAGGCTTCCTTAGTAGACAGCCCAAATGCGTGCAAATGTCTCCTTTAGTTGCCCATGTATGGCAAGTGCCATTAAAGTCGGTTTTTATAGATAAATAAACCTCTCTGTCTCTCACAGTCTTTCTTTTTCTTACAAGGCTTGGCAGTGGCTGACCATGGCGTCAGCAACTGGGGGCAGTTAATAATAGTGGAGGTGAGCACTCCTCTTCGTTAAAATTAACCCCCAGATTATCTAAGCAGGACAGAACTTCCTTGAGCTGACCTTTCACCTTGCCCATAGATCTATCCAAGTCGGCAATGCTGAGAAACAATGCCTGGACTGTATGGGCAATTAATTTGATCTGTTGTGCTAAGGACTTTTTAGGTGAAACTACACCTTGATTGTCCATCAGATCCATAGGGTCAAATAAAGGTTCATTCAAAGGTTGGCCTGACTCCTCCAAAGCCCCTTCTTCCTCTGCCAGGCACGAAAAATGATTAAAGAGTTGTAGAGGCGACGTACTTGGTACTCTCGCAATGTTCTGCTGCCTGCATTTGCCGGGGTCTACTTCCTCCAAGGAGTCCGAGGGGGACTGCCGTCACCATTTCCTATCCATCTCACTGGCAAACCACGCTTTCAGTTAAGTCCAGTCAGGCAGCAGGGCCCCTGTTTCTGGGTGCATCCGTAGGCAGTCTGGCCGCTTTTCTTGCGTCCTAGGCACTAGCTCTGCCCAGGCTCCGCTCCCCACAGCAGGTGTCGATAGACATGTAATTGACCTGGTCCCGACTCTCCAACTCTCACCACACTTAAATTCCGGCATCCAGTCTCTGTTGGCAGAGCAGATCGAGCATTGCAGGCCCCGGGTGCGCCGGAGGCTGGCCACTGTGTAACTCTCACAGGGAGGGGGGGAAGGCCTCTCATGGCCAATCTGCAGGTCTGCAGTCCAGTAGCAGTCAGAGGGGCAAAATTGTCCACAGGTGGAGTCTCCCTCACTTGCTTCCAACTCGGAGGGGGAGGCGGGGTTCACTCCAGGGGCAAAAGAACGCTGCTCGGCCAAGCCCACAGTTCAGTTCTCCCCGGGACTTATCCTACCGGGTAAGTGGAAGGTTCCTGGAGCACTGGTGCTTGCTGTGGTTCTCACGCATAGGAGAATAGTCTCCAAGGGCTCTCAAGGGCAACACCCTTAGTTGTCATCCTTGAGAAGGCACCCAAGGGTTGGCACTCTAAGGGTCCAGCCCTCACAAATGTACCTGAAACAGGGGGAGGGGATAAGGTGAGTGGCAGGCAATCCTCCTCCAATCCAGGCAACCCCCAGGTGGAGCAAATACCTGATCCGAACTGACCGAACTGTTCGGTCATTTTGACATTCAGAATCTAGTTCGGTTCAGTCGGTTCATGTTCGGATTCGGGTCCATGTTCGGGTTCGGTCGTCCGAACAGACCGAGTTCAGGCTGAACTCCAAACTTCTGAACTGCGTTCGCACATCCCTAGTGGCAGGAGCGGTCCTGAAGCAGGGTATAGGTGGGCCCTGCTTCAGGCACAAGTAATGGACATGTCCCACACCGCTAGGATCCTCAACGCAGCCCTGGCCACCATGGTAAGGGAGTGGGTCACACCAGGCATGGCCTTCATCAAGAGGTGTGTGGTCATGGACAACACGGCCAATATACTCTAGGCAGTCCGTGACGGGGGCTTCACAAGCATCCCTTGAGCCACACACAACTTCCATCTTGTGGTCAAGGACGCTCTGGGCTTGGGGGATAAGGGGATTGGGCCAGGCACACTTAGCTCCCTGGTCGACCGGGGGAGGAAGCTGGCGAGGTTCTTCAATACGAGCGTGAAAGGCAGTGAGCTCCTCCGGGAGAAGCAGGCCAAGCAAGGGTCCCCGGTACACCAGCTCATTGAGGATGTCTCCACCAGGTAGAATTCCACCTTCCTGATGCTCGAGTGGCTTCTTGAGTAGAAAGCTGCCCTGCATCAGGTGGAATTGGAAACAGACATCGAGGCACCTTCACAGTACAACAGGGAGGAATGAGAGATTCTTGCTCACACGGTCTTCGTCGGCCATGACGGACACTGTGAGCAGCTACACTGCCACCCTCAGCCAGATGACCCCGCTGGTCCATAGTCTCCAGAGGATCATGGACGAGATTCTCAGGGGGTGGGATTGTGGCCCTGTGGGCAGGAAGATGTCCAATGAGATGCTTGATATGGTGTGGAAGCTGAAGGCGGGGCTGAGTGAACGCTTTGATGAGCTCCTGCACCAGGAGGAATATGTCCTGGCAACCATGCTGGACCCCAGGATCAAGGGCAGCATGGCACGTGAGACAGTGGTCTATGGCCTCCAGAAGGGTGCGCTGGTGCAGAAGGTCCGGCAGGCGGAGCAGACTATGCAGCAGGACGCCCCTGGGGATGGTGGGAGTGGGAGCAGCGACCCCTTCCAGCCATCTGGGTCTATCCCTGCCCCCAGCCCTAGCGGTAGCAGAAGAACCAGCAGCAGGATGAGCAGCAGCAGGATCCCTATTGCCAGCAGATCCTCCTGTGTGCAGTCCACTCTGGGGAGCATGGGGTCCAGCACAAAAGGGCAAGCAGTGTGACTAAGGGCAGTGGGGCAGGTGGTGCCCACCCGGAGCTACCAGAGGGAGTATGATGGTGCCTCAGCAGCAGTGGAGACCTACCTGGAGGCAGGGCCGGCCCTAGGGTTTGTGGGACCATGTGCAAAGTCTTGGTGCAGGGCCTAATTTGCATTATTAGGCCCAACCCATTTACACAAATACACACATTTGCATATTTTGCATAAATGTCCATCATATCTGCACACATGCCTTATGCCCTTTTTAGTCCCAGCACTTTTTACCCCTTAGTTTCCCACACAGAGCACCCCCTTGCCACTTGTCTCACAGATCCATCCACCCCCTTGCTTAAACCACTCCCAACATGCCAAAGTACCCCCTCATCTAGCCCCCTCTCCCAGTTTCCCCTCCTGCCAATACAGGGAAGGAACAGGAGGAGATGGAGGACAGGGCATTATTGATTTTTTGCAAGAATTTGGCAGTAATAGTCAAAACAAATGAAAATAATCAAGCAAAAATGTTCATATATAGTAACAGAACAAATGTCTTTTTCAACAAGACATTTAGGAGACAGGCGGGAGTTCTGTACGTTTATAGCTAGTCCCAGCTTTACGCATCAATCTAGAGTGAAGTGAAGGTTGGCATTTAAGGTGTCTGGGGTATTAGCAACCAGTAACCAGTCATTTAGTTCAGGGGAAATGGCAATGCCCTGCTTACGAAGGAAATCTATGACTGGGGCCATAACCTTAGTAAATAGCCTGGGGGACGAGGAGAGTCCAAATGGTAATGAACAAAATTGTGAAAATGCATGGAGTCATGGGTGAAACAGAAGACATCTACAGGAGGTATGCAATCTAACATGAAAATGAGCACTGTTTAGATCAATAACTGCATACCACTGACCCTGCTTCAGGTGGGTACTTAAATTGTCCATCCCAAATTGTTCTTAAATTAAATCTGGTGCTGGATAGTGATTTGAAACAAACTAGTAAAAGATCATATGATTCCAAATAGAGGAGATTCTCCTATTGGTTATCTGGGAGATCCATCTCAGTAGATCAGGTAACCATGCCACTAGTCCTTCAATACTTGTTGGACCTGGCTGAGNTAAGAGTGCATCTCTCAGCAATAGCCCAGCGTGTTGCCCTCCCAAATTCCCAATCCCTTTTTGGTCACCCTCTGGTAAAAAAGTTTCTTAAGGGACTAATTAATTTGTTTCCCCCTCACAAACACCCCATTTCTCAGTGGAATCTGAACCTTGTTCTAGATCAACTGACAAAACACCCTTTCGAACCTGCAGAACAATCTGACCTGTTCCACTGGTCTCTGAAGACTGCCTTTTTGGTTGCCATCATGTCCCCTAGGCAGGTGTGAACTCGCCGCTATATCTATCAAGGAGCCTTACTTCTCAGTCTTCCCAGACAGGATAGAGATCGCTCTCCATCTGTCGTTTATCCCTAAAATGGTGTCCAGATTTCATATGGCACCAAAAAAATTGCCCTCCCAGTATTCCTCCTTCCACCTCATGAGTCAGAAATCTTAGCCAGATTTCACACTTTGGATGTTAAGAGAGCGGTTGTGCTCTATTTAGACAAGACCCAGCACTGAGATGGACTGACAATTTGTTCCTCTCCCCTTCCCTTCCCAAATTAGGGCCAAAAGTTTCATCCCAAACTATCTCAAAATGGTTAGTGCATTTGATCTCCTTTGCCTATGAGCAGGTAGGAAGTCCACCCCCGCTTTATTTAAAGGCTCATTCGCTCAGAGGTCTGGGTGCTTCTACAGCAGCATTTTGCAACATTTCTCCTCTCAAGATCTGCAGGGCTGCGACTTGGAGTTCCCCACATACATTCACTAAGCATTATGATTTGCATCTCAGTTCTGAATCTGACACCTCTCTGGGAGTATCTATATTGAATTCTGTAATTAAGACTTTATAATCTATTTTACTTACAATGGTTTTGTTGTTTAAACCAAAAAAAAGAGGAACTTTTAAACTAAGTTAACAGAATAAACTTACACACTTTTTTCTTGCAGAGGTATGCTGTTTTTATTCTATAGGAAAATTCCCCCACCACCTTGATCAGGCTTGGTACTCTCCCATTTGTGAGAATGGGAGGAGCCACTCGAAGACGAACAGAAGGTTGCTACCATGTAAACAAGGCTCTTCGAGATGGCATCGAACATTCACATCACTGGTGGCCCTGCTTAGGCGCTACCTGTCCCTGGTGCCTCCCAATTTTGCTGTCTGTGTGTGGGACCCCCGCAGCAGAGCCACTGTAAGTGGTGAGGTAGGGGAGGGGAGAGACTTTCTCCCCCCACCCCCAGTGCGGGGCTACAGCTGAGCTGAGCTGAGCTGATTTAGGTTAGGGCTAGAAGCTCTGACAGTGGCTCCCGATTTTGCTGTGGGGGGGGTAGTAGCGCTGCTGCCTGTGCATGCAAAGGGATGGGGCCAGGGGAGGGACTCCCCCCACCCCAGCTGATTAAGCTTAGCCAACAGCTCCCGCAGCGGGGTCAGGCCAGCCGGGATTTGAATTCAGGCACAGCAGCGCACGCTGGCAGCGCAACAGACCAGGCTCCAGGAGCAGGGCTCCCGGCTCTTGCGGACCCATGTGTGACTGCACATGTCGCACATGCCTGGGGCCGGCCCTGCCTGAAGGAGGAGCCATGCATTGATCCCAGCAACAATCCGTTGACCTACTGGGACGGCAAGGCCAACATGTGGCCGGCCCTGTCAAAAGTGGCCAACGGTATCCTGTCCTGCTTACCAAACAGTGTCCCCAGAGAGTGCGTGTTCTCTGTGGTGGGGGACATTTGCTCCCCGCACTTCCTGAGATTGGGGGCCAAGTTGGTGGAGCAGTTGCTCCTCTTGAAGGTCAACTTTCTACTGCTGGGATTCTGCAAGCTGCCCCTGGACAAGGAGTGATGGTGCAGTGGCACATGCCATCCCATGCCAGGGGCAGTCAGGACAGGGATCCTCTTCCTCCTTCTCCTCAATCTGGGCTAGGGCTACTGCTCCTGTGCTGCCGAGGCACTGTCCCTCTCTCCCATTTCCTGGCACTCTCCCTGCCTCTCTCTCTCCCCCCCCATATTAGACGACCTCGGCTGCCTTATCTGACTGACCTCATGATGCAGGGTGGCATTGGGAAACAAACTGTAAGCCTGCCAGCTGGCCTATGGCTACACGATCTCGGCCTTCCTATGTGACACTTAATGACTCTCGCTCTCTCACGCTGCACAGTCTTTGCTAGCCTATCTGAGTGCCCTGCTGCCAATGTCCCAGCCTGCCTGCCCTACTGCCTCTCATGCTGTGCTGCCTGTCTGCCCGCCCAGCTTGCCGCCAAGCTCAAATCATGCCTCAGCCCATCTTCCTGCCTCCCATGCCAAGGTGCCTGTCTGCCCACCCAGGTTGCCTAGCTCAAAGTCTTCCCAAGCCCGCCTGCCCTACTACCTCTCATGCCACGCTGCCTGCCCACCTGCCCAGGTTGCAAAGCTCAAATCCTGCCTCAGTCTGCCTGCCTGCCGCTCATGCCATGCCGCCTGCCTGCCTGCCCGCACTGCCAACCAATGTCTGCTGCTGCTAGTGCCAATGGCCCCCAGGCCTATATGCTGTCTGTTCCAAGGGTTCTGTACCCTGGCAACCAATGACTGCTGCTGCCAATGTGCTGCCAATGACTGCTGCTGCTGCCAGGCCTATATGCTGTTTGTGTCAAGGGTTCTGTACCCTGGCAACCCACTATCTGCTGCTGCCAATGTCCCCCCGGCCTATATGCTGTCTGTGCCACGGGTTCTGTGCCCCAGCAACTCACTGTCTGCTGTTACCAATGCCCCCCCCCAGCCTATATGCAGCCTGTGTGAAGGGTTCTGTACCCTGACAACCAATGTCTGGTGATGCTAGTGCCAATGCCCCCCCGGCCTATATGCTGCCTGTGCCAAGAATTCTGTACCCTGGCAACCAATGTCTGGTGATGCTTGTGCCAATGCCCCCCCAGCCTGTATCCTGCCTGTGCCAAGGGTTGTGTACCCTGGCAACCAATGTCTGGTGATGCTGGTGCCAATAGCCCCCCGGCCTATATGATGCCTGTGCCAAGGGGTCTTTACCCTGGCAACCGATGTCTGGTGATGCTAGTGCCAATGGCCCCCAGGCCTATATGATGCCTGTGCCATGGCATCAAGAAACAACCACTCCAGCCCCAGAACCCACCGTCAGGGTTCTGGGGCCTACGTTACTGGCAGGGAGGGCTGTGCCCAATAACTAGAAACTGCCTCTCTAGCCCCAGCCCAGGACCCACCCTCAGTGTTCTTGTGCCCTATCATTCCGCTCACGACGCGCTGTCATTCCACCTTTTCTTTATGCAACCTGATGTTCATGGTGAGAGAGAGAGAGAGAAATAAGGAAGAGAGAGAAAGTCTCCCCACTGCTAGAAGTAGATACAGACATGATCCCACCCATGCTGCCTGTCACATGCACTATATGGCCAGAGAGAGAGAGAGAGAGAGAGAGACTCGCCGCTAGAATGAGAGAGATGGGGGGGAGGGGAGAGGTAGGTGTATCCAGCTCAAGCTGCCACCTGCCAGAACCAGGAAGAACTCCCATCTGTGCTCATGCACCTGATCGATGCCCATTGCCCATATCCAGCAGCAAACCTACCACAATGAGATGTATTATATCAATACAACACAACATATTATATGTGCCTGCCTGCCTGCCTGCCTGCTTGTGTGCATTCCTGTACCTGCTGCTACCACCTATCACTTGATAGAATGAAGTGTGCCCAACCATGTGTTAATTCTAGGGACATAATTATTAGGGATGGGTGAACGCGGTTTGGAAGTTTGGACCGAACTCAACCAGTTCAGTCGACCGAACCGAACTTCTGAATTGAACTGAATTTTCAAACTGAACCGAATTCCCGAACTCGTCTCTGTTCGCCCATCCCTAAAAGATAATATTCCATTTAGTTTAATGGGGTTTGAATTTCCGAATTTTGTTAGGAAGTTCGGAGTTCGGACTGAACTTGAATAGTTCGGTCGATCGAACCAAACTTCCGAACTGAACCTCTGAACTGAACCAAATGGAATTTCCGTACTCAGTTCTCTTCGCCCATCCCTAATAATTATCATTAAACTCACATAGGCTGTCATTCCATTGTACCTGAATCAGTCATGCCCGCCCATCCCAGGAACCATCAATGAGATTCTGGGACCATCATTCCAGTCACTGGGGGATGCACTCCATTCCGAACCGAACTTCTGAATCGAACTGAATTTTCAAACTGAACCGAATTCCCGAACTCGTCTCTGTTCGCCCATCCCTAAAAGATAATATTCCATTTAGTTTAATGGGGTTTGAATGGGCATCCAGAAGCCCAGTGCCTGCACACCAGCCTGCCCCCCCAACAGCCTACTCCTCCGCACCCACCCGTGGATGTCCGCTGAGGCTGCTGGAAATAAAAGCCCCTCCGATCACCAGCTCCTGCTGCCTGCTGTCCGCTGCCAATGGACCTGCCTCGCTTTCTCTCTGGCACACCCACACAGACACAAGCCCTGCCTCTCCTGGGGGGCTGTCTGCAAGTTGAGATCCTGCTGTTGCCTGGCACATCTTTGGGTTAATACCTTAACTACGCTAAATGTGGAGCCAGCCAGATGCTGCTGGTAGGGAATGACAAGCTGTATAAGATTCTGCCACCTGCCTTCCAGAACTTCAGCACATAGGGATAAAAGTCTGGGCAGGTTAAACTAAACACATAACAACAAATATAACAACTTTTATTAAAACTATTTAAACAACAACAACACAACAACAACAACATTATGAAGCCAAAACCAAACATTGAAAGGAAACTTATAAGGAAACTATTAGTCTCTGGGCCTGTCCCACGGGACTTGGGGAAAAGGGAGAAGGCATTGGGGTGCAGCACAGGGCTGAGGGGCGGCCACCCGGTCCTCTTCTATCAATCTCATAGCTGTGGGAGACAGCAAACTCCACGTCCCCTTCCACATCCCGATGCCACCTGGAGACTGCCTGGTGGTACAGTTCCAGGCGTTCCATCTCGGTGGAGATGTACTGAGCATACGCCTCCACCTTCTTTTTCTCCACCTCAAGCACCTGGAACTGTTCCACCAGGCGGTTCTCCAGACAGTTTACACCCGTCATCATTTGGCAGCCAGGCCTCTCAACTTCGGCCCAAAAGGCCTTGGCTGCAGCAGACTCCCAGGGCCCAGGGGACTCCACATCAAGGCTGGAGGAGGGGGAAGGGCTTAAATGCCTTCGCTTTTGGGTTTCCTCCCCCCCCCTTCTTCTGGAGCTGATGCTCAGGCTCCACGGCCACGCCACAGTCCTCCTGCCACCTCACCGCCCGGCCATGGAGCTTTTCAATATGTGCGATCAGCCCCGATGTGGTCCCCTCTCTCTGCTTCCTGATTCTTTTGCCAAAAGTCTAAAGAGCATAAAAAGATAGGAACATAAGAAGTTCCATACTACATCAGACCAATGGTCTGTGTCAAGCCCTGCCTGCATTCTGTCTCCACACGTGGATGTACTGGGTGGCAAATCTCTCTGTTAGGACTTCTGTTCCTAACAGGTCATAGGGCAATCCATTACCTGTTGTTCCAGCCCCCATGCCTTACCTTGCAGATGGCGATTCCATCAACCCTCTCATAAAACCTCCAGACATTGGACCTTGTCCACTGATTGTCTGGGGGTGGCATTGGTGAGTCTGACCTCTGCCTGGGTGTCCTGAGCGGCATGGCACCAGTGGGGGTGCTGCTCGTGCCTGACTGCTGGAAGAGCCCACACACACTACATTACCCTCTCTCTCTGTGGCACATATCCACTGTTACCCACTGACGCCCACTGTTTGTGCCTGACTGATGCCCACCACCCACGCACCCACCCTCATGCCAGTGAGCTCACTCTAACGGATAGTGCCTTAAGTTTCTTGTCCTCAATGTAAAAAAAAAGTTTACAAACCTGGCAGCAGTGGCAGCAGCACCTCCTGTGCCCGCCGGCTCTGGCTCCTCCCCCACCACCGAAGGTCCAGCAACAGTGGCAGGAGGAACCTCTTCCTCCACCACTGGCTCCACCACCTTGGCCTTCCCCCAGGTCCGGCGTTTAATGGTGGTGGTCACCTTCTTCTTCATTTAAAAAAAAATAAAAAATTTAAACACAGACACTCGAACAGTCACACAACAATACTCACCAAGACACCAACCAGCCAAACAACACAGCCAAACAAAACACAAACAGCCAAAACACACAAACCGAACAGCCAGCCAGCCAAACACACACTCTCTAGCCACACAGCTCCACACGCACTTGAATTTCCGGTTTCCAGCGTGATCACGGGCTCTCGCGATACTTTTTCCAAATGCCCGAACCGAACACGACCGAACCGAACGGTCGAACCCGAACATGGCATCCGAACCAAGCGGCCGAACCCGACCGAACAACCAAACCCAAACCACAATCGGTTTGCCCATCCCTACTGAACAGCCCTGCCCTCTGAAATAGCAGAGATCCTGCCCCAGAAGGGGTGTGCATGTCATTTTTGTTATTACAATAAAAATAATGAAAATTGTTGATTTCATTATTATTATTGCAAAAACAAGAAAGACAAATAATAATAACTAAAATAGAATTGAAAATGACATTTTGTTTTTGAAATAAAGGGTAAAAAATGAAAATGTATTTCTGGCTATAACATTTACATTTCTTATTCAGTTCTACTGTAACTTGGGAGAAATGTGCCCCCAATGTTGAGCATTAAATGTACCAAGTTTTGGAATAATTGGGTAAAGGGAACCTACGTTACAGGCAATTGAATGTTGTAATTTTAAGAAAAGATCCATACACATTAATGGCTACAACTTGTTTAACTTCCATCCAATTTGCATGAAACCTGTAAATATTATGTCCCTCCACAGGCTTAACACTCCTGAAAATTTTCAGAAATATTTGATAAAGGGTACTTACGGTATAAGATAGTAACTTTTTTAAAAATTACAGCTGTAATATTTGTATATTCCATCCTGTTAACACAATATTTGGCAGGAATGGTCACAAAACTTCCCTGTCATCTCTGATAAACTACAGGATAATTTGATAAAGGAATCCAATTGTATATGCAATTGAAGTTGTCCCCTTGAAGACCATTTGCCCCTACACTGGAAATAAGGCACAGACACAATAAGTTTGGGTAAACTGGCCGCAACTGTTTATTAAACACAACCAGCATGAAGCGAAACCTGTTGGGAAACGAGAATCAATTATCACCAATTAACCAATTTATAAGAATGGTGGACAGATCCAATTACCAAATTGCATTATCCAATTAACTATAATTATCCCAATTACCTTGAGTCTTACCAATTCTTCGATGGAAGAATCAGCGAAGAAAAATTCCAAATTAAGATGCCAATTAGTAAGCCCATTAGAATCAGACCGAATTGATAATTGTAGGTGAGTACAAGGGGAGTGATTGGGCATTAAGTCCTACCTCCTGATATCACTCCACCTCCAATGCTCCTCACTCCCCGCGTTCAGTACCATAGTGCTAACCAATTAGATTGGAGATACCAGTCCAACGCCCTCTTTCCAATGGATCATAAATGATCCATGCCCCTAGAAGAACTGACGAGCAAGTGACTGTATAGGAGACCTTTTAGATCCTTCCCATATACCCCCTGAGGCCAGTCCCTCTTCTCTGGGATTTCTGCAGGGCACCCATCCCCTGCCTGCTTCCCAGGTCCAACCTCCAGGATGCATATCATCCTCCACCATTACCAGCTGCTTTCCCCACAGCCAATCCATTCCAATGCCAGTTTCCTTTTATGGTACTGAACCCCGCCACCAAGTTCAGCAGTAGCGCTTGCTTGAACACCCCCACACTCACCCAGAGCCACCCCTATGTCTAATCCAAACACTTTTGTAAAATTTTCTGCAAGTTCCCCAGATATAGGTCCAGGCCTCTTTCAGACAGGTGAACCCCATCCGTCCGATATAACTCGGGCCTTGTCCATGAAATATCCGGATGTACAAACCAGATTCCCCCCGTACTCTCAATGCGTTTCCTAATTTCCTTATTCACCCTTTTCCTTGATCTGTCCACCGCTCTCAGATTAATGGCTCCATGCCATTTTATCCTCTGCATAATTTCAGTGAACATCAAATGTGCCCCAGGAAACAACTCCCTCAACCATAACCAGTCCTGTCTAACCATTATAGACAAATCCAACCCTGACCCCCTGGTCAAATCATTTTCCCCTAAATGAATTACCATTATCCCAAGGGAAGGCTTATTAATACCACTGAGCAGCAATGGCATCAACAGAGGCCAAAGCATGCCCCGTCTACCCTCCATACCGCCACCGCATGTGAAGCTAAGCCTAACTGCGAACCCCAATTTGTTGATTTTGCCCTCTTTTCAGCCCAACTAGCAAAACTATTCCCAATAACCCAGATTACCTTTCTTCCCATGATATGCAGCAGGCCTGAAAAGATTAAAAAAAACCCACTATCATCACACGTTAAGTGCGAATAACTCCGCTAACCTTACCTAGCTTGTTGAAAGGAGTGAATGTAGGATCTGAAAGCCCCAGAACGCCACCTGCCAACTGACTTCATATTGGGTACCGAAAAACCTGCCGCAGCCGCAGTAGATGCAGCCCCAATTCTGAATGGGTATGAACTAAACTTGCCCCCCATACCCAATGAATCCAAACAATGCTTCATAACAGCCATAAACTAGAAATGGATGAGGGGTTGCTTAGATTGGTGCACAAACAAAGGCCCAGCTACCTGAAGTCTATCCCTCAAGTATTCACCCATACATGCAACCGGACAAATCAATGGCTCAATGGACCTGCAAAGCACCACTCTGGCCCCCTTCCCAGTCTGATCAGTCTTTGACCTTCTAATACTCAGCTCAATCCAATCCACCTCCACAAACACATCCCCAACATCCAAAGCCCTGCCTGAGCAGTCTGAACGTGAACCAACTACAAGCTCGCTAACTCACAATGCCACAAAAAAGGCAGCCACAAAGGCTGCTTTAAACAACTTAACCTCACTCAAATCACTACACATGCCACCTAACCTGGCAACCATGTCCTCCAATAGCTTGGGCGACACCGGTGCCCTCCTATCCCCCTTATCCTGCTCCTGCCTTCTCCAGGACTCCAACATGGCCCTCAAAATAGGAGATTCCAACAAGTTGGAATGCCCCACCATCTTTGACAAAAACGATAATGCTGATCATTTCACAGCAATCGTGCCTGGTGCCAAACCCTTTCTGCTCGGCTCCATCCCAAACTGAACAACCTGTGGCAAAGGGATCGGAAACACCACCGATCACCCTTTTCCCCCAGCAAAAACACCAAATTCCTTAAGAGCTCTCTCATATAGCTGCCATGTAGCCGGGGAAACTGAGCCCTTCACAATTTCTATCAATTATAAAATCCAAGGCTCCAAAGCTCCTGTGGAATGAAGTCTTGTTCCTCCCTGGCCATTGGAGCGAGCTCCCAAAAGTGTTGGATCTGGAAATGAGAGAGGGCATCAGCAATCTCATTGCTCACCACCCGGCACATACTTAGCAGAAAAAACTATATTATGCTTAAGACACCATAAAATGAAAACTCTAACCAAGCACATCACCCTCTCAGATTTAGATGACAACGAGTTCACCACATGCACCACTGCCAGGTTGTCGCACCAGAACAAGACCCTCTTATCCTTAAATCTGACAACCCACAAATGAACAGCCACAACTATGGGAAACAACTCCAGAAACGGCAAATCCCTCAAAATACCCAATGCCTGCCAATGAGATGGCCACTGTTCCAAACACCACCTACCTTGGAAATAAATTCCCAGCCGAGCTGCCCCCGCCGCATCAGAGTGTACCTGCAACTCCGCCTCCAACAAATACAGCTCCCTCCACTTCTCCATTGTGACTCTGGAGAAACTCCAGCCACACTCCTAAATCATCTCTCATTTCTTTTGTCACTCTAATGTGGTGGTGCGGCATGGTCACCCTAGAGGTCCTGGCGTTAAGGCACAACAAGAATGTGCGCCCTGGCGTGACCACCTGGCATGCAAAATCCAGTTTCCCTAGTAATTATTGCAAGACCCTCAATGTTACCTTATGGGCCCCCCTACAGGAATAAATCTCATTCCTAAGCCCCTTCAACATATCCTCAGGTAAACACGAACACTGACGCACAGAGTCCAGTTCTAAGCCCAAATAGGTCAAAACAGAAGCAGGCCCCTCCATTTTTTCCTCTGCCAATGGCACCCTGACCATATTGGTAATTCTCCTGAAGGCAGCTAACAAGTCTCTGCACTCACCTGACCCTTCCCTACCAATGAATAAATAATCATCGAGATAATGCGACACCTGACTTGATCCCATCCACTGTTTAACAATCCACTCCAAAGCCGAGCAAAATTTCTCAAAAGCGGCGCATGAGATGGAACATCCCATGGGCATAGCTTTATCATAGTAAAACTGGCCCTTGAGCATAAATCTGAGTAGATCAAAATCCTTGGGGTGCACTGGCAAGAGGCAAAAGGCAGACTTCATGTCACTCTTTGCCATGAGGGCATCCCGACCACACACCCTCACCAACTCAACTGTCCTATCAAAGGAAGCATAGTGGACTGTACACAGTTCATGTGGTTTCACATCATTCACTGAAAACCCCTTGGGGTAAGAGAGATGATGGATCAATCTATGTTCCCCAGGGGCCTTTTTTGGCACTATCCCCAAGGGGGACACTCTCAAATCTTCCATCGGCAAGGACTCAAAGGGGCCAGCCACTCGACCTTCAGACAACTCCTTTTGTAACTTTTTCTCCACCATGAACTCCATTCCCACAACTGATCTCAAATTCCTTGCAATCATGTCCTCCCGTTTCCCTCCAAATGGGATCTCAAAACCAAACTGAAAACCATTAACAACATACCGCACCTGCACAGGGTCAGGGTAATCCTGCAACAAACAAAACTATGGGTTCCCAAAGTGATCCTCTTGCCCAATCAGCCGCCAGGCCAATAAAGAGAAAAACCAAAAAGACACAGAGTGGGTAAGAGGAATAATCACTCTCTCTATGAATATATTATGCCATAAATCAGCCCCAAAGTAGCCACTTAACATTAGAAATCTTTAATCATAATCAGTTATTCCCTAAAAATAATATACCCTAAAATGACAATGTAAACCTCATCAATACAATAACAATGATGAATGTGCATCAGTAATACAGAACACAAAATTATTCCTGATGATAAATCACCCACAATAAGCCAAAAATACTACCATACAAAAATGTATTGGCTCAGAACTTGTGAGGACAACAGGCAATAATGAGGGGAATTCCACTATACACCAAGAGAGGTTGGCTCACATGGGGAGCACAATTAGATGCATTTCGGGGAGGCCATCTTCTTTAGTGCTATAACCTTTTCAATTGCCTACAGGTCACTGTAAGAGAGGACAATTAGAGAAACATATAACTCCATAATCAAGGAAGAAGGTGGATAATGCAAATAGGGATAATATTCCCATTTCTAATTCAAGGAGTCTCCTCTCTGTTGTTTTAAAAAGCTCCTCTGAAAAACTTTTTCCAACAAGTCAATGAATGTCTAGCTGTCAGTGGAAGGAGATGGACTTGCACGCAAGGCTTCCGCCAGTGCTGGGGGTCCACTCCGCCAGCACGCCCTGAGGACACAGCACAGCAAGCCCCGAGAGCAGTGCAGGTTCCGGGAGGCGTTGCCACAGCAACCCCCAAGCGTGACGGCGCTGCAGGGTCTCTCCCTGTCGGGATGCAAAACATGGGGGCAGAGCCTCCGGCACTGCGCCATTCAGCACGCCTTCGGGCGCGGCAGGGGGTGTGACGGACCCTTGAAAATCCAGTGCTGCGGAGAACACAGCACCAGTGATTGACGAGACTGGCCCCTGTTGCGTGTTGCTTTGGAGTGCTTTGGTTCCCTTATTGCTGTTGGTTCATTCCCATCCTCCTTCCTTCTGCTCCGTTGTACTTCTGGGTTCTGCCTGTGTCTTCTGGATCCTGCATGCCTGGTGAGTGCTTGTAACCCTGCCCTGCCTTCCCTGAGTGAGTGAGCGAGTGATTGGTTTGTGAGCAAGTGGGCGTGAGCCTTTTCCCTCTCCCTATGGGGGGCACCTGCAGGGTGGTAAGTTGCGTGTGCATCCCTTCCCCCTCTGCACTGTTGGGACCCCTTTCCGCCCGCCTCTCACTTCCTGCTCAGCTAGCCACTCCCCTTCTGTGTGATAAGAGTCAAGGGTGTCTGGTGTGGGATACAGGGAAAGGGAGCAGTGCAATCCCTTCGGCACCCTATGATGATAGAGGTCTTGGCACCCACTGCCAGTTGGGCCACAACTCTACCCTGATGAGCATTTTTCACACCCCTGAGGATTTCTACTGCCTTCCCAAGTTATCCCCGCAATTGTGCATAAAACCCCAGGCCAGGGTTGGGAAACTCTTGTCCCTCTCTCTCGTTTCCCCCTCCCCCACTGATAGAATCACCGGCATCTCTTCCATCCCCTCAGACTCATCTGGTTTAATTTTCTATGGAGGTAGCACAAGAACTGGTGGAATTGGTCCGTGCAGTGCAATCATTGCCCCTTGAGATGCACGATGTTAAAATAAAGCAGGCAGAATTAGAAGCTGCCGTGCAGGCTGACACCGGGGCACCGGCACCAGCTGTGGTCCCACCACCTGCTCCTGTGCCACAAGCAAATGCAGCCTCCTTGGGGGCTGCCGCAGCCCTTCCACAAGAACCGAAGGGCCCAGATAGAAAAATTCCAGGAGGTTTTTGACAAACAAGCAGCAACAATACTGCCACCCCATCGGCCGTATGATTGCCCGATTGACCTCCAACCCGAAACTGAGCCCCCGTTTGGAAGGATTTATGCCCCTTCCAACCCCGAGCTCAAGACCCTCCATCTATACATCAAGGAGGCCTTCAAAAATGGATTTATTCACCACTCAAGCTCCCCTGTGGGGGCTCCTATTTTCTTCATGCCAAAGAAGGATGTGGACCTCCGCCCATGTATAGACTATCGTGGACTCAATAATATTACTATTAAAAATCGATACCCTCTTCCCCTGATTCCTGAATTACTGAACCGTCTGGAAGGAGCAACCATTTTTATGAAATAGGACCTTCAAGGGGCATAAAACTTGGCCCGAGTCAGGAAGGGCGACAAATGGAAAACCGCCTTCCGAACTCGCTATGGACATTTTGAATATCTCGTTATGCCCTTTGGCCTTGCTAACGCTCCGGCCACATTTCAACATTTTATAAATGACATATTACGTGACCTCCTAAACGTATTTGTTATTGCATATCTAGACAATATTTTGATTTATTCTACCACTATGAGCAACACATAGAACATGTGAAACTGTCTCTTCTCCCTCCATAACATTGCTAAGATTCGCCCTTTTCTCTCTGTCTCGTCTGCCAAAACTCTTGTTCATGCTCTGGTCATCTCTCGCCTCGATTACTGTAACCTCCTTCTCACTGGCCTTCCCCGGTCTCACCTTTCTCCCCTCATCTCTGTCCAAAACTCTGCTGCCAGGGTCATCTACCTCGCCAGTCGCTTCGACCATGTGCAGCCCCTCCTCTCTTCGCTTCACTGGCTTCCCCTTCCTGAACGAATCCTGCACAAGCTCCTAGTCTTCACCTATAAAGCTCTTCACAACCTTGCTCCCCCCTACCTCTCTGCACTTATCGCCCTCCATACTCCAGCCCGTGCACTTCGCTCCTCCTCTGTCCCTTCTCTCACCCTTCCACGCCTTCCCTGCTCCCCTAAGCGCCTTCGTCCCTTCTCACTTGCTGCCCCCCATGCCTGGAACTCCCTCCCTGTCCACATCCGCCTTGCCCCCTCCCTTCATACCTTCAAATCTCTCCTTAAAACTCACCTCTTTCGCTCTGCTCTGTCTGACTCTTTATCCTGCTGAGCCACTATTCCTATACCTACGATCGGTTTACCCTTATCCTTGCAACATGGACCTGCCTGCTGTCATTCTCATCGTAACCAAGCCAAGTACGTGCACTTGAGACCTCGCATCTTCATGAATGTTAGACCCCTTGTCTCTCCCTCTGTTCCCCTTCCTAAGTCTCACCCCCAGCTCCTGTCTCTCAGATTGTAAGCCCTAGGAGTAGGGACCGTGTCTGTTTTATTACTTTGTAAAGTGCCAGGTACACTGCTGGCGCTATATAAATGTTTGTTAATAATAATAATAATGTGAAAAGAGTGCTCCAGCGACTTCAAACACACCAGCTGTATTGTAAACTGGAGAAGTGCACGTTCCATCTTACTACGGTTGCCTTTTGGGGGTTTATAATAACCCCTATGGGAATACAAATGGATCCCCAGAAGTTAGAAGCCATTCAACGGTGGCCCACCCCAAAGGCGGTAAAACCCTTGCAGCGATTCTTAGGCAGTGTCAACTACTACCAGCAGTATGTGCCCCATTATGCAGAACTGACCACACCCTTAACCCATCTCCTGAAAAAAAACAAAGAGTATTCTTGGGGCCCGGCACAACAACAAAGCTTCCAAACCTTAAAAAAGGCCTTTTTAACTGCCCCACTTTTGATCCACCCTGATTTTCAGAAACCATTCCAAGTGGAGGCCGACGTCTCCAGTTCTGCCCTAGGAGCAGTGCTCTCCCCAAGCAACAACAAAGGATGGGCCAATGCGGCCTTGTGCCTATTACTCTCGGCAGCTCACACCAGTGGAAAGAAATTATCCTATTTTCAATAGAGAGCTCGAGCTGCTTGCTATAAAGATGGCGTTTAAAACTTGGCGGCATTACTTGGAAGTGGCAACATATCCAGTAATGGTAGTAACAGATCATAAGAATCTCACATATTTACAGACGGTGCAGATTGCTAATGCCAGACACGCTCGATGGGCCCTCTTTTTCGCCCTGTTCACCTTCGTCATTCATTACCGCCCCGGTAAACTGAATGTATTAGCAGATGCCTTATCTCGTTACTAGGGGTGCGACTACCAAATCATCCGGTATCTGATACTGCCGGTATTTGGTGTACGGGCAGTATCGGATTAAATCAGGTAATCCGGCCCGTTTATCGGATTCCCCCGTACTGGATTTTTTACATTGAGGCCATTCAAATGAATGCCCGCAATGTAAAAAAAACACCAACCCCCCCCACTTTACTTTCACTCCCCAGTCCAGGCTGCGCGGGTGGAAGGGGGGACACCTCCCACCCACCCTGCCCAGCCTAGCTTTAAAAAAAAAAAATTCCCCCGAAGTCCCTGCTAGTGCGGGCTCCGGGCCGCCGCCGGTTACCTGGAGCCTGCACCAACAGATAAGATCCCTGGGGTGGGGGGTGGTTTAACACACACCCCACCCCAGGGATCAGATCACCCTACCTAGTCCTACCTCCCCACCCGGGGAATTTTTTTTTTTAAAGCCAGGCTGGGCAGGGTGGGTGGGGGTGCCCCCCCTTCCACCCGCACAGTATGGGAGGGGGAGAGAGGAGGTTTTTTGTGGTTTTTTCCATTGATTTCAATGGGGACAGTTCCCCATTGAAATCAATGGAACAAATCCAGTACCGGTAAACCGGTACACAAATCCAGCCATCCGGTTTTTAAAAATCCGGTAACCAGTAAATCTGGTAGTCGGTATTTGACCTGATGTCCCACCCCTACTTGTTACTATACTGACACCCCTGAAGGAAAGACCCATTCTCCCCCAAAACATTTTTGCCATCACATACTTATCTCAGGAACAATTAGCACAAGCTACTTTTCAAGAACTTCTACCCGTGAATGACTCAACCTACCTCCTGGAAAAAGGCCTCATATGAAAAGATGGGCTTATAGTGGTGCCGTCCTCCTGCTATTCCCAAGTTTTATGGGCTCATCACGATTCACCCCTAGCTGGGCACCCAGGAAATGACCGCACTCATCAACTAATACAACGATCCTTTTGGTGGCCCTCACTGCCCCAAGACGTGCAGCAATATGTTGCTACCTGCGCTACTTGTGACAAAACTAAAGTTCCGCGTCAAGCCCTGCAGGGACTCCTACAACTTATGGAACCCCCTCAGGGTCTCTGACAGCATATAGGGATTGACTTTATTGTAAAACTGACCCCCTCCCGGGGATATGCAACAGTCTGTGTGGTTGTGGATCACTTTTCCAAAATGGCCCACTTTATTGCATGTAAGGGACTTCCGACCATGCATCGCATGGCCCTCTTGTTTATCCGGCATGTCTTTAAGCTTCATGGGTGGCCCTTCGAGATTATTAGTGACAGGGGATCCCAGTTTGTGTCTCGTTTTTGGAAAACCTTATTTACAGCTCTACAGGTCCAAATGAAACCTACCATGGCATACCACCCCCAGGCTAACGGTCAAGTGGAAAAAGTGAACCAGGACTTTGAGCAATATTTGCGTTGTTATGTCAATTATTTGCAAGACGACTGGTATACTTGGTTACCCCTTACGGAGTTCGCCCATAACAACACGCCCAATGCCTCCTTGGGGAAATCCCCTTTTTATGTAACTTATGGATTTCATCCTCAAATGAGCATTCCAGATCTTCCAGCACTCCAAGTACCTGCTGCAGGTAGCTTACTGCAACATCTTCGGCAAGCACACACCCCTGCGAAGTCCACATTAATGCAATCTTAGCAACGATATAAAAAATACACCAACGTCCGTCATCGCAAACCACCCCCATTACAGGTGGGAGACTACGTCTGGATCAACAAATGCCATTATACCTCCCTTCGACCTTCAAAAAAACTGGATGACAAGTATTTCGGCCTGTACCTCATTATACAAAAAATTAATGAGGTTACCTACAAGGTACAGTTACCTTCACAGGCCCGTCTGCACCCCATCTTTCATGTTTCCATGTTAAAAAAGGCTACCGCCCCTCCATCTCTGACGGAACCATCCCCAGCATCAGTACCCCCTGCCTCTGACGATGAAATATATGAAGTCTGAGAAATCCTTGATTTCCACTGCTATCATGAACATCTACAGTAGTTGATCGACTGGGTTGGTTTCGGACCTGATAATTGCTCATGGGAGCCTGCGGCTTTAGTGACGANAGCAGTCTGAACGTGAACCAACTACAAGCTCGCTAACTCACAATGCCACAAAAAAGGCAGCCACAAAGGCTGCTTTAAACAACTTAACCTCACTCAAATCACTACACATGCCACCTAACCTGGCAACCATGTCCTCCAATAGCTTGGGCGACACCGGTGCCCTCCTATCCCCCTTATCCTGCTCCTGCCTTCTCCAGGACTCCAACATGGCCCTCAAAATAGGAGATTCCAACAAGTTGGAATGCCCCACCATCTTTGACAAAAACGATAATGCTGATCATTTCACAGCAATCGTGCCTGGTGCCAAACCCTTTCTGCTCGGCTCCATCCCAAACTGAACAACCTGTGGCAAAGGGATCGGAAACACCACCGATCACCCTTTTCCCCCAGCAAAAACACCAAATTCCTTAAGAGCTCTCTCATATAGCTGCCATGTAGCCGGGGAAACTGAGCCCTTCACAATTTCTATCAATTATAAAATCCAAGGCTCCAAAGCTCCTGTGGAATGAAGTCTTGTTCCTCCCTGGCCATTGGAGCGAGCTCCCAAAAGTGTTGGATCTGGAAATGAGAGAGGGCATCAGCAATCTCATTGCTCACCACCCGGCACATACTTAGCAGAAAAAACTATATTATGCTTAAGACACCATAAAATGAAAACTCTAACCAAGCACATCACCCTCTCAGATTTAGATGACAACGAGTTCACCACATGCACCACTGCCAGGTTGTCGCACCAGAACAAGACCCTCTTATCCTTAAATCTGACAACCCACAAATGAACAGCCACAACTATGGGAAACAACTCCAGAAACGGCAAATCCCTCAAAATACCCAATGCCTGCCAATGAGATGGCCACTGTTCCAAACACCACCTACCTTGGAAATAAATTCCCAGCCGAGCTGCCCCCGCCGCATCAGAGTGTACCTGCAACTCCGCCTCCAACAAATACAGCTCCCTCCACTTCTCCATTGTGACTCTGGAGAAACTCCAGCCACACTCCTAAATCATCTCTCATTTCTTTTGTCACTCTAATGTGGTGGTGCGGCATGGTCACCCTAGAGGTCCTGGCGTTAAGGCACAACAAGAATGTGCGCCCTGGCGTGACCACCTGGCATGCAAAATCCAGTTTCCCTAGTAATTATTGCAAGACCCTCAATGTTACCTTATGGGCCCCCCTACAGGAATAAATCTCATTCCTAAGCCCCTTCAACATATCCTCAGGTAAACACGAACACTGACGCACAGAGTCCAGTTCTAAGCCCAAATAGGTCAAAACAGAAGCAGGCCCCTCCATTTTTTCCTCTGCCAATGGCACCCTGACCATATTGGTAATTCTCCTGAAGGCAGCTAACAAGTCTCTGCACTCACCTGACCCTTCCCTACCAATGAATAAATAATCATCGAGATAATGCGACACCTGACTTGATCCCATCCACTGTTTAACAATCCACTCCAAAGCCGAGCAAAATTTCTCAAAAGCGGCGCATGAGATGGAACATCCCATGGGCATAGCTTTATCATAGTAAAACTGGCCCTTGAGCATAAATCTGAGTAGATCAAAATCCTTGGGGTGCACTGGCAAGAGGCAAAAGGCAGACTTCATGTCACTCTTTGCCATGAGGGCATCCCGACCACACACCCTCACCAACTCAACTGTCCTATCAAAGGAAGCATAGTGGACTGTACACAGTTCATGTGGTTTCACATCATTCACTGAAAACCCCTTGGGGTAAGAGAGATGATGGATCAATCTATGTTCCCCAGGGGCCTTTTTTGGCACTATCCCCAAGGGGGACACTCTCAAATCTTCCATCGGCAAGGACTCAAAGGGGCCAGCCACTCGACCTTCAGACAACTCCTTTTGTAACTTTTTCTCCACCATGAACTCCATTCCCACAACTGATCTCAAATTCCTTGCAATCATGTCCTCCCGTTTCCCTCCAAATGGGATCTCAAAACCAAACTGAAAACCATTAACAACATACCGCACCTGCACAGGGTCAGGGTAATCCTGCAACAAACAAAACTATGGGTTCCCAAAGTGATCCTCTTGCCCAATCAGCCGCCAGGCCAATAAAGAGAAAAACCAAAAAGACACAGAGTGGGTAAGAGGAATAATCACTCTCTCTATGAATATATTATGCCATAAATCAGCCCCAAAGTAGCCACTTAACATTAGAAATCTTTAATCATAATCAGTTATTCCCTAAAAATAATATACCCTAAAATGACAATGTAAACCTCATCAATACAATAACAATGATGAATGTGCATCAGTAATACAGAACACAAAATTATTCCTGATGATAAATCACCCACAATAAGCCAAAAATACTACCATACAAAAATGTATTGGCTCAGAACTTGTGAGGACAACAGGCAATAATGAGGGGAATTCCACTATACACCAAGAGAGGTTGGCTCACATGGGGAGCACAATTAGATGCATTTCGGGGAGGCCATCTTCTTTAGTGCTATAACCTTTTCAATTGCCTACAGGTCACTGTAAGAGAGGACAATTAGAGAAACATATAACTCCATAATCAAGGAAGAAGGTGGATAATGCAAATAGGGATAATATTCCCATTTCTAATTCAAGGAGTCTCCTCTCTGTTGTTTTAAAAAGCTCCTCTGAAAAACTTTTTCCAACAAGTCAATGAATGTCTAGCTGTCAGTGGAAGGAGATGGACTTGCACGCAAGGCTTCCGCCAGTGCTGGGGGTCCACTCCGCCAGCACGCCCTGAGGACACAGCACAGCAAGCCCCGAGAGCAGTGCAGGTTCCGGGAGGCGTTGCCACAGCAACCCCCAAGCGTGACGGCGCTGCAGGGTCTCTCCCTGTCGGGATGCAAAACATGGGGGCAGAGCCTCCGGCACTGCGCCATTCAGCACGCCTTCGGGCGCGGCAGGGGGTGTGACGGACCCTTGAAAATCCAGTGCTGCGGAGAACACAGCACCAGTGATTGACGAGACTGGCCCCTGTTGCGTGTTGCTTTGGAGTGCTTTGGTTCCCTTATTGCTGTTGGTTCATTCCCATCCTCCTTCCTTCTGCTCCGTTGTACTTCTGGGTTCTGCCTGTGTCTTCTGGATCCTGCATGCCTGGTGAGTGCTTGTAACCCTGCCCTGCCTTCCCTGAGTGAGTGAGCGAGTGATTGGTTTGTGAGCAAGTGGGCGTGAGCCTTTTCCCTCTCCCTATGGGGGGCACCTGCAGGGTGGTAAGTTGCGTGTGCATCCCTTCCCCCTCTGCACTGTTGGGACCCCTTTCCGCCCGCCTCTCACTTCCTGCTCAGCTAGCCACTCCCCTTCTGTGTGATAAGAGTCAAGGGTGTCTGGTGTGGGATACAGGGAAAGGGAGCAGTGCAATCCCTTCGGCACCCTATGATGATAGAGGTCTTGGCACCCACTGCCAGTTGGGCCACAACTCTACCCTGATGAGCATTTTTCACACCCCTGAGGATTTCTACTGCCTTCCCAAGTTATCCCCGCAATTGTGCATAAAACCCCGGGCCAGGGTTGGTAACCTCTTGTCCCCCTCTCTTGTTTCCCCCTCCCCCACTGATACTAGCCAACCTAAAGGAGAGAGGATATCCAGAGAAGATATTAAGAAGGAGCTCCTTTAGGGTCATGCGATTATTCAGGGAGTCCTTGCTTACATCAAAACGAAAGAAGTCTGAAAATAGAATAGTTTGTCCACTTATGTTAGGACCAGGCTCAGGAGAGATCAAAAGAGCCATATTGAAACATTGGCATATAGTAAGCACAATGCAAGGGTGCGAGCTGGAACCTATATTTGCCATGAAGAAGAAAACCAAGTCCATCATGGATTTGGTGGTACAAACAGATCTGTTAAAACAACAGAGAGGAGACTCCTTGAATGGGGGAAATGAAGGACCTTACGTCTGCCATTGGACACTTCAGATACTGGGAATTGCTCAGTTTGTTGACTTACTTTGTCTGTTAAGGAGTTTAATTAACCAGGGACAGGAAGGAAATTCAAACTACATTTCTCTACATGCAGGACAGCATCTGTTGTCTAGTTAATATTATGCTCATGCCACAAAGTGCGATATATATCAAGGGCCTTGAAAGTGAGAATAATGGAGCATCTTGGCAATATCAGAAGGCATAAGAAGGCATAAGATCAGAAGGCATAAGATCTTTGGTAGATCACTTTAATATCAAGGGACATAGAGAACAGGATCTGAAATTTTGGGCGATAGAAAGAGTACCCCAGGGTCATGGACAGATTAAAGAGCTTCAAAGAAGGGAAGTGTATTGGATGCATAGATTAAGAACAGTACAACCAGGTCTAATTGAACAAAATCCTTGGGCAGCATACCTGTAATTGTTTGCTATGGCCAGTTTTCTAAGGTGTTTCCCACAGTGTTTTTCTTATTTTGTTTTTTCTTATTGTAATATTGATTTAGAATTATTATTGGTTTTTTTAACTGTTTTTCCATGTGGAGTGATTACTATTATTAAATGTTATTATTGTTATTAACTGTATAGATGCATAATACAATATGTTATTCATTCATTTATTTATTTGACGTGGCCCTAGGCCATTGTCGACTTACAAACAAAGAAAACAAACATTTACCGAAAACAAACAGCCAACACAAATCCTCAATAAAAACATATTACAAAACTACTAACTCAGTTTAGCTCATAGGCAAACAGAAGATACATAAAAGCATTAGCACAGGAAAGCTAATCAGGAATTACCTGGCTTAAAAAGGAGGAACTTCTTCCTCATCTCCATGGCCTCTACTAAAAATCTCATGGTACCAGACGTTACCTCAGAATGAGCATCACAGAGGGCCATCTGGGAAAGGAACTGATCCGTCCCACCTGGAAATTTATCTAAGAGTGGCCGCAAATATCGCAAGCGGGGAGAGTCATACTGCCTGCATTGAAACAATACATGGTGAGTAGATTCGGTGGTCTGGGAATCAAAAGGGCATAGACGGTCCCCATAAGGGACCCCTGCAAAACGTCCCTCCAAAACACACGTGGGTAACGCATTAACCCTCGCACAGAAAAATAGGTGCTTTTCTCTGAAAGTAGCTGCAGAGGCAAAGTAATGTGCCATGCAGCCCGGCAATGGGGCCAGTGCAGGAAATTCCACCATATGTTGGGACTTCCTTATTGTAGCCAGTTCCTCCTGATAGCTGATATCCCTTGATCTTTGAATAATTTCTCACCTAGCAGCAAGGAGGTCCTTGGTTTCTAAGTAGGCCTGTGACAGGCCCAAACGAGCCAGATGTGCCGTAATCGTGTTAACCCATGGGCTAGAGAAGGAATCGTGAAACACACACCAAACCAAGGTATCCTGTGGGGCCCTGCTTCTTTTAATCCAATACAGAGAGGCCAGTTCCCAAGCCACCACCATCCAAGCTCGCATACCAGCCTCAAGCCTTACTGCGGCCGCCGGGGTACCATTTGGCACTTTGATTAGGGTGCTGAGAAATCGAGTTTGAATGGAATTTAGATTTGAATTTTTACCCAGTAGTGGGGCCCAAAGTTCCGCACCATACAAAAGAGATGCTCTCACCTTTGCCTCACACACTTTAACAGCTGCTTCCAAATTCCTCCTTCCTGTCCCTGAAAAAAATCTAAGAATTGCCAACATTTGGCTTCTAGCCACCACCTCTACCTTCCCCACATGATTACCCCATTGCCCATCAGCACAGAAATGAAGACCCAGGTACTTATAAGATTTCTGTTGTTGGAGTTGGCTGTCCCCTATTGGCCACCTATGGATCTGTCTATCCCTAGAAAAAACTAGAACATTAGACTTTGAATAATTAATGGTGAGACGGTTTAGAGAACAATAGCTTTTAAAGGCCTGGAGCTGCCTAAGCAGGCCCACCCTAGTCTGCGAAAGGAGGACCAGATCATCAGCATATAGCAATGCTCCAACTGGTTTAGCTGCTATTTTAGGCGGAAAATACCGTGCCAATCTTGTTTCTGGCATGGCGTCATTAATAAAGAGGTTGAACAGGGTTGGGGCAAGAACACACCCCTGCCGTACCCCCTGCTTAACCACAATATCTGGGGTAAGGTGCCCGGTTTGGTCTAGCTTCACCGCAACCGTAGTATTCCTATAGAGGGCCTGGATCAGTAAAAGGAGCCTATCATCGATCTTTAATAGGATTAGCTTATTCCACAAAAGTGGTCTACTTATGGAGTCAAATGCCGCCTTTAAATCAAGAAAGGCGGCATACAATTTACCATTTGCCCTCCTATATTTCTCCACCAAATGATGGAGGACAACACAATGGTCCAGTGTAGATTTTTCTCTTTGGAATCCAATTTGTTCCGGGTGTAGGATCTTGTTCTGATCGATCCATTTCTTTAGCCTCATCAGCAAATACTTTGCATAAGTCTTGCTTACCACACTGATGAGACTGATCTGCCTATAATTTCTAGGTTCTGTTCTTGCCCCCTTTTTATAAATAGGGGCAAAACGGCTTGGCTCCACCCTCTAGGGATACTTCTGGTGGAGTTTATTACTGTGAAAAGTCTGGCCAAAGCTGGGAGCCACCAATCCATATTCTTTTTAATGGCCTCCACCTGAATACGATCCAAGCCTGGGGCTTTGCCATTAGAGAAAGTCTCGATTATTTCATTTACCTCCTGTTCAGTAACTAGTGGCCAATTCGGCAAATCATCAAAAGTAGGCCCAGAGTCACATTGCTCCTCCATCTGGGTGGAGCACAGGCCTGCCTGGGAATCTTCGATAAACTTCACCCAGGTTGATGGTGCAATCCTGGGTTGCCCCTCCCCCGGATGTGGTATAACCGCCCTATTAACAATGCGCCAAAAAGATCTTGAATCACCTGCATGACTAACCTTTAGTAGTTCCTGCCATTGCTTTTGAAATAATAGCTTCTTTTTCTGGTGAATTAGAAACTTATATGCACTTTTCAGCCCCAATAGCGATTGGGCAGATGCAAAGAATGCCCTGAACGATATTCCCTATAAATTGCTTGAACCTCCCCCCCCTGGCTGGGTGACATTCCTTATCAAACCACCTCTGCATACCCCGCCCACCATACCCACGATTCGGCCCTCCCTCAGCAGCCTCTGACAGCTGGCTCGCATAGGGAGCTAAGGCAACTGTAAGCCTCAATTATGTCTTTACCAGATCCACCCTCCAATATCTGGTCCCTGATCCTCCTAATGGGTGCTGATTCTCAAAAACTATCCCAAATTTGGACTGCCTTCCAGCCCCAGGGGAGATAGCTATAGCAATTTGGGTTTTCAACTACTTGAGGGGCAATTCTTTGCTCCTCAGTACCCCACCCCAGAATCAGTATCAGTGGCATATGCTCCGATAGCGCACTAGAAGCAACTTCAAATCCATCCACATATCCCAATGTATCCTCGGTAACCAGTGCATAGTCTATCAGACTACAGCCCTGAGGACCCAGAAATGTAAACTCTCCCTCCCGATCTTGTAAGCCCGTGCCGTTCAGTATATGTAGATTCAGACTTGCCACCAGTTTAGCAAACCTAATGCCAGCCGAATTCACTTTTTTATCCTTAGAAGTCCTACCCTCAATTTGAGCCACTGGGCTTCCACTGGATATATCACCCAGGTATTCTGCCAGAACTGAATCATCTGGGCCAATCCTGGCATTAAAATCACCCATTACTATAATAAATGCATGTGAGTGATCAACAATAATGTCACTAAGGGCTTGTTCGAGCTTTGACCACAAAGCTTTGTTAAAGTCAATATGTTATTGATTATAATGATTATTGTTGTTTTCAATGTGGATTGATTACTATTATCACATGTTATAATTATATACTAGGGATGGGCGAACAGATCGCGGTTTAGATTCGGCTGTTTGGGTCAGTTTGGTTCGGTTCAGTTTGGTCTGTTCACCGCGTTCGGGTTTGGTGATTCGGTTCGGTCGGGTTTGGTTTGGTTTGGTTTGGGCATTTGGAAAAAGACTCTCTGTGCAAGAAATGATGGCCCCAGACCCATGACAGTAGGTCGTGGGGTTAGAGTGGCAGCTTCTGGATATTGACCACAGTCCTCCCTGCCTGTAACTTGGCCCCAGAACCCTGACGGCAGGTGCTACGGGTGGAGTGACTGTTTCTTGATATGGTAGTAGTGTAGTTAGGTACCTTATGTCAAAATGATTGATGACCCTTATCATTTGATAAGAGCCTTATAAAGGATAGTGGCCATTTTGAATGTCGGCCATTTTGAATGTCTAACAGATGTTGTGAACTGTGTTTGACCCGTGAAAGGAATGTGAATGTATAGCAGATG
>QEPC01007097.1:111884-126055 GCA_003113815.1 Sphenodon punctatus
CCTTGCCCCCTCCCTCCGCTCCTTCAAATCCCTCCTCAAGACCCACCTTTTCCTCGCTGCCTTTCTTAATGCCTGCTAGACATTTCCATATACCTACTGTCTGCCCTCCTCTGCAGACTGCTGCAACCTGATTGTAACCAAGCCAAGCACATGCACCTGAGTCTTTGCATCCACTTGAATGTTTGTCTGTCTTCTCCCCTGTCTCGCCCACTGTCCCCTCTCCCTGGATCCCCCTCCTTGTCTTTTAGATTGTAAGCCACAGGCAGGGACCATGTCTATTTCTATGTCCTGTACAGCACCAGGTCACATGACTGGTGCTATATAAAGGTTTATAAAATATATATAAATAAATAATAATAATGATAATTAATGGGATGGTGTGTGCCACTGCACCAATAATCCTTGTCCAGGGGAAGCTTGGGGAATCCCAGCAGCAGAAGGTTCACCTTGGTGAACAACAACTGCTCCACCAGCTTGGCCCCCGGCGGTGCAGGGAGCAAATGTCCCCCACCATGGAGAACACCCACTCGCTGGGGACACTTGTTGGTGGGCAGGACAGGATACCCTTGGCCACTTTTGACAGGACAGGCCACATGTTGACCTTGCTGCACCAGTAGGCCAAGGGATCATTGCTGGGATCAATGCATGGCTCCTCCTCCAGGTAGGTCTCCATGGCTGCTGAGGTGCCATCATACTCCTTATGGTAGCTTTGCCTGGGCACCACCTCCTCCACTGCCCTCAGCCATGCTGCTTGTTCTATTGTGGAGGACCCCATGCTCCCTAGACTGGCCTGCACATAGGCTGAGCTGCTTCTGCTGCTGCTGGCAATAGGGGTGATGGTGGTGGTGGTGGTGGTGCTGCTGCTGCTTGTGCCTCTACCGCTAGGGCTGGTGGCAGTGATAGACCCAGCTGGCTGGAAGGGGTGGCTTCTTCCACTCCCACCATCCCCAGGGGTGCCCTGCTGCACAGCCCGCTATGCCCGACGGACCCTGTCAAAAAGCGCACCCTTCCAGTGGCAATAGAGCACTGTCTGGCATGCCATGCTGCCCTTGACCCTGGGGTCCAGCATTGTTACCAGGGCATATTCCTCCCACTTGTGACCGGGGTGGGGGGAACTGGGGAAGCAATCACACTAGTTCACACATTGCCGAGGCTGATTCCCAGGAAGGGGGGCACGCGCCCTACGAGAAGAATGCCCATCAGGATAGAATATGGGTCTTTACCTCTAATTAAAGAGAACAGACCCCTATCATCATAGGATGTGGTCAAAACTGGGAAGCCAAGGTCTGCTCCTACAATCCTGGCAGCACACACTCAGGGTAAGGAGGAGGGTAAGGGGCAACATGAGGTTCTGTGCCAGGGGGATAGGGAAGGGAGTCCCACAGGGTAAGGGAAGAGGGGGACTCTCATGCAGGGAAGGAGGGGGCAGCCCAAGGAGGGGGAAGGGTAAACAAGGGAACACACACTTAGCTCATGTAATCCAATTCCTTGCACTCACAGATGTCATCTGGATTCAAAGGGGAGGAAGGTCCAAGCACACAATCTTAAGGGTCATGCGTTCCACAATCAAGGCAGCAATACACAGCTCAAAAGGGGGGCCGGTCTCTCAGAAATCACCAGCAGCGCTCCCTCAGCAGTGCTGGTTCTTAAGCCCCAGGCATGCTCTCAGGCACTCTGAGCACCACAGCAGGGGCAGAGGAAGTCCCAGACTGTGTCCCGATGTTGGGGGCGTGGCCACCAGCTGAAGTCCCAGCTTGGCAGCCGGCAGCCCCGCTGAGTACTCCGGAACCTGCAGCCCTGAAGGGGGCATGGGTGGGGCAACCCCGGTTGTCCTTTGGTACCGCCGGGGGGGATTCCCTTGGGGAAGATCCCTCCTATGGGCAGTGGACCTGACAATACACCCCCCCCTCGAGGCCACCGACAAGCGGGCCAGGAGGGGCCAGGGCAGGACGGGTGGCATAAATGAAAGGAACAAAGAAGTCTGGGTGCATTGATATGTGAGGCAGTTTCGCAGGAGTGATCTTCGGGGCCGTAACCAACCCAATCGACTAAATAATGTAACTTGCCATGTAGGAGGCAGGAGTCTAGGATGGCGTGAATTTCAAATTCCGGGCTGGAAGCCGATTGAACTATCAGACCTGGTTGGGAGAGGGGTTGTGAGGGACGAATAGGGCCTGTCCTTTTTAGAAGGGAAACATGAAAGGTAGGGTGTATCCGTACATGGGAAGGGAGTTGAACGGTATAGGTGACGTCATTCACTTGACGAAGAATAGGGTAGGGCCCAATATACTTAACATCTAACTTAGATGAAGGACGAACAGAGGGATAATGCCGTCAATCTATCCACACTAGATCTCCGGGGCGGGGGGGGGGACGTCATGCCGGTGTTTATCGGCCTGGGTTTTATAGTGTTGCCGGGCCTGATGGAGAACTCATCGGGCTATGGTTTGGGCTGCTTGGATTTGTTGCACAAGAGCTCCTGCAGCCGGCACCAGCGTCAAGGGGGATTTCACTGTTCCAATTTGTGGATGATATCCATAAGTAACAAAAAACGGAGACGTTCCGAGGGAAGCGTTTGGGGCATTGTTATACGTGAACTCGGCCAGGGGGAGCCACCTGTACCAGTCATCTTGTAGGTGATTGACGTAACAACGAAGATATTGTTCTAAGTTCTGATTTACTCGCTTGACCTGGCCATTGGCTTGGGGGTGATAGGCGGTAGTTGGGTTTAATGTCACGTGGAGTGCTTGAAAGAGAGCTTTCCAAAAACGGGAAGTGAACTGTGTCCCCCGATCGCTTACTATTTCTCGGAGGCATCCATGTAATTTTAAAACATGCCGGATAAATAATAAGGCCGTTTTTTTGGCGGTGGGTAGTTTTTTACAGGCGATGAAGTGGCCTAATTTTGTGAAGTGATCCACGACGACTAATATTGTTGTATATTGGTGAGATGGGGGAAGTTCCACGATGAAGTCAAGCCCCACACGATGCCAAGGACCTTATGGCACAGGGCGCAGCTGCAGTAATCCCACCGGGGTATGGTGGGGAACTTTCGTTTGAGCGCAGGTAGCGCAACTGGTGACGTGTTGTTGCACATCTTGGTGAAGTGTAGGCCACCAAAATTGTGTAGGCCCCGTGGGGCCACCAAAATGTGTAGGCCCCGTGGGACTGATGATGAAACCTAGAAAATTGACGGAAGTGATGTGAAAAAAGCATTTTTCCCTTTTGCAATAGAGTTTATGTGCGCGGAGATGGCGTAGTATTTCTTGAACGTGTTGTACATGCTGTTCCACAGTTGATGAATAAATAAGAATGTCATCTAAGTAAGCTATGACATAAACATCCAGAATGTCTCAAAAAATATCGTTGATGAAATGTTGGAAGGCGGCTGACGCATTAGCAAGGCCAAACGGCATCACTTGATATTCAAATAGTCCATAATGCGTGCGGAAGGCGGTTTTCCATTCATCCCCTTGGCGAACACGTAACAAGTTATAAGCATCTCGTAGGTCAAGCTTTGTGAATATTTGTGCTCCTTGGAGTCGATCTAGTAGTTCTGGGATGAGAGGGAATGGGTATCGGTTCTTGATAGTAATGCTGTTGAGCCCCCTAAAATCCACACAGGGCCTGAGTCCCCCGTCCTTCTTAGCAACAAAGAAGATAGGTGGTCCTGCGGAGGAACTAGAATGGTGGATAAAGCCTTGTTGAAGACTTTCATCTAAGTACTGTCGCAGGGCCCGAAGTTCTGGCTCCGCTAGGGCGTAAATCCGACCAAACGAGGGTTCCTTACCGGGAAGCAGGTCAATGGGGCATAGGTATGGTGAGGTGGCAATTCCGAGGCGCGTACTTTGCTGAAAACATCCTGGTAGTCTCGATACTCCTCAGGGAGCGTCACAGCCTTAGAAGGTAATGGGGAATTCTCGGTGGCACATCCCTGCATCCGTGGGCCAGGCCGCAGGCACTCCTTCTGACAATGTGGAGCAGTGAAACGAAGAAGCTTTCTAGACCATATGATAAGTGGGTCATGGGTGCAGAGCCATGGGGCCCCAAGGACTACTCAAAAAAGGGGGGTGCAAACAACATCAAAGGTTGTACGTTCAGAGTGATTCCCTATGGTGCACCGTACGGGGTATGTGGCAGAAGTTACTGGTCCAGAGACTAAGGTGGAGCCATCAATGGACTGAATCGACTCCGGGACCTTCTTGGGGTGAGTGGGGAAGCCTTTGGTATGGACGAGTTCTATATCCATAAAGTTACCCGATGCCCTGGAATCAATAAGGGCCCAGGTAACCATCAAACTACACGGGAATAGGGAAAGGGTAACGGGGATTTGTAAATGGGGATCGAGGCCAGGTGATTAAAAGTGGGTTTTGGACTGGCTTAGAACCGAGATGGCCCCTGTGCATCTCGGCTCCGGGCATTTCCCGGGTCCCGACATTGTGGCGGCAAGGCGGGGCACTCGCCTATGAAGTGCAAGGGATCCCCACAGTAGAAGCAAGAGTGCGAGACTCTACGTCGCTCGCGCTCCTCCTTAGTCAAGGGGCCCCAGGTAGCCCCTAATTGCATATGTTCTGGCTCTGTGGGTTTGGA
This sequence comes from Sphenodon punctatus, assembly GCA_003113815.1. NCBI lineage: Eukaryota > Metazoa > Chordata > Lepidosauria > Sphenodontia > Sphenodontidae > Sphenodon > Sphenodon punctatus. Next base: position 116,475 of record QEPC01007097.1, read on the forward strand.
GGTCCCTGGAAGGGTGAAGGGCTTAACTGGGAGTGGTCTCATGTCTTGGCAGCACTCTCTTTTTTGCTCTGTCAGCCGTTCCTCAATTTGTAAAGATTAGTGAGCTACAGCCTCCTAGGTCTCGGGTAAGGCTACAAATGCGAGCTGGTCCTTTATTTCATCACACAATCCCTTTGAAACATCACCTTCAGTACATTATTGGGCCATTGAAGCTCGAAGGCGAGCTGCTGGAAGCACGTGATATAATCCAGCATATTCCCCTTGGATTGTCGAAGGGACATAATCAAGGTTTCCGCATCTTGGGTACAGTGGGGATGATCGAACAAGAAGGTGAATTCTTTTAGGAAGTTGTCATAGGCCTCTAACAAAGGGCTATTTCCTTTTTACAGGGTAGTAGCCCATTCTAAGGCAGTGCCGCCTAAATTCCCAATAATAAAAGCTATTTTTATTTTATCCGTATTGCAGGTATTGGGCTGAAGGGTAAATGTAAGGCAGCACAGAGCCAGGAACCCCTGAAAAGCCCTCCGATCCCCTGGAAATCTTTCTAATTGGGGACCCTTAGGTTCCCGTGTGGCGGCGGGGACGGGAAGCACCCCTGGGGCTGCGGGTGCCACTACTGGGGCTGTGGCCCCTTGGATTTGGGTAACCGCTGTAGCAATTTCCCCTTGCTTGGTTTGAAGATCCTTGACCTCCATGGCCAGGGATTGTACTGCCAAGACCAATTGTTTGATCTCGTCTTCCATATCCATGTTATGCAAGCCCACTCCAGGGCCAAGGGTGGCTGGTGATTTGTGACCGGGGTGGGGGGAATTGGGGAAGCAATCACACTAGTCCACACATTGCTGAGGCTGATTCCCAGGAAGGGGGGCACACGCCCTACGAGAAGAATGCCCGTCAGGATAGAATATGGGTCTTTACCTCTAATTAAAGAGAACAGACCCCTATCATCATAGGGCGTGGTCAAAACTGGGAAGCCAAGGTCTGCCCCTACAATCCTGGCAGCACACACTTGGGGTAAGGAGGAGGGTAAGGGGCAACGTGAAGTTCTTAAGCCCCAGGCCCCACCCCTGTGCATGCGCTCAGGCACTCTGAGCGCTGCAGCAGGGGCGGGGGAAGTCCCAGACTGTGTCCCGATGTCAGGGGCATGGCCACCGGCTGAAGCCCTGGCTCGGTGGCTGGAAACCCCACCAAGCACTCCGGAACCTGCAGTCCTGAAGGGGGCATGGGTGGGGCAACCCCAGTTTGCCTTTGGTACCGCCAGGGGAGATTCCCTTGGGGGAGAGCCCTCCTATGGGCAGTGGACCTGACACCACTGCAGGAGCTCATCAAAATGCGCCTTCAGCCCTGCCTTCATCTTCCGCTCCAGGTCAAACTCCTCATCAGCCAGGTACCTGCCCTAAGGGCCACAATCCTGCCCCCTAGAATCTCGTCCAGCCTCCTGGGGAGACTCTGGACCAGAGGGTCACCTGGCTGAGGGTGGCGGTGAAGCTGCTCACGGTCTCCATAACGGCCAGGAATGGTCTCAACACAAACACTGTGTGAAACAGGATCTTCCAGTCCACCCCATCGTATCCTTGAGGTGCCCCACTGTCCGTCACCAGTTGAACTTGATGCAGAGCAGCTTTCTGCTCAAGAAGCCGCTCGAGCATCAGGAACATGGAATTCCACTGTGTGGAGATATCCTGGGTGAGCTGGTGGACTGGGGAGCATTGCTTGGCTTGCTTCTCCTGGAGGACCTTGTTGCCCTTCATGCTTCGGTTAAAGAACCCCTCCAGCTTCCTACCCCACTCAATCAGGGAGATAAGGGTTCCAGCCCCAATCCCCTTCTCCCCCAAGCCCAGAGCATCCCTGGCCACCAGGTGAAAGGTGTGTGTAGTGCAAGGGATGCTGGTGAAGCCCCCGTCATGGACTACCTTCAGTATATTGGCTGCGTTGTCCATCAGCACACACCCCTTGGTGAAGGGCGTGCCTGGCATGACCCATGGTGGTCAGGGCTGTCTTGATGTTCCCACCTATACCCTGCTTCGGGACCCCTCCTGCCACTCCTCAATACTGCCTCAGGGTCCTGCCACCAGTGTGCCATTACCACCAGGTAGGCATGCTGGGCGTTCCTGGTGGACCATAGGTCGGTGGTGAAATGGACAGTGGCACCCCCAGTTCCTGCCAGCTGATCCCTCACCTGCTCCTTCAAAGCCCTGTACAGCTCTTGTACCACATTCCGACTCAGGGTGGTGCGTGATGGCAGCTTAAACTGGGGGGCCAGGAACCCAATCAGTCGCTTGAAGCCCATGTCCTTTACAATGGAGAAGGGCTGCCCATCCAGCGCAATCATTTCACCCATCAGGCACCTGGCTTGCTCTTGAAAATCACGCCGCCCTCCAGCTGCCAACGCCTTGCCAGCTACCACCACCACAGCTCCTCCATGGTGGACTGACGCTGCTGGCGAGGCTCCTGCTGCTGTTATTCCCCCCTAGAAGGAATACTGCTCCTGCTGCTAGAGGTAGCAGTTGGTGCAGGATGCTTGCCCGCTGAAGGAGATGGGCGACTGGCCGCTGCAGTCAGGAACCCGCTGGCAGTCACTTCCCCTGACTTCCTGCTTAGCAGCAGAGCGCTGTGGCATGATTTCAGGTGCCTCACCATGGCAGAAGTCACAAGGCTGGCGAGCACCTGCCGACGCTTCACCACCTTATTGCACACAGTGCACTGCACCTCCCTCAGATCATCTGCCCACACCAGCTTGAAATGTTCCCAGACAGTGGATATTTCCCCCCCTCCTGCCTTCTGGCCCACCTCGGGTGATGAACTACTGCTGCCAGCGCTGCTGGGAGGGGCAGAACTTGGTGGTGACACAGCTCTGGGAGTAGGGACAGCCATCGCCTCAGCTCCAGACATCTCCTCTGTGGTACTACTGTCTTCTTATGCTTCACTGTCCTCAATCACTGTGTGTCCCATGAAGGGGAGTACTGGGATCTTGAGGCTTGACTGCCCACCATGCTGCTGCCACTCTCCCTTTGCCCCCTATAGCTGCTACTGCTGTTTCTCCTCTCCCTGCTGCCATTGCCCGGGGATTGGGCCCTGCCTCTAGCAGTCAGGGTGGGATCCACCAGCTCTGGACTGCTGAGGATTGCCTCGACAGTGGGGGATATTGGTGGCCCTGGAGGAACATCGGATGCAGCACCTGCTCCAGCAGCAGCAGAGACAGCGGCAGCCTTCCAGTGCCCTGCGTTGCAGTGGAGGATGCTGGCAGGAGGTACCGCCGAACCACCCCCAGACTAGTGCTCCACGCTGGGAGCCTCTGAACCCTGTCTCCCAAAATCATGCCTCTGAAGCTTGGGGCATGGTGATGGGCTCTGGCTGCTGCATGTTCCCACACCTCTGGCACGGCCCCTACCACCACCTCTGCCACGTACCCCATTGCCCACCTTACAGGCAGCAGACCGGCCTCTCCTAGTTCCCTTCTCCATGTCTTCCAACCAAAATGCACACAAATATTTTATATATATATCAATTTTTTTATCTAATATTATCTACACTAACTATAGTATTAACTATTCTAAAATCTATGTAAGTAAATATTATATCTAAATGCGTAGTCCTACAAAAGCACTCTAAAATATCAAAACTGAATAACTACACACTAATACTATCTCTATCTATCTCTATAACTAAGCTAACTCCTACTACAACTATGTATCTATCTATAGTAACTATACCTAATATCTATCTATCTATCTATCTATCTATCTATCTATCTATCTATATACAATATTACACAGGGATGGGGGGGACACAAAGAACATAGGGAGGGGTACAAAACTGAAATGAAACNAAGAAAGAAAAAAAAAGCTCATTCTGGTTCTGGCACATTGATTTGAATCTGGCAATAGTTTTGAGTAAAAGACAGAACCAATTAAGGTGAAACAATTGACTTGGATATCAGAATTCCAGTCATCCAACATCATATTATGCCTTTACAGCTGCTCATACTAATTTGCTGTCCCCTTGTGGCCATTAAAGGGCTTTCCTCAACAGTATTTTCTGCTCACTACTATGCACATGGTATGGTACTGTTGTTTAGGTATTCTCCACAGCCAGGATGTGGAACGTTTTCTCTCTCATGGGTCACTTTGAAAAATTAGTATAAGTTCTGAGGGCTGGATAGGAGTTGGGGGGAAGAAAGGGAAGGTTCCTGGCCAGAGACCAAGAATCCCCCATCTATCCTTCGCCTTGTGACCTCATCTCTGCTCTCTTCCTGTAAGCTTAAACTTTCAGTGTTTGAGAATAGAGAATGGAGGATCTATGGGAATTGGAAAGGGCCAAATAAAAGCCACCTTTGAGCCACAATCAGTCCACAGGATGCAAGTTCCCCACTCCTGATTGGCAGGGATTAGCAGGAGAAAACAGAGCATGTGTGAAGGCTCAATGATGTGGACCCCTGCAAGGTTGAGAATACAAAAGATACTGGCCTTTTGTGAAAACAGCAAATATTTTTTTTTAAACTGCCATCATTACAAGGGAGTTACCTCGAGTTCCTATTAACCTCGTGTGTGGGTAGGGTGGGGCGTCCACGCAATCACCTCAGCAGCTGCTGGGGGATATGTGGGTGTCTGGTGGGTGGGGGTCCATGTGTGCTCCTGCGCTCCACTCACTTCCACCCATCATCCACTCATGGAGAAACAGGCACCAATGGCAGATGCTCCGTGCATGAAAATGGGAAGACGAGGGGGATNGCAGGCACTCCTTCTGACAATGTGGAGCAGTGAAACGAAGAAGCTTTCTAGACCATATGATAAGTGGGTCATGGGTGCAGAGCCATGGGGCCCCAAGGACTACTCAAAAAAGGGGGGTGCAAACAACATCAAAGGTTGTACGTTCAGAGTGATTCCCTATGGTGCACCGTACGGGGTATGTGGCAGAAGTTACTGGTCCAGAGACTAAGGTGGAGCCATCAATGGACTGAATCGACTCCGGGACCTTCTTGGGGTGAGTGGGGAAGCCTTTGGTATGGACGAGTTCTATATCCATAAAGTTACCCGATGCCCTGGAATCAATAAGGGCCCAGGTAACCATCAAACTACACGGGAATAGGGAAAGGGTAACGGGGATTTGTAAATGGGGATCGAGGCCAGGTGATTAAAAGTGGTTTTTGGACTGGCTTAGAACTGAGATGGCCCCTGTGCATCTCGGCTCCGGGCATTTCCCGGGTCCCGACATTGTGGCGGCAAGGCGGGGCACTCGCCTATGAAGTGCAAGGGATCCCCACAGTAGAAGCAAGAGTGCGAGACTCTACGTCGCTCGCGCTCCTCCTTAGTCAAGGGGCCCCAGGTAGCCCCTAATTGCATATGTTCTGGCTCTGTGGGTTTGGAGGTCCCTGGAAGGGTGAAGGGCTTAACTGGGAGTGGTCTCATGTCTTGGCAGCACTCTCTTTTTTGCTCTGTCAGCCGTTCCTCAATTTGTAAAGATTAGTGAGCTACAGCCTCCTAGGTCTCGGGTAAGGCTACAAATGCGAGCTGGTCCTTTATTTCATCACACAATCCCTTTGAAACATCACCTTCAGTACATTATTGGGCCATTGAAACTCGAAGGCGAGCTGCTGGAAGCACGTGATATAATCCAGCATATTCCCCTTGGATTGTCGAAGGGACATAATCAAGGTTTCCGCATCTTGGGTACAGTGGGGATGATCGAACAAGAAGGTGAATTCTTTTAGGAAGTTGTCATAGGCCTCTAACAAAGGGCTATTTCCTTTTTACAGGGTAGTAGCCCATTCTAAGGCAGTGCCGCCTAAATTCCCAATAATAAAAGCTATTTTTATTTTATCCGTATTGCAGGTATTGGGCTGAAGGGTAAATGTAAGGCAGCACAGAGCCAGGAACCCCTGAAAAGCCCTCCGATCCCCTGGAAATCTTTCTAATTGGGGACCCTTAGGTTCCCGTGTGGCGGCGGGGACGGGAAGCACCCCTGGGGCTGCGGGTGCCACTACTGGGGCTGTGGCCCCTTGGATTTGGGTAACCGCTGTAGCAATTTCCCCTTGCTTGGTTTGAAGATCCTTGACCTCCATGGCCAGGGATTGTACTGCCAAGACCAATTGTTTGATCTCGTCTTCCATATCCATGTTATGCAAGCCCACTCCAGGGCCAAGGGTGGCTGGTGATTTGTGACCGGGGTGGGGGGAATTGGGGAAGCAATCACACTAGTCCACACATTGCTGAGGCTGATTCCCAGGAAGGGGGGCACACGCCCTACGAGAAGAATGCCCGTCAGGATAGAATATGGGTCTTTACCTCTAATTAAAGAGAACAGACCCCTATCATCATAGGGCGTGGTCAAAACTGGGAAGCCAAGGTCTGCCCCTACAATCCTGGCAGCACACACTTGGGGTAAGGAGGAGGGTAAGGGGCAACGTGAAGTTCTTAAGCCCCAGGCCCCACCCCTGTGCATGCGCTCAGGCACTCTGAGCGCTGCAGCAGGGGCGGGGGAAGTCCCAGACTGTGTCCCGATGTCAGGGGCATGGCCACCGGCTGAAGCCCTGGCTCGGTGGCTGGAAACCCCACCAAGCACTCCGGAACCTGCAGTCCTGAAGGGGGCATGGGTGGGGCAACCCCAGTTTGCCTTTGGTACCGCCAGGGGAGATTCCCTTGGGGGAGAGCCCTCCTATGGGCAGTGGACCTGACACCACTGCAGGAGCTCATCAAAATGCGCCTTCAGCCCTGCCTTCATCTTCCGCTCCAGGTCAAACTCCTCATCAGCCAGGTACCTGCCCTAAGGGCCACAATCCTGCCCCCTAGAATCTCGTCCAGCCTCCTGGGGAGACTCTGGACCAGAGGGTCACCTGGCTGAGGGTGGCGGTGAAGCTGCTCACGGTCTCCATAACGGCCAGGAATGGTCTCAACACAAACACTGTGTGAAACAGGATCTTCCAGTCCACCCCATCGTATCCTTGAGGTGCCCCACTGTCCGTCACCAGTTGAACTTGATGCAGAGCAGCTTTCTGCTCAAGAAGCCGCTCGAGCATCAGGAACATGGAATTCCACTGTGTGGAGATATCCTGGGTGAGCTGGTGGACTGGGGAGCATTGCTTGGCTTGCTTCTCCTGGAGGACCTTGTTGCCCTTCATGCTTCGGTTAAAGAACCCCTCCAGCTTCCTACCCCACTCAATCAGGGAGATAAGGGTTCCAGCCCCAATCCCCTTCTCCCCCAAGCCCAGAGCATCCCTGGCCACCAGGTGAAAGGTGTGTGTAGTGCAAGGGATGCTGGTGAAGCCCCCGTCATGGACTACCTTCAGTATATTGGCTGCGTTGTCCATCAGCACACACCCCTTGGTGAAGGGCGTGCCTGGCATGACCCATGGTGGTCAGGGCTGTCTTGATGTTCCCACCTATACCCTGCTTCGGGACCCCTCCTGCCACTCCTCAATACTGCCTCAGGGTCCTGCCACCAGTGTGCCATTACCACCAGGTAGGCATGCTGGGCGTTCCTGGTGGACCATAGGTCGGTGGTGAAATGGACAGTGGCACCCCCAGTTCCTGCCAGCTGATCCCTCACCTGCTCCTTCAAAGCCCTGTACAGCTCTTGTACCACATTCCGACTCAGGGTGGTGCGTGATGGCAGCTTAAACTGGGGGGCCAGGAACCCAATCAGTCGCTTGAAGCCCATGTCCTTTACAATGGAGAAGGGCTGCCCATCCAGCGCAATCATTTCACCCATCAGGCACCTGGCTTGCTCTTGAAAATCACGCCGCCCTCCAGCTGCCAACGCCTTGCCAGCTACCACCACCACAGCTCCTCCATGGTGGACTGACGCTGCTGGCGAGGCTCCTGCTGCTGTTATTCCCCCCTAGAAGGAATACTGCTCCTGCTGCTAGAGGTAGCAGTTGGTGCAGGATGCTTGCCCGCTGAAGGAGATGGGCGACTGGCCGCTGCAGTCAGGAACCCGCTGGCAGTCACTTCCCCTGACTTCCTGCTTAGCAGCAGAGCGCTGTGGCATGATTTCAGGTGCCTCACCATGGCAGAAGTCACAAGGCTGGCGAGCACCTGCCGACGCTTCACCACCTTATTGCACACAGTGCACTGCACCTCCCTCAGATCATCTGCCCACACCAGCTTGAAATGTTCCCAGACAGTGGATATTTCCCCCCCTCCTGCCTTCTGGCCCACCTCGGGTGATGAACTACTGCTGCCAGCGCTGCTGGGAGGGGCAGAACTTGGTGGTGACACAGCTCTGGGAGTAGGGACAGCCATCGCCTCAGCTCCAGACATCTCCTCTGTGGTACTACTGTCTTCTTATGCTTCACTGTCCTCAATCACTGTGTGTCCCATGAAGGGGAGTACTGGGATCTTGAGGCTTGACTGCCCACCATGCTGCTGCCACTCTCCCTTTGCCCCCTATAGCTGCTACTGCTGTTTCTCCTCTCCCTGCTGCCATTGCCCGGGGATTGGGCCCTGCCTCTAGCAGTCAGGGTGGGATCCACCAGCTCTGGACTGCTGAGGATTGCCTCGACAGTGGGGGATATTGGTGGCCCTGGAGGAACATCGGATGCAGCACCTGCTCCAGCAGCAGCAGAGACAGCGGCAGCCTTCCAGTGCCCTGCGTTGCAGTGGAGGATGCTGGCAGGAGGTACCGCCGAACCACCCCCAGACTAGTGCTCCACGCTGGGAGCCTCTGAACCCTGTCTCCCAAAATCATGCCTCTGAAGCTTGGGGCATGGTGATGGGCTCTGGCTGCTGCATGTTCCCACACCTCTGGCACGGCCCCTACCACCACCTCTGCCACGTACCCCATTGCCCACCTTACAGGCAGCAGACCGGCCTCTCCTAGTTCCCTTCTCCATGTCTTCCAACCAAAATGCACACAAATATTTTATATATATATCAATTTTTTTATCTAATATTATCTACACTAACTATAGTATTAACTATTCTAAAATCTATGTAAGTAAATATTATATCTAAATGCGTAGTCCTACAAAAGCACTCTAAAATATCAAAACTGAATAACTACACACTAATACTATCTCTATCTATCTCTATAACTAAGCTAACTCCTACTACAACTATGTATCTATCTATAGTAACTATACCTAATATCTATCTATCTATCTATCTATCTATCTATCTATCTATCTATATACAATATTACACAGGGATGGGGGGGACACAAAGAACATAGGGAGGGGTACAAAACTGAAATGAAACCTAAATCAATCTAATAATCCTACTCTAAATAAATTCAAACACAGGGGAAGGGAGTCAGGGATGGAATATAGAGAGGGGGAGGAAAAAAAATTCAATGGAGGTGGGAGGAAGAACACAGGGAGGGGTAAAAAATAAAAAGAATACCTAAATCTATCTAATATAATCTAAATAAATGATAATATGGAGGTAAATGGGTTGAATGGGTGAAACAGTAGGAGGATGGCAATGGATTGGGGAGCTGGGAGGTACACAAACTGCTGGGAGAGGGAGCCTTCTGAAAACACCTGCTGTCAGGAACAGTGACTAGCTCAGAAGGTGTTGGAAGGGGGGAGGGCAATGAGTTTTGTTACTTGCTGTGCCCGCCTCGCTGCAAGCCCCATTGGCTCC
>QEPC01007097.1:184271-196543 GCA_003113815.1 Sphenodon punctatus
ACCCTTTAACCACCCTTGGTGGTCATTTATGCATGTTGCAGGACTGCATAGGGCACCAATACAGCCCTGCAACATGCATAAATAACCACCAAGAGTGGTTAAAGGGTGGTTAGCGTCATGTCTGTTTTCACCCTGAGTGAGGAGGATTCCCCCATTATTTGGGGTATTCATCCTCCTTTAGCTCCATCTGTGCAGAGCCTGGGGGTGCTCCTGGATTCACTGCTACTCCTGGATTCCCAGGTGTTGGCTTGGCGCCTTTTGCCAATTACATCTGGTGAAGAGGCTCCACCCTTATGTCTTAGACTCCAATCTTGCCACTATCAGCCATGCATTCATTACCTCGAGACTAGACTATTGCAATGTGATCTATGTGGGACTGCCCATGATGATGGTTCGGAAACTGCAGCAAGTGCAGAATGCAGCAACCTACCTCCTTATGGGGACAGGCAACATGGAGCACATAACACCTATGCTCCAAGCACTGCATTGGCTGTCCATTGTCTTCCGGGCCCAATTTAAAGTGCTGGCGTTGACCTTTAAAGCCCTTCATGACCTAGGCCCTGCTTATCTGAGTTATCGCCTCACCCCCTGGGCCCCTGCGGTCATCTGTGGGTGCACTCCTGGAAGTCCCATGCTATTGGCAAGTTTGGATGGACAGGAGGGTGTTCTCAGCAGCTGCACCATCACTCTGGAATTCCCTCCTGGTGGAGGTTCATCTTAGCTTGAATCTCCTCGCCTTCCGACAAAATAGTAAGTCCTAGCCCTTCTACCAGGCATTTGGTGGGGGTGAAGGGAATGGGTTGATGATGGGTTGGGGAGGGTATTTTTAGGTATAAGATATTTCTTGCACAGCTAGAATTTTAGTATAATTTTATGATGTATTATAATATGATTTGTATTTATATTTATATTTATATTTATATTTATATTTATATTTATATTGTTTTATGTTTTTTGATCATGTAAGCTACCCCGAGTGACTTGGTGAGATGGGCAGGGTAAAAGTGCAATAAATAAATAAATAATCTTATGACCCACGGGACGCTGGGCGGGCAGTTCCTGTTCCCTAAATGCTTCCCCCACCCTCTGTGTAGGGGGAGGGGTTTGCCAGGTGTGGCCCTCTATGGTGATGTTTAACCATGGTTCCCCATTATTTCCACTGTGTCTGGAGTTGTGCTGTTCAATGTGGGGCAGGGTCACTCAGAGCCCACTCTATGTCAGCTTCAGACCTCCTCCCTGCCTGGGGGTGGGTTGCTTCTCTGACCAGGCCCCTCCATGTCATGGGGCAGGGTGGTTGCTGGTTTCTGTACTGTCCTTGGAGGGGGGAGGAGGTTTTCTGACATCCTGTTTGTTCCTGCCAGTAGTCATTGAATTGCCCCATGGCTAGTCAGATCGGGCATACTTTGCGCTGGCGTTCTGTGCCCTCCATGTCCATTAGCTCTGGCGCTGCTACGCGGCGCAGTCTATCATAGCCGAATCGTGGTCTAGGTTTATAATCTGTTTATTAATTGATAACTTCAGCTGATGCTTCTCAAGAAGTTTGTTTCTTTATTCTTGTAATGTAGCCCTCGCCCTCAAGTAGCTTTGCTCTATGTGGAGTGCAATTATCCTGGTCTGAAGAAAACGCAGCCCTCTCTGGATGAGGTCTTTGCATATATCTCATTTTAGTTGCCATAGAAACAAAGTATAGGAGTGTTGATTTCACATGACTATATTTCAGACACTCACTCTCTCTGGTGCCTTCTTCATTATACCATCTAGCCCCACCACTCCCAAAGATGCAGATCCCTTGTATTTTTTAAGTCACTTAATGGGATCTGTGAATGACAATAGGATTTATTTCCAAATCCCCATTGCTGTTGCATCCATTCCTTCCAAAGGGCATTCTATCTTATTCATTTCAATATCTACCCAACTTTAAATTCTTATTAAACATTTAGATAGCACAGTCCCCATCTCCAGTGTTGCCTCCAACCTCTAGAGGAAAAGGATTTGGGTTGGAAGACAAAGACAAAGTGTGGGTGCACGGAGCCTAAGTTATAAGTGAGCACAATGTGAGACTGTACGGCATCTTTACTGCTAACATGGCACAGTGGTTAAGGCGGGAGCCTTAACTTACAATTTCTATGCTTTTTGGAGCATGATTGAATTTGTAAGGGCCTAAATTAGGGATGTGCGGACGTGGTTCGGAAGTTCAGAGTTCGGACCGAACTCTATTAGTTCAGTCGACTGAATCGAATTTCTGAACCGAACTTGACCGAACTGTTCGGTTGAATCCGAACCAGTTCGGAAGGCCCAAAACAGCTTAAAACACTGGTTTTGAATGTACGAACTCAGTTTGGAAGTTCTGAATTTGACCGCACTCAACTAGTTTTGTCGACTGAACTGAACTTCCAAATTGAACTTGATTTTTGATCTGAACCGAATTTCCGAACTCAGTTCTGTTTGCACATCCCTAGCCTTAATTCCTCTCTTAAACCAAAGGTTTTGGAGAATAGAATTTATTTTTCAAATTTGTCCTATTTGTTCCAGATGCCTGTTCCAGCAGTGACTACCGCTGCCCTGTTCATGAGCAAGGCTGTGGAAACCCGGGATAGAGCAGATGGGGGAGAGGTTTCCACAGCTGAAAGGGACTACTCCATCAGCAGCAGAAAATTTGAGGGAGTGGAAACTGTGGGGCTACAAGGAGGAAGGTGACAGCAGAAGGATTAGGATATGTCTCTGCACTCTCCTTCACTTTGCAGAGTAGCTCCCTTGTCTTTGTTCTAGCAGAGGTCATTGTGATCAGAGTTGGTTCTCGCCACTCTTGACTCTCCATCCTCCTCCAGATGCCTGCCATGGCCTACTTTCTGTCCCTGCTTGTCACTCCTTCCCACCCTCCACCAGGTCACTCTCCATGCTCCTACCTTCGCTTCCCTGCTCATTAGCTTTTGCTGTAGATTCGTGATGCACATATTCTGATTCCTTTATCCAAATTTTCTGAAATTTGGTACATTTAATGCTGGTTATTGGAGGTACAATATTTCCAAATTTCATCCAAATATAATGAACAACAAGAAAGTTACTGCCAAAAAATTTGTTTTCCATTGAAACCAATGGAAATCAAAAACAAAAGCAAAACAAAAACCAAATGTTGATATTTATGAAAACGAAAAGGAAATATTGCAATAATGAAAACAGAAAACAAAAGTGAAAAAAAACATGGGTCCCTGGTGCACACCCCTAGCTTCCTGGCCACATTGAGCTATTGTCAACCAGACCCTCAGAGATCAACAGCCACCGCATCTACCTGCTGCCTGTAACCATGTAACACTACTAACCTGGCCAGGGATGTCTTTGTGCCCATTGTAAAATCTCTATTACAGTCATAAAGTTCACATGGCTTAGAAAAAGTTTATTGATAGATATACATCACTGTATTTAGAAAACAGCTGTAATGAAATTCATCAGAGAGATGAACAGAGATTGAAACAATAAAAAGCAAAGTAAGGAAATAACCACAAAACAATTCAGTAATACAAACTCCCTCCTACAAAAATTACACAGATGTTTTCAGACAAAGACTGCTTCCCAAATAACAGACAGATTTCGGTAGGCATGTCTTCAAGTTCTGATCTCAAAGTGCTATTTATGCTTTAGGTGAATCTATTCAGTAATTCAAACACTTTGGGGTACAAGCGGGTAGCTGCATCTAAACCATAAACAAAATCTGCATGTTGATAATCGGGAAACGTTTGCTGGTAAACAAGATTACTGAGGTTGGGGATTAAACAAGCAACATCTGCTGGATCGGCTAATGCATCGTGTCCACCATTAAACACTGCAGTTGGCACCTTCATGTTCATTAAATTATAAGCAGGTGGAGTATCCTAAAACATTTAAAAGAGGAAATATTTACTGCACAGTTCAAAACAGGTTAATAAGTTATCAGCCTATGAAGAATCTAGAATTTTATCCGGTCACCTATGTAAGAGTTATAATGTAGAGCTCTAATTTTTGTTTTAGTTACATCCCTGTATTGGAAAGAGCATGGAGTCTGATGGCTGCAGTGAGCAGACTGGGAAGAAAGGCATCTCTGGGAGCTTCTCTGAGCTGAGGTGTCAGGTGAGCTGGGGGAACATTCCCTTTACTGCACCCCATCCGAGAATGTAGTTCCCTGTCTACACCCCTCTGCAAGCCTTTTGTGACTCGTGCTCTCAGAGGGTAAAAATAAACATGATGGCAGGACACTTTGACCCACTCTGTCATGCTTTGACTTGGTCCTGTCATGAACATTAGTTCAGGGCCCGCCAGATGTTAGTTGGTGGCAAAAGCCCCAGCTGTGATCTCGGAGACCTCTGGGATCACAGCCCTGTCTAAGCGGGATACAGCCGGCTATCATGTGTGTTAACCCGCTGTTTCTGGCCAGCTCCAGTGTGCCAATGTGACAGGCCATGATGGCAGCCATCATTGACCACCATGGCTGCCTGTTTTAGTAGGGGCAGGGCTTTGAGCTCAGCGTGGGGCTGGGGCCACGTGGCCGCATTCCCGCATGTCTCTCTGCCCTCCCCAGTGGCCTGGCAGCTGGCATGTTTACAATGCTGGTGGACTGGGTCCAGAGCATGTTGGCGGCATGTTCCGGACCCAGTCTGGATAGTGACAGCATCAGACCACTGTCAATTTTCTTTTCACCCAGAGATGGAATTATCCGGACTAGTGTGGGAGGTAGAGGAGGGGAGAAGGTAAAAGAAATATGCTTTTTTTCATCTTTCTCCTCCTTTGTTTATCCTCTCCCTCTCTCTTTGATGGATAACACTTCCAACTGCCAAGGTGGAGGAGGTGGAGGAGGAATAATAATAATAATAATAATAATAATAATAATAATAAATAACTTAATTCTATAGCACCTCACCACTAGATGGTACTCAGTACATCATAAAAATAAAACATAAAATCAATTTAAAATATAAATCTATATTAACAAAACATTAAAAAGAAGAGGATATCAGGGAATCTGAAAGAAATATCTCTGAACCACGTCCAATTCCTGAGATTTTATGGATGGTGCATAGTAGAAAAGGATGCCCAAGTTCTTTACCTGGCCCACTATTTTCACCCGGACCCCATCAACATGCAGGGGCCAAAGTGAGGCAAGGGCATCTTCATAATGACTGCTCCTCCTCAACAGCATAACCACAACCTTCCCCAGGTTGAACATGAGGTAGCACCCATACATCCAGGTGGCTATATCCTTTAGACATTCCTCCAAGGCAGAAGCTGATATGGCAGGTCTCATGGATCAAGATATATACAGTAGTGCTGAAACTTGGTCCTCAGAAAAGTTTGGAATTCACCGTGGGTTCCATTCCCCCATTCCGATTTTCCAAATTCCAAAGTTGTGGGTACCAAGGCTGGTTTCCAGAAAACTTTGGAAAACTTCAAAGCCTTAATCGAGTTATGGCACCATGTGTGACTGGAGTGATCCAGATGGTTGACCCTAGCTTCTCTGAGCTATGAAATAAAACTTAGTGCCATATTTGGTAGGAGGGGGATATGCGAGGGAACAGTTGAGTGATGGACAAGACACAGGACAGGTTTTGATTGGCCTGGAGAGACAAAATAAAAGTGGCTGTACAGCCATTTTCCATTCTCTTTGGTGAGTTTGGCTGTGTGCTACACTGCTGATCTGTAAGTAATACTCGGGGGTGGGGAGGGGTGAACAAACTGGCATGGCATGGCATGGCCTGTACATAGGGTCAATGCTCAGGGACAGGGGTTACTTATTTTCAACATGCCATGATTTTTTTTTTTAAAGTAAGTGGGTGTCACACTGCTGCTGCCTGTGCTTGGCACCATGGAGGCCAGAGGGATCTCTGCCTTAGTCCACTTCCCCTGGCCTGGGCTCTCCAAGTTACCAGTGCCACACCCATGCCATACCTTTTTTAAAAATAAGTGGGTGCCACTGCTGCCTGCTGCTTGCACTGCTTGGCACCATGGTGACCAGAGTCATCTGCCTAGCTCCACTTCCCCTGGCCTGTGCTGTCCATATACTAGAATCAATGCCAAGTTTTGCCACCAGTGCCTAATATACTGAAAGTTTAAAGTGGGTGCTGCTGCTGCCGCTTGAACTGCTTGTTGGCAAGTTGGTACCATAGAGGCCAGAGAGGTCACGTTAGTTTTGCTGTGGTTTTTGTGGGTACTGTGACTGTACTTTGTCTGTGGGTTTAATTTTACCAATTTGTGACTGACCACTGAGCAGGGGCACATGGGAGATATAATCGGTACTCTTTCTGGTCAAAATAATATGGTGAGTGGGAAGGGGGCTTGCCTTGCATAGGTGGGCACTGACAGTAACAATGCAATTTTTTGTGGGGGTGGGGGGTAAATGTCTGGTTTCCTTCTTGTGGGTGTTTTATTATATCTCCTGGGTTGGCTTTTTTTTTGGCAGTTGTGCACGCAGTTGTTGCAGTTGTGGGTTTGCTTTGTCATCTTGAGTGATTGTCCAACTCTTGCTAGCCTGCTTCCTGGGCACTGCTTGGTTGACATAAAGATTTTAAAGTGGGTGCATTGCTGCTGATAAGCCATGCTGTGGGTACACAACTGCTGGCTTTTAAAAAAAAATCTGCACGTGGTTACACTTTTCTGGGTTTGTCTTTTTGAATGATTGTCCCACTCTTGCTAACCTATTTTTCTGGGCACTGAGTTCTGAAGTTCCTGGGATTTCCAAGCTCTGGAGTTCTGAATTCTGGGTCCTCTGAAAAGTTCCGAGGTTCAGCCGCGTACCCGGATTGGGTACTCGGAACTTCGGAACTCAATCCGAGTATTAGGATGGCCTATTCAGTGCAGCCCTAATATACTATTATGTATCTTCCACATACTAATCATAGTCAACCACATGTCCAGGTGTCTCTGCAACTGTACTGCTATAGCCTTTTCAATCACCTTCCCTAAGAAGCCAAATTGGAGCCCAGGCAATAATTGGCAACCACTCCAATGTCAAAAAAATGGCTTCTTGAGGAAGGGGAAAACTTATGCACATTTGAGGATGGCCGTCACACTCCCCTCAATAAAGAAGGTGTTAACAATGCCTGTCAATAAGGAACGGGTACTACCACCCCAGTGCTCACCCTTAGCAACCGGGATGAAAATGGGTCAGAGGCATATGTGATGGGTTTCAATGATCCCAGTAATGCATGGATCTCCTCGTCATCAATCAGGTAGTAGTCATCGAAAAGAATAAGTTCCCTCAGGACTCTGTGGCTCTCCATATCAAAAAGCCCAATGAGTCCCACTCTGAGTCCATTTATCTTCTCTGCAAAGAATACAGACAATTTCTCACAGTGCTCTACTGAAGAAACGAGGGCTGCACCGAATAGGCGATGTGAGTGCTTGCAAAGATTTCTGAGGTTCCAAGTACTGGGACCAGTTCCTTGGTCGGAACTTTTTCAGAGAACCCAGAGAACCCAGAAATCGGAACTTGGAAGTTCAGAACACCATTGTGCCCACCTACTCAAGGCAAATCCAAAATGTGCAGCTGCAAAAATCCAAAGAAAATCCAGCAGCACCCACACAGCAGTGCACCTACTATATAAACAAAAAAATGCCAACCCAGCAGCCTGGCATAATTGGAAAACACCACAAGAAACCAGACATGCACTCCCCCCAACAAAAAAGCATTCATTGTGCCCATCTATGCAAGGAAAGTCTCCTCCCCACACACTATAAATTAAACAGAAAGAAATTACCCCACGACCACGCATGCCTCAATTGGTCACATCTTGGCAAAGTTGAAGCCACAGCCAAAGCAGTGCCCAGAAAAGCAGGCTAGCAAAAGTGAGACAATCTCAAGACAAACCCTAAAAATTCAACTGCAAAAAGGCAAAATAAAAGCTAGCAGTACCCACAGTATGGCCCAGCAGCAGTGTACTCACTTTAAAATAATTATGCCAGCCAAGTGGGAATATAATACCCAGAAGAAACCAGACATGCACCCCCCCCCAAAGCCTCCATTGTGCCCATGTATACAAGACAAGCTCCCTTCCCACCCACCATAAATTAACCAGAAAGAAAGTACCCCTCCCCCACCCCATCCCCATGCCCAGCTCAGTGGTCACACCTTGGTAAAGTTGATCCCACAGCCAAAGTACAGTGTCCACAAAAACCACAGCAAAAGTAACCCCTCTCTGGCCTCTATGGTGCCAACTTGCCAAAAAGCAGTGCAAGCAGCAGCAGCAGCAGCAGCACCCACTTAAGATTTATTAAGCATGGTGGCACTGACAACCCCCAGCATTTCTCCTATCGACAGTCCAGACCAGGGGAGGTAGAGTAAGGCAGTTCCCTCTGGCCTCCATGGTGCCAAGCAGTGCAAGCAGTAAGAAGCAGTGGTACCCACTAATTTTTTAATAGGCATGTTGTGACACTGGCAACCCTCAGCATTGCTCCTATGGACAGTAGCAGTCCAGGCCAGGGGAAGTGGAGCAAGGCAGATCCCTCTCACCTCCATGTTGCCACACAGTGTAAGCAGCAGGCAGCAGTGGTACCCACTTATTTTTTTAAAAAAGCATGGTGTGACTAAGTAACCCCCAACATTGCCCTTATGGACAGGACAGGACAGGACAGGGGAAGCGGAGTAAGGTCAAGATACATCTGGCTTCCATGGTGTCAAGCAGTGCAAGCAGCAGGTGGCAGTGTGGCATCCACTTATTTAAAAAGAAAAAATCATGACAAGGTGGCTACGTTAACCCCCTATGACCAGTCCAGGTCACACACCCCTCCCTAGCCAAAATACTTAAAGATCAACAGCGTAGCACACATCCAAATTCATCAAATAAAATGGAAAATGGCCCTACGGCCACTTTATTTTGCCCACATCAGCCAAAACCTGTCCTGTGGCTTGTCCATCACTTACCTGTCCCTTCCCATAACCCACTGCCTAGCAAATATGGCACTCAGTTTCATTTCTGAGCTAAGGTCAATGCTCTGCGTTACTCTGGCCATGTGTGCAATGGTGCCTCCATCACTTGATCGAAGTTTCTTTAGTGTTCAAAAGTTTTCTGGGGTCAGACCTTGATCCTTGGACCTTTGGGAACTCGGAAATTCAGAAACAAGGAACAGAATTCCTGGTGAATTCTGAATAAAACCAGCGACCGAGTTTCAGCTCTAGAAGACCATAGTTGAGGCAGTCTGGATTCACCAGGCTGCACACAACTTGAAACTATTGAACTTGTCTATTCCTTCAGCATCTATGCCCGAAGACAAGTACAACTGCTTAGTCTGGATAATAACCCTTTTCTACACTCACATAAACTCTTTGTACAGCTGAAGATTGGCCTCCAGATGACTCCTCAGTCATCTCCTTCCAATCTGCAACCCAGCCTCTTTAAGTCTGCCAGATCATTATTATACCAGAATGGTCTATGGACAGTTGAGATGACTAGGGTCTGGCAAGGGGCCATGAATCAAGGCTCCCCTCTAACAGCTGGAAAAAAAAGAAACATTGGTGAACCTATTGATCCCCTGGTCAGAAGGGGCAGATGTATAAACTCCAGCATTCGTAAGGAGTCTACTGACAACCACTGGATTCAGCAGTCTCAGCAGACATACAATGGTTGATTGGCCATGGTGCTTTCGATCAGATAGAGTGGCACCCTAATATGATGAAACCCCAATATGGCTCTAAGCACCTCCTTGAAAGCCCCATGCCTGAGTTTCACAGTGGAAGATATTATGTTTAAAGCACTAGTGGCCCTGTCTATTGGTCACTTTATGATCTCTCCAGTCACTTTGGCCCCATTCGCATGTCAGTCTCACTGAGTAGGATGTATTCAGGCCATATTCCATGCTGCGCTGGTGGCAAGATCTCCACACACCTTGCCACAAGTTACTGTCACATAGCCTGCACAGCCTGAAACCACAAGCACTGCCTGGCAAGTGACATGGCAAGTCATTCCATTTAGAAGTAAGAATTCATCCAGATACCCAATCTTTTGTCATGGAGAGGAGTAACTTTGTAGCATGGCTGCAGCAGTTTTCTGTGCAAAAGGCCGTAACTCCCAGTGTTACTATGGGTAATTTCAGACGTGATGGGCCATTCGGCCCGCCACGCTGAACCACGGTCTGGGATCCATTTTGGATCCCGGACAGGAATCTGCCCGGTCGTCCTTTAGATGTGCTGGCAGATTCCTATCAGGGATCGGGGAGGGGGCGGGGCTGTGCGGCGCAACGTGTGGCCACATAGCCCCCCCCCCATGCTCCCCCAGTCGCCCGCCCTCCGGGAGTTGGGCGGGCACAGCAGCCAACCTGGCCACTGCACCTGATCCTGTCCCGAGGTCGGGACCTTGATCCAGCTGGGCTAAAGGTAACATACATTACCTTCAGCCCTTTCCGGATTGTGGCCAACCCAACCACAATTGAATCATGCAGAATCGTGGTCAATTTGATTCCTGTCAGAGGTTCACTGTGGTGAACCTCTGGCGAGAACCAAATAGATGTTGCAGGAATCACGACCACCACAGGGGATTCACTGTGGTTGATCGTGATCTCGTAACGTCTAAAAATACCCTATGACATCGGATGAGTGCTTGGAGCTCAGCCTCTGAATTCCAGGCACTGTTCAGGCTGCATTTCCTATAGGCCAGAATGAATCCAATCCAGTCCCTCAGGAATGCGCTGCATCTTCCCAGCAAAATTCCTATCCCCCTTAGTCAATGGCATCCATCCCCAGGCCAGCGAGCCACACTTCCATAGAGATTTCAGTTATTCTTATTCTCCCTTTCCCCAATAGTTTAAAACACAGAACATGACTGGCAAAATGACTCCCCCCCACCTTTTTTTTTTTACTCCTGAACACTCCCCGGTAGCACATACATGAATCCCCTTTATGGAAAGCATCTCATCCTCTTCACCCAGTCCTCCTCCAAGTTGTCCAAAAGAACAAATGGGATTTTTGATGATGCCAAAAAAAATACCAGCAACAGACTCGGGCAGATCAATAAGAGAAGCAAATTCCAAATTTGTGGGCACCCACTGAGAATGCCCTCCTTGTGCAACCCCCCTTTTTTCATTCTAATAGCAGTAATTTTTAGAAAAAAGCAATATATATTGGTATGAGTTTCCCATGTCCACTGTATGTAGTTAGAGGCGTATACTTTGGAAGTTATTAACTGCATTTATTTTAATAGCTGTATTATTGGATATGAGCATAAGAGTGCACCTGTTTAGAAATATCCATTTCACTGTGCTTGAATGGATAAAGAAAGGCAGGGGATGTGTACAGTACACTATGTGAGTGCACCGTTTTCTATTGCCAATACTTATCCCTCTCCTTTAAATGAAAGAGTTACTCTGTTATTACTAGGGATGGGAATTTCAGTTTCAGATAGAACCAAAACAACCCAAAAATGACTGTTTCGGTTCTATCTGAAATTTCAGTTTTCGTTTCGGTTTCAGATGTTTGGAGTTTTTGCACTGAATTCTTTTTTTCTTCATTTATTTTTTTCAATGCAAAAATAAATTAATAATCCTCCCCAAAAAATCAATGTAAAAGAACCCTAACCAAACCAAGAACTGAAGTTCTCGGGGAACCAAAACTGAAATAAACTAAGTTGGTTCTGGAGTCCCATCCCTAGTAATTACACGTGTGGAACTGAGATCAAACACAATTCTGAAGGCTGCATGGTTCAATAAAAATACTTCTCCCTGGCCATTTCCTCCAAGTTAACTTTCTTCTCCTGGACAGTTTATTTTGTTCAGAATGTAAGCATAGGGAATTCAGCTCCAGAAGTAGCTATTGGCAATGCTGCTGTTGCCTTAACACCCAGCACCCAAAAAGAAAAGAGAACATATGAATGCATAGCTAGGACTTTGCCATCAAATTGTCCTCTTCCTTTTTTTTCCTCCTTGCTTTTTAAAAAACCCAGTCCTTTCCCCATTGAAATTGAAGTTAATTTACCTGATTGTAGTGTTGTCTGTTTTTATCCAGGCTTCCCCAGTCATAAGCTCTGAACGTCCCAGATCTAACTAACTATAATAAAACAAAATAAATGTTATTATGTGCCAGCCTAAACGTATGGTCAGAAGGATAGCTTTTTCAGATTTAAAATGTAAATATACTAAGTAGCCACATCTGGAGCATTTTGTAAAGATGGCTTTAAGACATTCTTATTCTCCATTCATCAGTCACTGCTTCCTGTGTATGCGATGCTGTACAGTCACAGCATAACAGCTTCAGACACAATCACATTGCTATAAAGGGCGAGCCCATAACCAAGTGGAGTGTTGTTTGCATGACCATG
>QEPC01007097.1:215612-232908 GCA_003113815.1 Sphenodon punctatus
CCCGCCTCAAATCAAGCCCCATTGGCTCCGTGCAGCCTAGCCCATGGCCAATTGCAGACTGCCAAGCCAGTGGTCTGAGGTGAAAAGAGATGGTGATTCGGCAGGCTGGCTGCTACTCGAAGCCACTCTCTCCACCCTCCACCCCTGGTGCCTGGAAGTCTGCTCCTAGCTGAGTCAAATGACTTCCCCCTACATTTGGCCTTCCAGTGACCTGACAGACCATGTTTTAGCTACCCGAACACAACCGAACCGATCTGAACTTAACGAACTGTTTGGCCATTTCGTCGTTCTGTGTTCGGATCTGTTCGGTGTGTTCGCCATTTTGCCGTTTGGTGTTCGGTTCCATTTGGTATGTTCGCGTTTGGATTCGGGTTCGGGCTCGGTTGTCTGAACAGACCGAGTTCGGGCCGAACACCGAACTACCGAACCGCGTTCGCCCATCCCTATTAACTGCCACTTAAAAGACTCTTATCACTTAACAGGGCTTGAAGAACCAGCAGGCGGGGAGGAATCTACTGCTCAGTTGATCAACAGATGAATCTCCCCCTGCTCCCTTGTTGGAATATGATTGACATAAGATTCTCTTTTGCTTCATTTTCAGGACCAGTATGCCTTCTGTTCTGCAGTGCACAGTTGTATGTAGATTAGGCCCTCACTGAAACTTTGAACCCAGAGGAAGACATTGACCAAATGCCAGACACTGGGGAACCTTTTTAAATAGCCAAAGTCCTACTCCCGACAGGCTCCACTCGACATTCAGTTTAGTTAAAGCACCAAAGCTGTGGTGCACAGAGCACCAGCCTGCAGCCTGCATGTCAACATCCCCTTCAAGATCACAGTACCTCTGTTTGTCACATTCAGTCTCTTTTAACTGAATGCTTAAAATGAAAATCACAGTAACACTGTTGGACAGAGTATAGTTTTGGTTTTAATGAAGATTCTTAGCAGCTTTTTAAATGTAGATTACTTCTTTTTTAACATTGCACAACATTCAGAATGAAAGATAGATCCATTTCTGTAAGGCCTGCTTCAGCTGAAGTTTTGATAAATTAAAATTTTAAACTAGGCGGCTATACTTGACTTAATCCTACTCTGATTTTGAAAACCTATATTAATCTGCCAGTGGGGGATGATATAGCCCAACTACATTACAGTTGAAAAATATAATATGATTGATTTGAATATAACTACAGCTTAACATGAAAAATAAATTTGATTGTGTTTGGTACACAAATTACCTCCAATACAAACATTTGTGGGGTTACTACAACACCACCACCGCTTCAGTGTCAGGGACAGCACATTCATATGCAAATGAGATAAGATTTAGCTGTTAACAAGTGTTAACATCTCAACGTTCTCTCCATTCAGAAGCAAGCAAAGATAAAGTGGGTGATAATGCACAGGCAGACAGCTTGTCTGCATTTCAAGAGCCTAAACTATTAGAAACTATCAGGAACTTGTCTGGATTTCGATAGCTGGCTGTCATAGTAACTAATGGTGGGGTTTAGGCTGAAACGGCAAGCTGCTTCGGTAGCTTTTTCCGACAGAAAAGACTCTTCCACAATGAGCAGCATGGTGCAATAGAGACATTCATTCCACTACTTTCATTCAGCTACTACTACCATTCCGCTATTTTAATTCTGCTACTTCCACTGGCTGTGAAAATAGCAGAACAATGTTTGTTCCAACAGTTTTAATCTTCCACAATTTCCTCCAGCACTGCAAAGTAGAGGAACAATGTTTTTTCCCCACAGTTTCTGCGATTGTTCCAACAGTTTCTGAATTAGCAAAATGCCAGTGGAATTAGTGGAATGCCGGCGGAAAAGCTGCGGCAAGTTGCGGGCAATTTAAAATGGTGGAATGAAGTAGCGGAGCAGAAAAAGGAGTTGCCACTATATCCCAAGTGGGGTTGAAATGACCTCTTCAGTCTAATAGGATAATTTTTTTCAATGCAACCTTGCAAGTAAAAAAATAAATAAATTGAAGCTTCACACTATGAAGGTGTTAACTGCTGTGTAAAGAATCTAAAGACAGAAGTTGGCTTTAAGTTGGTAATTGAAGTTTTCCACTTGGGTTATATAATATAACCCATCTTTTCAATGCACTTGTAATTAAATTCTTCTGTGCATACATAAAATGGCACATTATGAAAGCAGACAAAATTCAACATTGAGTTTGGGGCAAATATGACCCCACAATACTGGGCATATGGTGCTTTTATTTTTACATTCATTCCAATAGGTGCCAATCTTACCCCATTCATATTCTAGTACTTACTACTTACCTTAACTTTTTTTTAAAAAAAAAATACATCTGGGGGGCATGAACTAGTGGGGCACAACTGACCCCATTAGCGTCTTCTTCGGTCTTCCGGGGGTGCCTTCTTGGAGGTCCCCTGTGTTAAGCACGGGGCCACAATGGAGAGGGCATTCTCGGTGGCCAGACCACGCCTTTGGAATTCCCTCCTGGAGGAAGATTGCCTGGCCCCGAGCCTTTTAACATTCCAGCGAGTCTGTAAAACCTGGCTGTTTGGCCAGCCCTTTGGGGAGGGTCGGAGGGTGGGTTAGTGGGTTTTTTATCCCCCTACCCTTCTTTATTATTCGTTATTATTTGTTGTCCCTTCCCTGGTGTATTTGTAAGATTTTTATAACTGTTTTAAATGTCTTTAAGGTTGTTTTACTTTTTGAAATTTGTTAGCCGCCCCAAGCTGCTTGCAGGAGGGGTGGGGTATAAATGCATTAAATAAATAAATAATCCTTGAGGAATATATTCAATATGAAGTGGTACAGGTTTGCTAAAAAAGTTGTATACATCTTTGGTACAACTTCCAGGATACCATGCAATTGCTTAGCCAGAAGAGGGTTTTAATTTTAAGCAGATTCTACTGTAATTGTCAACCCTAAGCAATGCTGCATTATTAAATTGTTTAACACTTGTAATCAGCCCCTTAATTCCTTCTTTTTGCTAAATTGTGCTAACAAAGAGGAAGAGAAAACAGGCCTGATAAAGAAGTCAGTTTTTAAAACTCATAGTACATTAAAACAGCAATTTTCCCTTCATTTGATGACATGGTAGCATGGCTAATATTCAGTTCTCTTAACATTTTAAATGTTATGCAGAAATGATTTAATTTACTACTATAAAAATTGCACTCTTTCAGAAACATTACCTGTGACAAATGGATAACATTTTGTACAGATATTCCAGTGTCAGATTTTGCTGTGTATACGCTTACTCGACTCTGAAAGAACAGAAGGAGTCATAAGATTTTATCCATAATAACCTTAGGTAAGTACTCAGATTATTATTTCAGTCAAAAAAAATGCCCTTCAGATAAATACTAGTTTTTATTTCTTTATTTAATTATTCTAGACTCTCAGTGTGACAACAGAGTCACAGGAACACCTCAAGTTTGACCCCTCCTTTATGAGCCTTAAGAGAAGCAGTATAGAAAGGGTTAAGTCACTAAAGGTTGTGGCCCCTTTAAGAGTCAAGGGGTACTTTCAGATGATACGGGGCCCTTTGGCCCCGTACCGGCACCACCGGCTTCGTTCCCCGCCGGGGTCACCCCTGCACGGCCCAACAGACGTGCCGGGGGGATCCCGGCGGGGAAAGTGGGAGGGGCCGGGGCCGCGCGGCGCAACGTGCGGCCGCACGGCCCCGCCCCCTCCACGCACCCCGCCGCCCGCCCTCCGAGGAGACGGGCGGGCGGCGGGGCCAATGCGGCCGCCGCGTCCGGCCGATCGTGCCACGGCCCGGGATCCCGCCGGGGATCCCGGGCCGTGGCACGCGGCCAGACGTTACTTTTCGTTGGCCACAGCCCGGGGTCCGTTTGACCACGCTTCCCGGGACCTTCCCCCGGCTAGCCCGGGAAGCGTGGTTCAAACGAACCCCATGTGCCGATTGACCGTGGCCAACATCTGGCGGCCGCCAAACAGACGTACGGGACACGGTGACCCCAGGTGGGTATTCACCGTGGTTCACCGTGTCAACGTCACGTCTGAAGACACCCAAGCTATTGGGCTCAATCAAGAGGCAGCACCTGTATAAAAAGGAAATAGGAAACCAGAGAGATGGAAGCTGTTGCAGAGGAAACTGAAGGGTGACATAGAGAAGTAGGAAGGTGCTGAGCTTCTGTCTAGGAAGCTCTGAGAGGTAACTCTGTAAGCAGCCTGGAGTAAATACTCCAGAAGAGCAGATATACAGGCCACGAGGAAAGGAAGGCAAACCTGCCAACACATCCAGGAAAAGGGCTTAGGAAAACCCTCCCCATTGAAGGACTGAGGAGCAGCCAACAGAAGCTGAACTAAATTCCAGGTGAGAGAATTCCTATTATTTGTCCTGGCAGGGACTAAGATATATAGTTATATGATTTTGGGGATCCACTGTTAGTTGGGAGAACATGGTGGTCTGGACTGGCTATAGGGGTGATGGGAGGCCAGATCTAAATTGCCCACAGGTCAAAACTGGGTTCAAGACCAGGAACTAGAGACTCATAAAGTACTTGGAGAGTTTATGTGGAGCTGTGCACAAGCTAATTCCCCAGCAAGCTGATTTACCATGCCCTAACTAGGGGGCAAGCCTTCCACACTCAGCATTCCTTACCATGCATACTCCGCACAGTCTGGCACATTAAGAAAAATCAATGAGTCATCCAGGTAGATTTTTTGACAGTCATATATGTCAATATAAGAATATAAATGTACCTTGCCCTTTTTGTTCATAACTGAAAGGAATAGTATATATAGTTTCCTAGCAGAGGTTCCTGTCGCTGAGCTGTTTATCACACAATTGGTGCCTTGATACCTACTACCCAAGTAGTCCTGGATGTTCAGATTAACAAAGCACTAAGCATATATGAATAGATCAAATGAAGCAAATAAGACTTCCGACAACCTCAAAGTTAAGCACACATTTTCATATATTGCTGAACTGCATCTCAAACTGAAAGGCTCAAACTGTGAGACTGCAGGAATTCTAGACCAGTACTCTGATCATGGTGCCATCTAGGGTGCAGCCACGTGAGAAGCACTGGGTGAAAAGCCTTACCCCACTATGGGCTGCTGTACCACGTGATGCAGTGCAGTGCATCATGTGTCCGGTGGCCGCCAGATGTTCCCGCCACTGCATGGTGGGAGGGGTAGCTGGCTGCTACATGATGCATCCTCAGAAAAAGCCCAAGAATGCATCATGTACCAGCCTTACACAAAGTGGGGTAAGGCTGCCCAAGGCATGGTATTCTATTTCCCAGACCCTGTCTGCCCTATCATGCAGCAAGGTCTGCTGTGGGGTTTAGAGCAGTGGCTGCCTCAGGCAGCATATTGGTTGATCCAGAAGAGGGAGGCAGGGCTGGGTGCCTGCTCATGTGGCTGGCACCTTGGCCCGCCCTGGCCATGGTGAGAGCTCGGACAGCGGCCTTCACGGCATCCCGAGGGGGGGGGGGGATCACGTGTTCTGTTCCCTATGCTGGCCTCCAGTGTGGCAGCAGCAATTTCCTGCTACAGGGTGTGCGAGGATTAGGCCCTCTGCATCTTGTGTAGCTGCACCCATAGAGTAGCTCACCACTCCAACTTCAGTGCCGGACTACAACCCATCCCATTGTTGACTCTAGGCAGTCTGTGCTCTTGTTACCTGCTTGGGCTTCTATAAGGGTTACATAGGTGTATGATACAGGGGATTGTATAATGTAGGAAGAGGGAGGGAGAGAGAGAGAGAGAGGGGGGGAGGGAGGGAGGAGTGGTGGTTTCACAAGTGATGGCCACACTTGTGAAACCACCGCCACACTTTGATCCTGAACAGGATGAGATCCCTCACTAAGGGCAGGAGCAGACCCGGCTGCCAAACAGATATACCGGTGGTCAGACTGAGGAGGGGGCGGGGAGACATGTGGACATGGTCCGCACGGCCCCGCTCCCCGCGCTGCTCAGTGCAGCCTGACCCCTCCCTAATGGGTAGGTGCAGCAGCCTATGAGGTTGCCACGCCTGCCTGGAAAAGTTCTGGCCACCAACTGGAGTTAGGTACAGTGGGCCACCATACGTGATGTCTCCCTCTACCACGGTTTGGGGATGGCTTCCTTGGATCATGGCAGGACTAATTCCAGGTTGTGAGTTGGGCTCCCTGCCACCTCACAACCCAGAGTTAATCCTGCCACAGTCTGGGGAAAATTTACTCCTGCCCGCAGCAAAGATCAGGTAGGTGGGAACAAACATGACACCACCATGGGTTACCATGCCAGGATAAGCGTGACAACACGTGGTAGTGTCACGCTTGAAAATAACCAGAGAGAGAACACTTGTTTTCAGCCTCCTGCCTTGATCAAGTTCTAATTTTTATCCTGGCCCCTGCCCTGATCAGCACCCCCTGAATGATTACCTTGAACAACCAAGCTCCTTACTTCGTCTTGGTTGCTTGGCTCCTGACTTCTCCTTATTTTGATTTGTCTCTGTTCCTTGTCTTTTGACTCCTGGCTCACGCTCAGTACTGGTGACTCACTCACAATGACCCTAGCTTACCATTTGGTTGTCTGGATGGATCAAGTAGCCCTGACTGCACTATGGTATCTGGCCTTATCCACAGTCTGACCCAAGTATTCAGGGAACCCGCTATTTCAGCACTAAGGGGGATGGGGAGTTACCATGAGTTCAGTGGGCAAATTCCCACCTTTTGACCCAAAGTTACTTCACTGGCTATATTCTCATAGAGCACTAGGTAACAATTTTCATGCACGTAACGGCAAATGCCAATATTATTCAAATGTAGCAAGACAAGCTTGCAGCAGTTTGCAGTTTAAGCAACTCAAACAAAAATTCTGATTCAGCTTATATAAATCTTTATCTAGTCCATATCTGAAAATGACCCAGTATGGGGTAGAGTGCATCACTCCCCAAGGGGAACAAAATTTCACTAGCCAGGGAAGTTTTTGAATGGAGAAAGCACACACATCACTTTTCCTCTGTCTGTGTTAGCTTGTGGAGAAACCTGTATGTTCAACCTTGGCAACCTGCACAGATCTAAACTTCAAATAAGCTGGATGGACAGAGGAGAGCAGATCACCACAAAAATTCAATTGCAATATTTGGATTATACATACCATATTCAAATTGTTTACATTAAATCCAAATGCAAGAAAAATAAAACTACTACAAATCAGTGCTCCAGGACGTGTCCTGCAAAATAAGGTAGCTGGAGGAATTAATAAATCCTGGGGAAAAAATTCTTTGACACCAAAAATAATCTGTAAAATTATAAGGACACATATTAGTAAAATCAGATACATTATAGGGAAACGGTTGTGCTCACCCCCTACCAGTTTAGAAATGATACTCCATGAGCACATGCGAACTTTGTTCTGATAACTGTAGTGATGGGCTTCCTCCTTTTCCCCTTGGGAAACCATTCCAAGGAGAGAGCAATTACAACGGGGAAGTTTTTACTCCTATTCTGGATGGAGGTTATGGTTGGGGGTGGGTGGGTTTGCTGGAGCGTATTTTGGTTTACTGCTCTGGTGAATGGAGGGTCTGTCTATGATAGGTGGGTAGGGTGGGTTTGGGGGCAGCTCCTCTGGATTGCTGCAACACTCTGGTGGATGGAGGGTGTGTTTATGGGTGGGTTGGATGATGAGACGGGGGTATGGACATTAGGAGGAAGGGTTTGCAAGAGGGGAGGAGGGGAGTGCATAGATGAGGATGGGGTGAGTGGGTGAGTGGGCTGAGCTTTTCTTTTCATATGTAATGTATTACTCTGTTAATTGTTGTAAATCAGCCAATGTTGGGTATAATAAATAAATAATAAATAATATATTCTCAGCAGAAATTTTTTCCTACCCTTTATGTAAACTCTACCTCCTGGAAAAACTGCTACATTTTACTACCCCACATTAGTAGGGATGAGACTCGGGGCACAATTTTGATTCCAAGTTTCTTGGTTTCGGTTTTTCTTGATTTATGGATTTTATTTCAATTTTGTTTGTTTTTTGGGGTTGGGTGGGGTTCCATTGATATTTTCCCTGGTTTTTTCTCATTGACTTTAGTAGATTTTCTCCCATTGAAGTCAATGAGAACAAACTAGAAAAAAATCAATGAAAAAAACCCTGAAACACCAGAACCAAAGAAGAACTGCAATGTCAGTTTATGGATTTAAAACCAAAATGGCCATTTCCCGACGATTATTTCAGTTCTACCAAAAGCAAAATTCCCACCCCTTTTCCCCATAGGGTGTCTGAAAAATCGAGCCTTGGCAGAGCAAGGAGCATAGAGATGGTCTTCATTACAAGAAACGGGCCAGGGCAGCAAATGTTTGCAAGACGGACCCGAGCAGGATTAAAAAGCACGTCATGTTCAAGAGCTCACAGCTCTGGGAAAGACTAAGAGCGCATGCCTGCTAGCTGGCATGTACTTACCAGGCCTGGCTTCAGGGGATGGGAGTGATACCTGTCCCAACTACACTCTACATTTGTATGAGGCAGCTGGGAGCATGGGTGAGGATGGGGTATGTGTGTGTAGTGTACCTGCAGGCAATCAGATATATTGACCCCAAGCCCAAACAAAAATTTAAAATCCCAGCTTTATATATCAGGAAGGGTGGGCGGTGGGATTGGAGCTGCTAGTATTTTAACTGTAATTACTTACCCTGATTGCACCATCATTGAGAATGCTAATAGCTCTGAAAGGACTTGTAATATATTTAACTGTTGCTACAGGGGCTAAGGCTACAAACAATTGGATTCTTTGTGCCAGCTGTGAATTCGTCGAAAATGATGCAAATGCTGAAAAAGAATGAAACAAAATTTATAATAGAGAAAGTTTACTATTTTCAAGATTACTCAAGGGGAAAACCTTTACAAAGTAAAATGTTAAAATATTGTAAAGATTTTAAAGGAAAAACAGGTTTCTTTAAAATTAAAAACTCTCTTCCATTTTGTGGTAGTCAAATCAAATCAAATATTTATTTGGTGTGACCATAGGTTTTTACCACAAAATACATACTACACTTGACAAAACAAATACATCTATAAAAGTCAATCCAATAGTAATATATAAAACATAACAAATATAAAATATATAAATATATAAAATATAATAGAATTAAAATAATCCCCCACATGGATTCTAACATCAGATGAATTCTAACACACACCCACAAAACCCACAAACAAATTAAGATCTCAGCCTTAATTCTCAAGCATATCACTGGGGCCCCACACAAATATCATATTTACCCAACATAGAAACTAGGGATGGGCAAACGCGGTTCAGAAGTTTGAAGTTTGGGCTGAACTTGGCCTGTTCAGACGACCAAACCAAACATCCAAAACAAACATTTGAACGGCCGAACAGTTCGGAAAAGTTCGGATGAATTCGTATGAGTTTGGGGGTGGGAAAAACGTGACTGGAAGGTGGGGAAAACATGACTGGAAGTGGGAGGTAGCTGAGGAGCAGACTTCCTGGCACCAGGGGTGGAGACCAGGGGTGGTTTCAGGGTCAAACAAACAAACAAAAAATCGAATTCAGTTTCAGTTTCAGTATCGATAGCACTATTTTTGGTTGTTCAGCCAAGTTTGGTCGAACTGAACTCCGCCAAAGTGAACAGTCGAATCCAAACTTGGATTTCGGACCGAACGACCAAACGTCCGAACATCTGAACCGCGTTCTGTTCGCCCATCCCTAATAGAAACCTAGATTATGCAGCATACATTTATATGCCCAAATCATCGGAATTTATTGCCTGAAATTGGAGAAACTTGTCTCTCAAAACAAAGGCCTGCAATAGAAACCTGGCCACCACAGTAGAGATATCATTAGAGGAATCGTCTAAGAGATACTTTTCCAGCTCAAAAGTGGATCTACCAGGCAACGTCTCTAATATATGAGCAAGCCAGTGCCCCCTCAGTTTGTCAGAGAGTCTGAAGTGCATCAGAATATGGCCTACTGTTTCTATATCAGAATGATCAAAAGGGCATAGCTGCAGGTGGAAGGGTACCGCGGTCAAACACCCCTCCAACAGCTTTGATGGCAGAGTATTCACCCTTGCAGAAAAAAATAGATACCTTAATCTAAAAGATGGGAACAATCTAAGATAGGCAGCCATACTCCCTTTCAGTGGGACTAAACAACAATAGTTGTTTAGAGAATGGAATTTTGCCACCGAGGCTAAATCTTCCTGTCTATCCAGGTCCTCCAGACGGAGCCAAATTTCAGACTTGGCTGCTTGCATGGTTTTATTTGAAAAATAGAAAGCAGAAACACCTAAATAATTTAATATATTTATAGAGTTCTTCAGCCATGGACTCTTATAGGCATCTTGCTGGAGATAATCAAACAAACCTTTCAAAGAGAATTTCAGTTTTTAACCACAGATACTGTGTCTGTTTCCATATCTGGCACCTTATAGAAAATTGGCCTAATTCAAGCCTGAGGGCCATCGTTGGAATGCAATTCAAGGCTTTAACTAGTGCCCACAGAAGTCTAGCTTGGACCACCCCTAGCTTGTCTTCCAAGGAGGGGGCCCAAACTGTCGCCCATAAAGTAATTGAGCCACCACTTTGGCATTAACAAATGCCATTTTGTGGTAGTCTGCAATAGCCAAGTTCTGAAAAATCACTGTAAGTTGCTGATTACTCTAATTTCACTGTTCTAGTCAACTCACAGTGAAAAAAGGGAATGAAAAAGCATTATAAATCAATCTGGTTTTTCAAAATTCTTGCCAAGGGAAATTCTAAAACTGAAGAAGCAATTTAAAGAAACAAAAAGTAAAATCTGGTATAAAATAAAAGGCTAGTTTATTCAACCTGCCCACTGTATGTCAGCCCTCAAACTTACCCTGAGTAGTGCCCTGCGAATGAGCCACAAAATATATTTTCTCTTGTCCAGTTTCCTTAACAATATAATTTATCTCTGCTGGAAGATCATATTTAGCCATTTCATCAAAGCTACAGAACACAATGAAAGCATACATTTGAATAATTAATAAAGTTATCATTTTTACATTTTAAATTTGCATTTTAAAAAATTAAATTTGCATTTATAGTCCAGAGTTAGCAACTAGAACACCTGAAAAATTACCATGTTCATTGTTAATTTAGCAACAACAAGAAAATTACAATGAAGTTGTGTTTTTTTTCTTGTCGGGTGCAAGCAAAGTCTTTACATCCAATGAAAGAATGCTGTTTATTTTTTGCATTTTCCCACTGCCCGGTTCTTTCACACAAGAAGCTTTACTAGAAATAGGAAAATGTAGGCCTGAAACCATAACTGGCAGCAGAACTCAGACATGTATCAGTATCAGACTAAAAATCTCCTATTTTTCTACATTTTCACACTCAGATTGGCAGTGACCACATCAAATTGACTCCAGTCATTTTTAAACTGTGATATCTCTCAGAGCAATATTTGTATTTCTCTTTTTATTTTAGTTATTACAGGGCTCATCCCAAGACCCCAGAGGGTGGAGATTGGGGAAAACAGGGCATCAGGAATAATGGCGGTGACGTGGGTGGCTCAGTTTCCTTTCCAATTGACTTGAATGGGAAGATTTCCCATTGGCCCTTTTCACACAGACACTCTAACACTGATAAATGGGAACACTTCAAGGACTAAGAGTCCAGATTTGTATTCCTCATTGTGTTCCTGTCTTCCCTCTGTCAGCTTGGGTGTTTTCAAACAAGATGCTACCCCACCCAGGAGTCATGGAGCCCACCTCCTGTCTGAAGGTGGAGCAGGTGGATGCGCACTCCCGTGACCAAAACAAACATTCAACTAAGCACCAAAAAGCAAGGAAATGCAAAATTAAGGCACCCACATACACTGACTAACCTTCACTAAGACTCGCACTTTAACTTGCCCCACATGAAAATAGACTGCAAGATACATTCCGCTGTTTCTTTTCTTACACACACTTTTTCTTTTCTTCCTCTGCTATTTGGAGTTAACTGGGTGATGAGTCCTCCCTCATCTCTAGCTGTATGTTGTTTTTGTAGGTTTTCTCTGCTTTCTTGGGATGGGGCAAAGAGGGTGTGAGGGTAATATGTTTTGTGTATGCTTACAAGTGGGATGCTTGCTAGTGTGTTGCTAGTGGGATGCTTTGTGTATGGATGCTAGTTTGCTGGATGTGTGTTTTCTCATTGTGATCCATGCATCCTGTTGCTGGATGTTCCTTTGGAAGATGTTTTCAGGTTTTTGAAAAATAAAATTGGTTGTGGGTTTCTTGCAGTCTATTTTCATGCGGAGTAAGTTAAGGCTGCTAGCAAGGGGAAATGAACAGATGGCAGGCGCCTTCCCCTCTGCCTAACAAGGCTAATGAATTGTCTAGCTGGGTGTTCTGTCTACATACATGTGGCTCCGGCATTCTAGCCATAGCCTAATTCAACATCTAATAAATCAAAACTAAAACAACATTCCCTTAAACCAACTACAAAAGCAGACATAGGACCCCATAATAGAATTTTGTATCCCCTTTCCTTTGCTTTGAAACTGATCACCACACGGGGAACCTGGTCAAGTTAAACTTCACCAATAAATGAAACAAAAGAAAAAAAATACTCCTAAAGAAACTGCCATAACATCCTAATTTCTCAATTCCCAATTCCCACCAAAGTTGGACATAATCAACCTGTAACCCAAGGGATTCTACATGACAAATGTCACAATGATGGGGCACAGCATGTCAGAATCCTAAATATTAGGGATGGGCAAACAGAATGCAGTTTGGATGTTCTGTCATTCGGTTCAAAACCCGAGTTCGGGTTCGATGGTTCGGTTCAGCTGAGTTCGGTTTGGCTGAACTTGGCCGAATATTCAAAAATAGTGAAATAGAAACCAAAACCGAAACAAAATCAAAACCGAAACCTAATTTTCAGCCCTGGAAAGACGTTTTTCCTGCCTCCGAACTCATCTGAACTCGTCCGAACATGATCGAACTGTTTGATCGGTCGAGAGTTCGGTTCGGATGTTCGGTTCGGACGTCTGAACAAACCGAGTTCGGTCTGAACTCCAAACATCCGAACCGCGTTTGCCCATCCCTACTAAATATTAGAATGTTCACCCCTTAAAGCATAGAGTGTTGCTTGCCTTAACTATAAAGACGCTATCGCGCATCTATAATAAAAATAGTGCATCATAAAACTGCTGGAGTGTAACATAAAAACCTCAACTTAGCCCCCCACCCCTACCTGTCTCCCACGCCAAAAGCCTGGTGGAACAGTCAGGACTTAAATTTTCAGTGGAAGGAGGGAAGATCCAGGGACAAATGGTCCAGGAGGGAGTTCCACAGCCTCAGTGCAGTCACTGAGAATGCCCTCTCCCTGGTTGCCACCTGCGACACTCTTGACACCTCCAAGAGGGTGTCCCCGGCAGACTGTAGGGGCCAATCCAGGACCTGGAGAGTGAGGCAATCCTGCAGGTAAGTAGGGACAAGACTGTGTACGGCTTTAAAGTTCAAAACCAACACCTTGAATCAGGCTTGAAAGACTTATAAGCAGCCAGTGCAATGAATGGAGCACCGGTGTTATATACTCCCAGTGGCCTGTCCCTGTACGGAGGTGGGCTACTGCATTATGCACCAGCTTCAGTCTCCAAACCATCACCAAGGGTAGCCCCACATAGAGCACGTTGCGGTAGTCCAGTCTTGAGGTGATGAATGCATGGATAATAGAGGTGTGCACCAGGGATCCATATCATTTTTTGTGTTCATTATTTAAATCTGTCATTTTTGTTTTCAAAAATATCAACATTTTGGATTAGTTTTTGCTTTCGTTTTCTATTTCCATTGGTTTCAATGGAAAACACCTTTTCGGTTGTAACTTTTTGTTTTTCATTATATTTGGATGACACTTGGGAAGATTGTACCTCAAATGGAAGGCATTGATTGTTCCAAATTCCAGAAAGATTGGATAAAGGAATCAGATTTTATAAGCAGTTGTATTATGCTATTTTGCAAAAACCTCCATATACATTCCTGGCTGTAACTTCTTTGTCTCCCATCTAGTGTGGATGAAACAAGTTTATACCCCTACCCATCTTTAATATCTCTGCCAGCTTGCATAAGGATTGGATATAGGGTCCTGGTACTATATGGAATTAACCTGTAAATGTATGCCAAAGATACGATAAAGGCTTCAAATTTTATATGCCTACATAGCATATGCAGAGAATGAGCCTATGCCAGGGATTCTCTTACATGTCACTGTGGAATAAGATCGGTTTGTGATGCCAGTTGGCCAGCAAAAATGTCAACCAATTATCCTCATTCTGTGATGTCACCATCTCAACATCTCTCCCCCACTTGTTACTGTGAAATTGGAAGCATCTGTTTTGGAAAGAGCTAATAGAGATTCTCTTGTGTCCTCTGTCACAGTGCTGCAGGATGTGATTGTGATGCCAACCTGGATGTGTAAACTATGTCTCCTGATTTCTGGGATGCTATCCCCAAAGTCCCAGTTATGTCCCTTCTATGCATGCCTCGTGACCGCTCCTTATACCCGCCTCGAAGCCACCAATTATTGGTCCTGTAAAGCTGGAAGCATGCAGTAATTGGCCAGTGAATGTGTCTATCCATCTTTTGGGTTTCTCCCCATCCTTCCTCCTACAGTCTCCCTCCCCCAGCCATGCCAGGTGTCTGCTTCTGACTGGCACTGCATGTGCTGCTATTTATCTAAATAGTAAATAATAGTCTTTAAGGGGACAAGATCAATTGCTTATAAAATTTGGTACCTTTATCAAATTGACCTGAAATTTGTCAGAGATGACAGGGAACGTATGTGACAACATTCTGCCAAATTACTTGTAAACAGGATGGAATATAAAAATGTTTCAGCCAGAAATGTATTTTCAAGTTGATGTCTTATACCATCAAGACACTTTATCCAATCTTTCTGAAATTTGTCAGGATTGGTACATTAGTGGAGAGACATAATGGGTGTTTTCAGATGTTATGGGGCCACTTGGCCCCGTACCGAAAACAACCCATTCATTCCCCGCCGGAGTCACCCCGTCACGCCATATCAGACGTACCGGGGGGATCCCGGCGGGGAATGTGGGAGGGGCGAGGCCGCGCGGCGCAATGTGCGGCCGCACAGCCCCGCCCCCTCCACGCACCCCGCTGCCCACCCTCCGGGGAGACGGGTGTGTGGCGGGGCTAATGCGGCCGCCGCGTCGGGCCGGATGCTCCATGGCCCGGGATCCCGCCGGGGATCCCGGGCCGTGGCAACCGGCCAGATGTTACTTTTTTTTGGTCCCCGCTGGGGATCTTTTTGACCATGCTTCCCGGGACATTCCCCCGGCTAGCCCGGGAAGCGTGGTTCGAATTGACCCCTTGTGGGTATTGACCGTGGCGAACATCTGGCGGCCGCCAAACAGACGTTCGGGACACAGTGACCACAGGTGGGTATTCACCGTGGTTCACTGTGATCTCATAACATCTGAAAATACCCAATTTCTCCAAGTTTTATAAAAAGTGGATTGCAGATAAAAAAGGTGGAGCCAGAAATGTGCGTGGACCTTTTCTTAAAATCACAACATTCAATTGCTTCTCGAATTGGTTCCTTTTATCCATTCTTTTTGAAATCTTTTTGAAATCTGGTACACCTAGTGCCCTCCATTGGGGGTATAATATCCCCAAGTTTCATCAGAATTGAATAAGAAACAAAAAATTATATCCAGAAATACTTTTTTCAGTGTTTCCCATTATTTTAAAAATGAAATTTTGTTTTTTGTTTTCATTAGAATTATTTGTCATTTTTGTTATTACAAAAACAAACAACAAACAAACACACAAACAAACAAACAAAAACAAAATTGAGAATAACAATTTTCATTTTTGTTATCATAATAACAAAAATGAAATGCACACTCCTAATGATAGTGGCCAAGTCCGAGTCTGAGATATATGGCTGAAGCCACCGTATCAGATGTAGTTGAAAAAGGCACTCCTCACCATGGCCACCACCTGAGCATCCTGGTGCAACTGTTAGTCGAGGAGCACCCCTAGACTCAGAACCTGGGGCGTCAGGAAGGGACGAGCCCCATCAATGATTGATGGGGGTCATCAGTTCCCCCTCCCTTCCCACCAGCATCACCTCCATCTTGTCAGGATTCAGCTTCAGACAGCTCACCCTCATCCAGTCCCCCACAGCTGCCATACACTGAGTAAGCACAGAGACTGCCGGGTCTGGGTCAGATGAAAAAGAGCAGTACAGTTGGGTGTCATCAGTATATTGATGCCACCGAACATCAAACCCCCTCACAACCTCACCCAGTGGCTGCATGTACACGTTGAACAGGAGTGGGTCTCCCAACACCACGTGCTGGGTCCTACCAGACAGGAAGGAGCAGAACCATTTGAGAACATTCCACCCACTCCAGCCAGGTTCTGCAAGTGGGCCACCAGCACCCCATAATCAATCTTGTCAAAAGGCAGCTGATAGATGTAACAGAATCAGTAGAGTGGAAAGACCCCAATCCAACTCACAGCAGAGGTCATTGACCAAGACCACAAGTGCCGTCTCAATGACGTTACGTACTCCAGATGAAAGACAGACTGCGAGGGATCAAGAAAACTGATGCGATCCTGATGCCTCTGAAGCTGCTGAGCCACTACCTATTCAATAACCTTCCCTAAAAAGGTATTCTCTAGGTACCTTTAGGCTCTACTGCCAGTTCCCCTAATGTAGTTTGTCCTCTCGCTTTACCATCCCCTTTTACATTTTTTAAAATTGATTTTATATTTTTTTATTGTAAAGCACTCTGAGTGCCATTTAAAGGCAGGGGAGCACTATAAAAATAATAATTTATTATTATTATTATTATTATTATTATTATTATTTATTAAAAGGTGAAACTATAGTTGTTCTTGTAGGTCAGGTAGTAGAATTCTTAAAAGGAAACTTGAATGTCAGGTGTCAAAATCTGTTTTAGGTAAGGGAATAATATACACCTATGTACATTTTTTTCTTATTTTTTCAGTTTTTAAAAATTGCTTTTATTAAAAAATGGCAAATTACATGGAAGAGAAATCAGGAGTACAAGAAAAGATTCAATAGAACGTTGACACTCCATAAACATCATAAAATCCACACAGAAGAAAACCCAGAGTGAAGACAACTTCAATAGAAACTTGACACTAAATATTCATCAGGAATTCCACACTGGGGAATAATACAGAGTGATCTCATCTCTCAGTACACAACACAGAATCCACCACACACAGGGAGGAAAGCTCTATGAGTTACAAATTTGGGGAACGCTTCAGCATAACCCTTATTCTTATGACATAAAAGAACCCCAACATCTCCCATTCTCC
>QEPC01007097.1:237967-267770 GCA_003113815.1 Sphenodon punctatus
CCCTTCCCTTGATACCTGTCTTGTTATAGTGAGTGTATGTGTTGGGGCTTCCTGTGCCCAGCTCCCTCCCCCTCTCTGTGTTGTCTGTGTGTGGTTTAGGCTGGTGGTTCCTATTCACTCCTTGCCCTGTTTGTATGTTTCGTTGCTCTTTTAGGTTGTGTAAGTCCTGTTGTGCTTGATGTTCTGTGTGGATGGTTCTTACCTCCTTTATGTCCTGCTGTTCTCTCCCCATTGGCCCTGATGCCCCTCAGGGCTTGTTCCCTGATCCTTCCCCCCTATTCTATGTTGCTGGTTCCTCAGCCCCTCTGCTGCCCTTTAGATTTGGGTTCCTCTAGCCCCCAGTGCCCTGCTTCTAGACTCTCACCTTAACTTTAGTCCCTCGCTCCTCCCCTTGCCCCTAGGATTTCCCTCGCTCCCTAGTTTTGGCCCCTTGCTCCATTGCCCCCTAGTCTTGGCTTCTCGTCCCCTAGTCTTGGCCCCTTGCTCCATTGCCCCCTAAGTCTTGGCTTCTCTCCCCCTAGTCTTGGCCCCTTGCTCCATTGCCCCCTAGTCTTGGCTTCTCACCCCCTAGTCTTGGCCCCTCGCTCCCCTGCCCCTGGTTCCTTGTTCCTTACCCCCTGATCCCTCGCTTCCCTGCCTCTGGTTCCTTGATCCCTGCCTCTGGTTCCTTGGTTCCTCGCTTCTGGCTTCCCGTCCCTCAACCTGATCCCTTGCTCTCCTGTCTTTGGTTCCTTGTTCTTTACTCCATATCCCTTGCTACCCTGCCCCTGGTTCCTTGTTCCTTACCCCTGATCCCAGCCTCTGGTTTCCTCGCTCCTGGCTTCCCATCCCTCAACCTCGATGATGAGCCATAAGCCTTCTTAGACCAGCGTGGCTGGTCCTTATGCTGAGTGCTTAATCTCCTACGGTATTGGAGAGTGACTGAAAGGTTTCCTCGTTTAATCTGAGGGACATCCCAGACTCCCTGCACCCCATCTCCCCTCCTGCCTACCTGCTTCCCCTTCCCTTTCCCTGGTTCTGCCCCGGAGCCTGACACTGGGGATATACCCACAGGACCTGCAGGTGGGATCATTTGACGTATGCGAATCCAGGAAGTGTTTCATGTACTAAGTTGGATCCACGCTAGCTGGGAGAAGCCCCTGCTGGAGGACTGGACTGGTTGTAGAGGTGGTGGAAGCCAGACATTTAAATCCTCTATGTTTGGTGGAAACTGGCCTCAACTGAAAAGCACAAGCAGATAGATGTTGGTTTATGGTGGCAGTAATAAATAGCTATATTCCCCCAAAGACTTGAAGCATTCCTGCAGGAGGAGTGACCTGTTGCTGCCACATTGATGTATTGGTTCATTGCAGGATGCTACATTTATTTAATGTTTTTATTTATTCAGATTTATATTCCACCTTTCCCTTAAAAAGGCTCAAGGTGGCTTACAAAATATAACATATAAAAACATATAAACACATATAAAAGCTAAACATTTAAATACACAAATAACCCCAAAACCTCAACCCCCTCACAACCCCACCCAATACCACTTCTCAATTCCCCCAATCCATCCTCTCTCACACCCCTCCCCAACCCTCCCCCAACAACCTCCCTCCCAATCCAATCCCCACTGCCAAAAGTCCAACAGAACAGAATTGTCTTGCACTGCCTCTGGAAGGCCACCAGGCTTGAACACAGGCAGAGCTCATGAGGGAGGAAGTTCCACAGCAACGGTGCGATGGCTGAGAACGCCCTCCTCATAGCTGAGAGCTGGCAAAAAAACCCAGTCTCCAGGAGGACACCTCCAGGTGACCACAGAAGCCATGACAGGTGTTGGAAAGCAAAGCGATCCCTCGGATATGTGAGGCATAGGCCATTTAGGTTTTTAAAGGTCATCACCAGCACCTTGAATTGGGCCCAGAAGACTATCAGCAGCCAGTGCAGCGTATGGAGCACTGAAGTTATGTGCTCACAGCAACCCATCCCCTTAAGGAGACAAGTGCCGCATTCTGCACCAGCTGCATTCTCTGGACCATCACCAAGGGCAGCCCCATGTACAGCACGTTACAATAGTCTAGCCTCAAGGTGATGAAGGCATGGATGACAGTGGCCGGATCCGAGTCTGAGAGAAAAGGCTGCAGCCTCCTCACCAGATAGAGTTAGTGAAAAGGACACCTGGCCACCACTGCGACTTGTCAATTCAGGTGCAGCCAGTGATCCAGAAGCACTCCGAGGCATCAATCCTGATCAACCAGAGGGAGTGGACACCATTAGTAAGAGGACTCTCAATCCCCTCCTGGGCACAAGACCGGCCAACCATCATCATCTCAGTCTTGTCAGGATTCAGCTTCAATCAATTTGCCCTCATCCAGTCCCCCATAGCAGCCAGGCAGTGGGTAATCTCTGAAACTGCAGGACCTGGGTTGGATGAAAAAGAGAGGTAGAGCTGGGTGTCATCAGCATACTGATGGCACCTCACTCCAAACCTCCAAATGACCTCGCCCAGCAGCTGCCTATACACGTTGAACAAGAGGGGAGACAGATTGGAAACCTGTGGAACCCCACAAGGGAGATCCTGAGGAGATGATGAGCAATCGCCCAACACCACCCACTGAGACCTCCCAGCCAAGAAAGAGTGGAACCACTCAAGAGCAGTCCTGCCCTCTCCAGCCAGGCCTTGCAGGCGACTCAACATGCCATGATCAATAATATCAAAAGCCGCCGAAAGATCTAATAAAATCAAGAGGGTAGAATTCCCCCAGTCTAACTCTAAGCAAAGGTCATAGAACAAGACCACAAGCGCAGTCTCCATGACATGCTCAGGACAGAAACCAGACTGCACAGGGTCCAGGAATCCGATAGTGTTCTGATGTGCTTGAAGCTGACAAACTACCGCCCATTCAATAACCTTCCCTAAAAAGGGAAGGTTATTTATTTTTTATTTATGTATTTATTCAGTTTATACCCCGCCTCTCTCACACACAGGCAACTCGGGGCAGCAAACATAAAAACAATTAAAGCAACAATATTTTACAAAAATATGAAATATAAATATTAATATAAATAATATGAAATATAAATATTAATATAAATAAAAATAAAAGTATATAAAAACCCATAACAGCAGTGAAAAATAACCCTGATCTGTATTTTTTTAAAAAAACAACTGGCAGGGGAATCAACGTCAAATGATGGCTTCTTAAGCAGAGTCTGAACAATCATCACCTTAAGGCACCCTGCCCTCCCTAAAGGAGGAATTGATCACCCCAGGCAGCAATGGCCCCAACGTCTCCCGACTGACTTTCATTAGCCAGGATGGGTATTAATCTAATTCACAAATTGTGGCTCGCACAGCCCCCAGAACCTCCTCTGCACTGGTGGGCAACAACAACTGAAACTAATCCCCCCAAAAGGACAACACTGGGTTTCCATAACCCCCAGCTCTGACCCTGCACCAGAAACGGTCACACCGCAGTCGTGGTGAATATGAGCAATTTTATCTACGAAGTAATCAATAAAATTGTCACAGCAGGCACTGGATACTTCCAGTTTGTAGTGGAGACAGGCTGGACTGACCAAACCCCTCACCACCCGGAAAAGCGCCACTGGATGCTACTTCACAGATGCTATGATGGCAGCAAAGAAAGCCTTCTTTGCTGCCATCACAGCCATGGCATAGACATTCAAAAACTATCTATGCTGCAATCGGTCAGTTTCAGATCGAGTAAAGCGCCACCTGTGCTCTAACCGCCTACCCTCCTGCTTCTGCCATCTCAGACCCTACATGTACCACGGGAACCTGTGTTGGTGCAGCAGTGGAAGCTGATGCCTGGGAGCCACCGTGTCGATGACCTCAGTCAAGGTGTCATTACTCAATGAGATGAGGTCATCAACAGAGTGATCATCAAGGTCTGTGGGAAACTCCCCCAGAGAGGTCTGAAAACCAATTGGATCCATGAGTCTCCAGGGGTGGACCAGCCTAACTGGTCCAGTACCCCCAACTAAGGCATAGGGGGGGGGGGAAGGGGGACCAATCTAATAGGTCCAGCACCCCAACGGGGGCATACATGAGATTATTTTTTTTAATCACTCAAGTTTGGCATCTCCACATTTTCAGACCGTTGCACTAGGGCTGAAACGAGATCTCATGAAAGTGAGAAATCTCATTGAAATCCCAATTCTCGATACTATCTCGGATGAACTGAGACCTTCTTGGTACTCGGCAATGTCTCAATTGTAATTCTAGTTCTCATGTTACCAATAATTTTCTTACCAGGATCCTGGCATACCATGGACTGCTGTGCCGTATTGTGTACAATTATAATAGATTAGTAAAGGGGCTACAATTAGATTCTATTTATTAGTCTAAATATACCTAATCTAGAAAGTGGGGAGTATGAAATTACAACACTCTTATGTGTTATTTTCAAATTCATTGTACCTGCTGTGTTCAAATTGTTTCTTCCAACAGGAATTCTGAAGAGACCGAGGACGAAGCCATCCTCTGTAACAACTGAATGCTGCTCACAGCGATATCCTCTGTAACGGATGATCTCACACTGCAGGAGGAAACATTACATGTTTTACTGGGTCCTTTATTCATGTAGTTCCTGAGAAAATTATATTTTCAAGGAATGATGACACAAATGACTTGGTATGGACAATTAGCAGTAGTAATCCTTAGGTTTTACAGAATTTGATGGTGCACTTGCTCTTGCTGCTGTATCTTGGGGCCCAAATCAGGACACCTGCAAGGGAGCTAAAAGGGTTCTGCTAATCCTTCCTGAATTCCTGAATTCAGAAGGAACATGGAGGGTAAAGTGGCCAGCAGATTCTCCCTTCATGTAGGGCACTTTCAGGACAGCAGGGATTTCTATTTTTCAGAGTTACTCTCCAAGTTTTTTCCAGGGTGTGTCAAATTTATCAGAGTCCTGAAGCCCAAAGTTGTGAGATTCATGTGCATGTTGTTTTCATTAATACAATAACGATAATGAAAATTGTCATTTTTGATTGCTATTGTAATAACGAAAATGACAAATAATAATAATGAAAGTAGAAACAAAAATGACATTTTGTTTTTTAAATAAAGGAAAAAATCTGAAAAACATATTTCCAGCTATAACATTTTTGTTTCTTATTTGATTTTGATTAAACTTAGGGAGGACGTACCCCCAATGGAGGGCACTACATGTACAAAATTACAAAATGAATAGATAAAGGGATCCAATTTTAAAAGCAATTGAATGTTGTGATTTTAAGAAAAGCTCCATACACATTCACAGCTACAACTTCTTTATATTGCATCCTATTTGCATTAAACCTGTGACTAGAATGTCCCTCCACAAGCATAACAGTTCTGCCTAACAGTCAGAAAGATTGGATAATGTTTCCTGATGGTATAAGACATTAACTTGAAAATACATTTCCAGCTGTAACATTTGTATATTCCATCCTGTTTACAAGATATTCAGCAGGAGTGTATCATATACCTTCCCTGTCATTTCTACCAAACTACTGGCAAATTTGATAAAGGGACCGAATTTTATAAGCAATTGAAGTTGTCCCTGTGAAGACCATTATTCAGATAAATAACAGC
This sequence comes from Sphenodon punctatus, assembly GCA_003113815.1. Taxonomy (NCBI): domain Eukaryota; kingdom Metazoa; phylum Chordata; class Lepidosauria; order Sphenodontia; family Sphenodontidae; genus Sphenodon; species Sphenodon punctatus. Next base: position 243,549 of record QEPC01007097.1, read on the forward strand.
ACATTCAGTGCCAGTCAGAGGCAGGCACCCTGAATGGCAGGGGGAGAGAGACTTTAGGAGGGAGGATGTGGAGCAACCCAAAAGACTGACATACACATTCACTGGCCAAACACATTACTGCATGCTTCTAGCTTTACTGGACCAATTGGTAGTGACTGCGAGGCGCGCATAGGTGGCGGCACTGAGGCGGGCATAGGGAACATAACTAGGACTTTGAGGATAGTATCCCAGCAATCAGGAGACATAGTTTACACCTCTAGGCTGTCCAATTATCATCACAGAAGTAACAACTAGCTGCACCCAAACAATTAGAGAGCAAAAAGATTATTTTTAATGAGAACTAAAGCTCCCCAATTACATAATATATATTCAGCCAAACTAGCAAATATCTCACAAAAAATAGATTTTAAGATGATAAAGTCATCTTGAAACATTGGTTTTTTGTTAACATTTTTTAGAGAATATTGTGCTTGGTTGTCTTCTACATCAAGGAAATAGCCTGTGAATTCCGTCAAAGGCCCCTGAGGAAGTTACATCCGTAGTGAAACGTTGGGCATGGACAATAGTATCTATAGGATTTTTCCCTTCAGCTTATTTCACAAACTTGGATAAGGGCAAAAGTATCTACAGGACTTTCCCTTCAGTTTATTGTAAAAACTCTTTTTCAAATCTGTATTGTTATGTGACTTTATCATCTTAAAACCTCTTTTTTGTGATATACTTGCTAGTTTTGGCTGTATATATATATTGTACTTGGGGAGCGTTTGTTCCCATTAAAAAGAACCTTTTTGCTCTCTAATTGTTTGGGTGCAGTTAGTTGTTACTTCTGTCTTTATTTACACTGCACCACTACTTATAGCCTATTTGTTTGGTCAATTATCATCACAATCACATCCTGCAGTACTGTGACAGAGGACATAAGAGAATCTCTATTGACTCTTTCCTAATCAGATGTTTTTGACTTTCCAGTAACAAGTGGGGGAGAGATGTTGGGAATGAGGATATTTGGTTGACCTTTCTACTGGCGAATTGGCATCAAAAAATGATCTTATATCACAGTGACATAGAAGAGAATCACTGGCATAGGCTCCTTCTCTGCATATGCTGTGCAGGCATATAAAATCCCCTCCCTCACCCTACCACACCTCCCCAGCTCCCACAACCACCTTCGTCCCTTCTCCCTCACTGCTCCGCATGCCTGGAACTCCCTCCCTGCCCTCATCCTACTGGCTCCCACCCTCCACACCTTCAAGTCCCTCCTCAAAACCCACCTCTTCTGCTCCGCTCTTCCTAACTCCTGCTAACCATTCCCACCCAGGATTATCCCCACCTGCTATCTGTAAACTCTCAACTTACTGCAACCAAGCAAAGAACATGTACCTGAGCTTTTGCATCCTCATGAATGTTGCATCCCTTGTCTCTCACTCTGTTCCCCCTTCCCTGTATCCCCTTCCACTGACTTTAGATTGTAAGCCCCCCGGCAGGGACCGTGTCTATCTTATTCTTTGAAAAGCACCAGGTACATTGCTTGTGCTAATATAATAATAAATAATTTGGCAGAGATCATATTGAATGTGTGATATACAGCCCTGCCAAATTTCATGTACACTGGTTGGACTACAAAGATGTTCAGTCAGACATAAATCTATATGTTAATTGATTATACCACCAGGACCCTTTATGTAAATATGGGAAGGGGTGTAAATGTGTCAAGTGTCACGTACATTAGATGTGACGCAAAGAAGGTACAGCTAAGAATGTATATGAAGAATTTTGCAAAATAAAATTCAACTGCTTCTAAAATTGGATTCCTTGATTCAATCCTTTCGAAAGTTGATACACATAATGCCTTCCATTGGAGGTATATGCATCCCAAGTTTCAGACACATAGTGAAAAACAATAAAGTTGCAGCTGAAAATGTGTTTTCCATTGAAACTAATGGAAAACAAAAACAAAAACAAAAACTAAACAATTTGATATTTATGAAAACTAAAGCGACAGATTTTAATAATGAAAATGAAAAATGAAAACAAAAATGACATCGGCCCCTGGTGCACACCTCTAATTCACAATAAAATAGTGAGAGTTTCAGCTTTCAATGTTTTAAAGTAATTAAGTTTCTAGCTCTCAGTATCACCAAGACCAGTAGGAAAATGTGAAAGCTGTGGGTATTTTCAGACGTTACAAGATCACAGTCAACCACAGTGAATCTGCACATGGTGAAAGTGATCCCGTAACGTCTGATGGGGGGAACGGAAGTTCCCCCCCCAGATGTTCATCACGGTCAATCGCAGCAGGGAATCACATTCACCACATGATCGGCTGAACCTGCGGGGCCGGGGCCGGTCGCGTGGTGAATGTGATTCCCCACTGTGATGAACCAAGCCATCTCGTCTGGACGGCAGCCATGGCCCAGAATCCCCACAGGGATTCCGGGCCATGGTAAATTCGGGCAGGCGCTGCGACCGCATTGGCCGCAGTGCCCGCCCGTCTCCCCAGAGGGCAGGCGGCAGGGGAGCATGGGGGGGCGGGGCTGTGCAGCCTCACATTGTGCCACGCGGCCCCGCCCCCTCCCCGATTCCCCACCAGGAGTCGCCACCACGTCTGTTCGCCCATGACGCGGTGGCCCCGGCCGGGAATCAAAGGTTTCTTTCCGTGACAGGGCCAATTGGCCCCATCACGTCTGAAAATAGCCTGTGTCTCAGAGTCACAGGAGCCCAAAGAGAAATAAAAAGAAAATCATGTTTTAAAAACTTGTCATGCTTTGGTGTGGGGGAAGGACTGAATCAGGAATTTGAACATTTGGGTTGGCCACCCTGCATTGTGTCTCCAGAGTTCTGGCAATGCAGACTCCCATGACTCCAGCATCTCATGTTGGGGGAACATGATGCTCCTGAGGTTTCTGAGAGGATGTTGACTTTCTTGGAAAATGGTTCCCCAAGGAGCCAGGGATCAGGAGCAGGTGAGGAATCCCAGCAGCTACTGGGCTACATGTTGAAAGGATTTGATATAAGACTTCTGCTCCTGCCTTCCTCAATTGATTACTTTATCCTCACAACACTTCTGCAAGGCCAGCAAGTAAGGCCCTTTTCAAACTAGTGCGGGGGTATGGGGGAATGTGTGGGTGGTGTGGTGGGAGGGTGGTGTAGTCCTACAGATCCCCTCCCCACCTCATCTCCCCATTGTCATACACGGAGCATCTGCCATTGGTGCCCGTTGCTCCATGCGTGGATGATGGGTGGAAATGAGTGGAGTGCAGGAGCCCACACGGACCCCCCAACCACCAGCCGCCTCACAGATGCCCACCCATCCCCCTGCAGCTGCTGAGGTGATTGCGTGGATGCCCCACCCTACCCACACACGAGGTTAATAAGAACTCTAGGTAACTACCTTGTAATGATGGCAGTTTTTTAAAAAAATTGGCTGTTTTCACAAAAGGCCAGTATCTTTTGTATTCTCAACCTTGGAGGGATCCACATCATTGAGCCTTCATGCATGCTCTGCTTTCTCCTGCTAATCCCTGCCAATCAGGAGTGGGGAACTTGCAGTCTGTGGGCTGATTGTAGCTCACAGCCAGATTTTATTTGGCCGCTTTCCAATTCCCATGGATCCTCCATTCTCTATTCTCAAGCACTGAAAGTCTAAGCTTAACGGAAGAGAGCAGAGATGAGGGCACAAGGCGAAGAATAGATGGGGGTGGGGGGATTTGGTCTCTGACCAGGAACCTTCCCTTTCTTCCCCCCAACTCCTATCCAGCCCTCAGAGCTTATACTAATTTTTCAAAGTGGCCCATGGGAGAGAAAATGTTCCACATCCTGGCTGTGCGGAATAATTGATTTATATTGGTGACTTTTTTTAGAAATATGAATAAAACCTGTTGGAATAACTGTTTCTTGTTTCTAAAAATAGCTAAATATCATGGTTTTTGTTAATAATTTTTAATGTAACCACCTTCCCTCTCACTAATCTGCCTAAAAACAGCCTGGGCTTCATGCTAGCAGATGCTGGCTATGATGTTTAGATAGGAAACATGATGGAATACCTGGTCTAGAAGACATGTGAACCTATCAGTTCACCAAGCAGCATTCTGGGCTTTCAGGTAGACTGTTATACAAAGGGATGTTAAGAAATTATTGTTTTACTTTAGAGAGGGGTAATTAAAGAATGAGGCCTACATATTCAGATGTGAATATTGTTCAGGGCTGGAAAAACAGGGAATGGATTTCTCATTGTGACCTGTTGGGTACTTTTCCCAAAAGAAAGGCCACTGCCGGAGACAGGATGCTGGGCTTAATGGACCATTGGTCTGATCCAATATGGCACTACTTATCTTCTTACGTTCTTAATGGCAATTTGGGGTGACCCATTTGCGCCACCTATAGGCTTGGCTGGAATTTTAGAGGACAGATATCTGAAGCGTTGTTAAAAGTCAACTGAAGTTATTGCTGATAACCATCTGAGAGGGCACATCCTTGACTTCTACAGTCTTCAAGGATGCAGGATTCTCCTGTAAGCCCCACAATTGGCAGCCACACTTCAAAATGTTGGCCTGGTTGCCTATTGTTCTGTCTAATTTATTTTTGAGGTATAGAGCACCAGCAATGTACCTAGCACTGAACAATCATGAATTAGAGACAGGTCCCTTTCCCGAAGGGCTTACAATGAATCTAGGGCAGACAAGGGAGGGGAGGCAAGGGTGAGAGCAACATAGGAAGAGACAGGGATGAATTCACAGGGTTGAGAAGCCATAGGTGCATGTGCTTAACCTGATTACAGTTAATCTAGGAAAAGAGAATTGGTAGCCTACCTTAGGTGAATTCTTTTCTCTCATATGATCGCATACTTCTCCTGCTGGGTAGTTCTACCGTTGGCCGCTAGGAGGCAGATGATCTATTTTTTCTTTCTGCTAGGGATGGGCGAACGCGGTTCGGCAGTTCGGAGTTCGGCCCGAACTCGGCCTGTTCGGACAACCGAACTCGAACCCGAACACGAACATACCGAATAAACCAAACACCGAACGGCAAAATGGCCGAACAGTTCGGTCAGTTCGGATCGCATTCGGATGAGTTCAGGTGGCAAAAAAAGGTTCACTGGAAGGTCAAACATGACAGGGAGGTGTCAGTCACTGAGGAGCAGACTTCCAGGCACCAGGGGTGGAGAGGCTTGCAAGAAACGAAACTAATTATCTGCCTCCCCCCTTCCCAACACCTTCTGAGCTAGTCACTGTTCCTGAACAGCAGGCGTTGAGTAGGATTTTTAGATTGCTTTAAGTTTCATTTCACTTAAACCATAAACTGAAATCTTGTGTTATGCACTGTACAGACTCATTTGTATGTATTTCACTACAGACTCCTCTTCTGTCTGAGATTCCCCCCATCTCATATATATGGGATGTATATATATATATATATCCCATATATATGAGATGTATATATATCCATATGTATATCCATATATATATTTGGATATGGATATGGATAGATAGATAGATAGATAGATAGATAGATAGATAGATAGATAGATAGTAGAGAGTTGTAGGAGTCAGCTTAGTGACAGAGATAGCATTAGTGATTTAGTTTTAGTGTTTGTAGTAGTAGGTCTGTATACTTATTAGATAATCCATTTAGAATAGTTAATAGCAGTTAGATTTAGTGTAGATAGATAGATATAATATTAGATTAAAAAAATAAATTAAAAAACCCCATATATATAAAAAAAACAAATAAAAAACAAAAGAAAACCATATAAAACCCAACAAAAAACCAAAAAACCATATAAAAAACAAAAAAAACACCCATAACAACATTTCCCGAATGGCCAAACCGAACAGCCGAACGGCTGAACCAAATAGCTGAACGGCCTAACCGAATGGCCTGTTCGGATGACCGAACCGAACAGCCAAACCCGAACTAGGAGAACTAGCCGAACGGATGAACCAAACGGACGAACCGAATGCAGCCGAACCGAACTGCCGAACTGAACGGACAAACCGAACACAGCTGAACCGAACGACCAAACCCGAACCGCGATCTGTTCGCCCATCCCTACTTTCTGTGCCTGCGTCCACGGAGCTACCCGGCTCTCTCACCAGTCCGTTCACAAGCTGAAATTTCTCTGTTTTGAATATACTCTAGAACAAATAACGAATAACTCTCCCAAACCATATCTGTAACTTAATGGAGTAACATCTACAACAATACTTGAGAAAACTTAGAACAATAATGCAAGGTATCAGTCCCCCTGCCCCCTGATCCAAATTTGTACTGTTTTGGCAGGGAGGGACGGAGGAGTATGCAGAGCATATGAGAGAAAAGAATTCACCTAAGGTAGGCTACCAATTCTCTTTTCTCCTCATAGCTCTGCATCCTCCTCCTGCTGGGACGTACCCAAGCACTCCTGAAACCAGTTAAGGGTGGGAGCCAACAGCACTGGGGGACTCCAGTACCGCTTGCAACACCCTTCTGCCGAAAGCAGCTTCTGCAGATTGGAATACATTAATCTTATAGTGCCTCACAAAGGTGTGGATGGAGGACCACGTAACCACCCTGCAGATTTCTTCGTATGAGGCTCTTGCTTTAAAAGCATACGAAGTGGCCGCACTACGCACCGAACGCACCCAAATCTAGAGTGAGGGACTTTTCCTTTCGCCTTATAAGCTTCAATGATGCCCTGCTTTAACCACTTAGATATCAGGGTTTTAGAAGCTTTGCGCCCCTGATATCCTGGCCTGATGTTCACAAATAGGGCCATGGAAAGTCTGAACCCTTTGGCCAAATAGATTTAATGGCTCATCTGAGGTCTAAGGTATGCCATGCCCTCTCTTTGGGGTGGGTCAGGTTAGGGCAGAAGGAGGGTAAAATAACCTCCTGGGACCTGTGGAAGACGGTATTAATTTTAGGAAGGAAAGCCTGAGTCCAGTCGTAAGGTGACTGAGTCCTTTTTAAAAATACAAAAGTTGTCCTCCATGGACAAAGCGCCCAGCTTGGAAACCCGTCTAGCTGAAGTAACTGAAACGAGAAAAATAACCTTTAGTGTCAATAAATATAACGATATATGCCTTAAGGGCTCAAAAGGAGGTTTTGTCAATGCCTCTAAGACCAAGTTCAAGTCCCAAGAGGGAACTCTGTGTATCACCGGGGGACAGATTAATCTAGCTGCTCTAAGGAATCTCCTCACATTCCTATGTGAGGAAACTATCCTGCCTGATACTGGCCTAAGATCTGAATCGATGGCAGCTGCCTGCCTGGCTAACGCGTTAGCCCTAAGTCCCTTTTCTAAACCCAACTGTAAGAACTCTAGAACCTGAATAACCCCTGCCTTGGTAGGGTCCCTATTTAACTGAAGTGACCAGGCAGCAAACGTTTTCCAGGTGACTTGGTAACTTCTTCTCGTGGCCACCTTTTTGGAACGCTGGATAGTATTCAGCGCTGCTTCCGAGTATCCCTTTTTTCTTAGTGCTGCCCGTTCAAGTTCCATACTGTTAATTTTAATGTCTGTATTTCTGCGGAGCAGACTGGGTCCTGGGTGATTAGGGTTGGAATTAGTGGCAGTCTGTGGTATTGATGGTGGCTGCGTTCTATGAGTTCGGAGAACCACGGTCTCCTGTGCAACCATGGAGTGAGTAGTAAGAGATGAGCCTGTTCCCTGATTGCCTTGGCTATGGTCCTCTGGATAAAGGGAATTGGAGGAAAGGCGTATAAGAGGCCGTTGGGCCACGGATGGTTCAACGCATCGAAGCCCTCCGCTTCCGGACACCTCCCTTGTGTCATGAATCAAGGGACCTGTGTGTTCTCCTTTGTCGCGAACAGGTCCATCATGGGTATTCTGAACCAGTCTATGATCTGCCGGAACACTGATCTGTCTAGGGTCCACTCGTGCGGGTCTTGAGTCTGGCAGCTCAACCAGTCGGCTCTCTTGTTTTCCAGGCCTTTGATGTGTAGAGCCTTTATTGAATCTAGGTGTAATTGCGCCCACTTGAAGAGCTTGATTGTCTCCCGGTATAACTCTCTCGACCTCGATCCGCCTTGGTGATTTAAATACGCCTTCGCTGTTATATTGTCCGTGTATATGAGCAGGTGGTTTGAAGGGAATGTCATCAACAGTTGGCGTAATGATAGGTGGACTGTCTTGAGTTTGAGGTAGTTGATTGACTTGCCCGAGTCCCTCTTGGACCACAGACCCTGGACTGAGTGAATCCTCGAGTGCTCACCCCCCCCCCCCAGCCCTGGAGGCTGGCATCTGTTATCAGTACTGTCCTGGCTGGTTCTGATAGTGACACTCCTTCCTGGAAGACTTCTGGATCTAACTACCAGGACATTGAGTGTTTTAGTTCTGGTGGGACGGGGACCCATGGGTTCAACCCAAGAGTGAGCTCTCTCTGCATACCCCTTAGCTGCCTCTGTAAGGGGCGAAGGTTGAAACAGCCCAAAGTTACTTGACTTATGCAAGGCCCAGCAGGCTCACAAGTCTTTTGAGTCTCATCTGTGTTTGTCATTGTAGTAACCTGATCAGAGTCAGAATTTTCTTTCTCCGTTCAAAAGCTCGATCGGAGGAGGTATCTATGAGGATACCTAGATGCTCCAACCTGCGGCTCAGGATGAGGTGACTCTTTTCCCTGTTTATGATGAAGCCGTGCTTCTCCAGATATGAGATGGTCTTGTCCAGGTGCTTTTCCATTGTCGAGGGGAGTTGCCCCTGATCAGTATGTCGTCCAGGTAGGCATAGATATGAATGCCTTCGCTGCGGAGGTTGGCAATCAGCGGGGCCAAGATCTTTGTAAAGGTTCTGGGGGCCGAGGAGAGGCCAAATGGGAGGGCCCTGAACTGCCAGTGTGCCCTGTTGTATGAGAATCGAAGTCACCTCTTGTGTGGATTCCATATTGGGACATGGAGATAAGCCTCCCTGAGATCCAGGAATGCCATCCAGTCACCCTTCCGAAGGTTTCAGCACACTGACAGGGCTGTCTCCATCTTGAATCTTTTATTTTTCACCACCTTGTTTAGGCCTTTTAGGTCGAGGACGGCTCTCCATTTTCCCAGCTTCTTTTCCACTAGGAACAAGATGGAATAGACGCCGAAGAAACATTCTTGCTTCGGTACTCTTTCTATAGCTTGAATTTCCATGAGTCTGTGTATCTGAGATACTAGGGCCAGGTGTTTTTCTGGGTTCTTGGAGGTTGGTGATGCAACGAACCTTTGTCTTGGGGGGCGGTCTACCTCTATGCGGTACCCATCTGTGACGCAGGATATGACCCAGGCATCGGAGACCGAGCTTTGCCACTCCACCTTGAAATGTTGTAGTCTGCACCCCACTCCGTGGGTGGCATAGTCAGGCTTCCTGTCTTGTCTGGGAGGAGCTGGCCCCCCTGGACCTACGCCTGTCGAATCTGCCCCCTCTGAAACCTCTCCCTTGAAAGGAGAAATTGGAGGCAAAATCCCTGTGGGTCTGAAAGAGTCCTCTCCTGTTTGTGCCAAAACCCTGGAATCGAAAGGAGTGACCTCAAAAAGATCCCCTTCGAGGAGCTACCTGCTGGAGGGTCTTAGGCTTGTCCTTCAAATTTGCTTCCTCCAGGACTTTCTCAAGGCATATCCTGAAGAGTTTTGAACCCTTGTAAGGGGCAAAGGTAAGGAGATTCTTGGCTGTTGTGTCTCCTTGCCAGGAGCGGAGCCATACCCTTCATCTGACCGCTATGCCATTTGCCATTGCTCTAGCCGACCAAGTGAGCCCATCAGTGATTTCATCTGCTAGAAAAGCGGTGGCCATACAGATGCGGGACGATAGTTTTTGTGACCTCCTATCTGATATTTTGGGGTCTTGTGCCTCCTGCATCCATGCCAGGAGGGCCCTTGAAACGTAGGATGCCACTATGTTTACTTTCAGGGAGGCAGCCGTGGAATCTACTGCTCTTCTTAGTGCTGAGTCTACCCCCCTGTCTGTAGGATCTTTAGGGTGACAGTCCCCCTTGGTTGGGAAGACTGTCTGTCGGGCTAGGGAGGTGGCAGCCGCATCTATTTTTGGACTCTTGAATAAAGGCTCCTTTCTCTTAGAGAAGGAGTACAGGGAATCCTGGGTCCTATTCATTTTGAAGGCCTTATCAGGGTGTTTCCACTCCTCTAGGACTATTCTTTCAAAAGCCCTGTCGAGGGGCAGGCCCTGATCTCTACCATGCACTGAGGGAATGTACTCTCTAGTCTCCTCCTCTTCCTGTGATTCGGAGGAGTCCTCCTTAGAGGGTTTTTCTTTAAGCTGCAATGTTTTAATCACTTGAGAGAGTAATTCCTCTCTGTAGTGGGCCGGGAATTGTCGCTCCCTATCTTTGGGGTCTGCGGTAGCCTCTACCCATTCCCCTTCTTCCACCTCGGACTCCCCTTATGAAGAGTCAGAGGCTGAGCTGGAAAGGAACTGCAACTGAGAAGTGCAGGCCTGTTTGTTTCCCCCCGCTGCTCCTCTGCCTCAGTCTCCTGAGGAGAAGTTAAAAACTGTCTCCTTGCTCCCCCTGGTGGGGCTTTTGCCTTCTTGTTAGTCCCTGTGGACTTTCCCATNGGGTGCTGCAATGCCTGCTGGGCCTTTCTGGGCGCGGGCGTGCACCTTTGGCTTGTGGCTATGGGGTGGGGCCCTGCTCACCTGGAGGGGCTTTCTCAATAGATCCTCAATAGTTTTTTAGCAGGCCCAGGCTTGGGGGAAGCTCTCTTTCTTTTCCTGCCTTTTTTCTGTTTTGCCTGGGTGAGGTTCTTTAGGGAGGCCATAATTTTCCCCATAGTATGAGCTAGGGAGGCCATAGAGGGTACCTGAGGTTCCTGTGATCCCTCCTGTGGAGACCACAACTCTGACCCACCAGTGGGGGTGGGAGGGGGGGCCGGTTGCATCTCGGCTGAGCTCATCCACCTTATTTATTTTATTATTAATATTTTTGAATTGGAGGGGCTCTTTTGTCGGCAGGACCCAGCAGCGCTGCCCCTGAACCGACAGAGGGGGGGATCACCACTATTTGAAGGCTTCCCGCTAACCGAGAAAGAGAAAGCGGCGTCCCCTGCTCCCCGGAGAACTGCAGGGAGCCGGCGGGGTTTTTCTCTCTTTTTTTTTTTTTAAAAGGGTGATCTAGTTGTGGCATGGCCAAGCGACACCCGAGACCGCATCTGGGATCGCTAAACCCAAGTGCCCCACTGAAGAAAACACTCTAATGTCTGTCTTACTGTCTCTCCTAGGTTCCTGGAACCGACGCACGTCCTAACGGCCTCAAGGCAGACGACGGACTGGCGAGAGAGCCGGGTAGCTCCGTGGACGCAGGCACAGAAAGAAAAATTAGATCATCTGCCTCTTAGTGGCCAACGGTAGAACTACCCAACAGGAGGAGATGCAGAGCTATGAGGAGAAAGATAAGGGAGGAGAGAGAAGGGGAAAGGAACAAAGGGAGGAACAGAGATATATTCATGAAGTTAAGACTTCACGGGTACATCTACTTGGCTTAGTTACAGAGCAGAAGGGGACTGAGTGAAAGTCAGTAGAGGGAGCATCAGTGAGCAGCCTGTGGAGATGAAGCACTAGGGAAAGCTTAATGGAAGGGATAAGTTTTCAGAAGGGGTTTGTGGGATTTATGTTTAATAAACACAGTAACTTTGATATAGTTGTGGTTGACCTGCATAATTATATGTTTGTAATATAGGCCCTTTTCACACAGACCGCGGTGGGTGGGGGAATGTGGGGTTGCCATGGAGGGTTGCCAGTGGGTGGGGGTCCCATGGACACCCCCCCACCTCCACACATGGAACATCCATCATTGGTGCCAGTTGCTCTGTGCATGGGTGATGGTTGGAGGTGGGAGGCGCATGCATCCCCACCCCCTGGCCATGGTGTTCCCAGAGATGCCCCCGCACCTGCACATGTGGGGGGGGGGTGGGCTTCCATGCAAAAAGGGCCTAAGTCTATTCACCCCCATTTTATAGATGAGCATAATAAGGTAACGTGACTTTCCCAAGAAGATCAGGTGGTGAGTCAGTGGCTGGTCTGCGTTTAGGAGAACAATACCCTACCTTGTACTCATTCCTGCAGACCAGACTGCTCTTTGGGGGGGGGGAGTTTTATCCCATTAAATTACAAACAACCATGTTTAAGTACCTTACACTGTTGTCAGAGATTTTTCCCCTTAACGTATTACTTACAGGTGCCATATAGACTTCAGGATCAAAAGAGGCTCCTTCTGCTGAACAAGCTGCATGGATCAGACAAACCACAGCTGCAGCCAACCACATCTTGGATCTGCCTAGGACAATAATGTACATACAGAGTCAATGCCTACAGAATCACAGTTTTAATTCCTTCAAGCTTAAATCCTTTCAGTAGTTCTGTCTTAAAACAGCTCAGTATACCATACACATTTGTAAGGTGAGGTCTAGATTTATTCAAATTTGGGGGGAGGCTGGAGTGGGTATTAAAATTAGTACCCACGAGTAATGCCCACATTTTGGGGCCCCTCATCGAACACCCAACAGGCTACCCGAGGACCAATCAGCTGCCCAATACTCAGAAATGTGAGCATTACTCAGAGAAACGGACAGACGCACTGCAGAGCCCAGCTCCATAGCACTCCAGCCAGGGCTTATCAGTTTCAAAGACGGGCTGGGGTTTATCAGTTTCAAAGACGGGCTGGGGTTTATCAGTTTCAAAGATGGGCTGGGGTTTACATCCCGTCCCCGGACACACACACACACACACACACACACACACACACANGGGCGCTGCAATGCCTGCTGGGGGATTTCTGGGTGCTGCAATGCCTGCTGGGCCTTTCTGGGCGCTGCAATGCCTGCTGGGGGATTTCTGGGTGCTGCAATGCCTGCTGGGCCTTTCTGGGCGCTGCAATGCCTGCTGGGGGATTTCTGGGTGCTGCAATGCCTGCTGGGCCTTTCTGGGCGCTGCAATGCCTGCTGGGGGATTTCTGGGTGCTGCAATGCCTGCTGGGCCTTTCTGGGCGCTGCAATGCCTGCTGGGGGATTTCTGGGTGCTGCAATGCCTGCTGGGCCTTTCTGGGCGCTGCAATGCCTGCTGGGGGATTTCTGGGTGCTGCAATGCCTGCTGGGCCTTTCTGGGCGCTGCAATGCCTGCTGGGGGATTTCTGGGTGCTGCAATGCCTGCTGGGCCTTTCTGGGCGCTGCAATGCCTGCTGGGGGATTTCTGGGTGCTGCAATGCCTGCTGGGCCTTTCTGGGCGCTGCAATGCCTGCTGGGGGATTTCTGGGTGCTGCAATGCCTGCTGGGCCTTTCTGGGCGCGGGCGTGCACCTTTGGCTTGTGGCTATGGGGTGGGGCCCTGCTCACCTGGAGGGGCTTTCTCAATAGATCCTCAATAGTTTTTTAGCAGGCCCAGGCTTGGGGGAAGCTCTCTTTCTTTTCCTGCCTTTTTTCTGTTTTGCCTGGGTGAGGTTCTTTAGGGAGGCCATAATTTTCCCCATAGTATGAGCTAGGGAGGCCATAGAGGGTACCTGAGGTTCCTGTGATCCCTCCTGTGGAGACCACAACTCTGACCCACCAGTGGGGGTGGGAGGGGGGGCCGGTTGCATCTCGGCTGAGCTCATCCACCTTATTTATTTTATTATTAATATTTTTGAATTGGAGGGGCTCTTTTGTCGGCAGGACCCAGCAGCGCTGCCCCTGAACCGACAGAGGGGGGGATCACCACTATTTGAAGGCTTCCCGCTAACCGAGAAAGAGAAAGCGGCGTCCCCTGCTCCCCGGAGAACTGCAGGGAGCCGGCGGGGTTTTTCTCTCTTTTTTTTTTTTTAAAAGGGTGATCTAGTTGTGGCATGGCCAAGCGACACCCGAGACCGCATCTGGGATCGCTAAACCCAAGTGCCCCACTGAAGAAAACACTCTAATGTCTGTCTTACTGTCTCTCCTAGGTTCCTGGAACCGACGCACGTCCTAACGGCCTCAAGGCAGACGACGGACTGGCGAGAGAGCCGGGTAGCTCCGTGGACGCAGGCACAGAAAGAAAAATTAGATCATCTGCCTCTTAGTGGCCAACGGTAGAACTACCCAACAGGAGGAGATGCAGAGCTATGAGGAGAAAGATAAGGGAGGAGAGAGAAGGGGAAAGGAACAAAGGGAGGAACAGAGATATATTCATGAAGTTAAGACTTCACGGGTACATCTACTTGGCTTAGTTACAGAGCAGAAGGGGACTGAGTGAAAGTCAGTAGAGGGAGCATCAGTGAGCAGCCTGTGGAGATGAAGCACTAGGGAAAGCTTAATGGAAGGGATAAGTTTTCAGAAGGGGTTTGTGGGATTTATGTTTAATAAACACAGTAACTTTGATATAGTTGTGGTTGACCTGCATAATTATATGTTTGTAATATAGGCCCTTTTCACACAGACCGCGGTGGGTGGGGGAATGTGGGGTTGCCATGGAGGGTTGCCAGTGGGTGGGGGTCCCATGGACACCCCCCCACCTCCACACATGGAACATCCATCATTGGTGCCAGTTGCTCTGTGCATGGGTGATGGTTGGAGGTGGGAGGCGCATGCATCCCCACCCCCTGGCCATGGTGTTCCCAGAGATGCCCCCGCACCTGCACATGTGGGGGGGGGGTGGGCTTCCATGCAAAAAGGGCCTAAGTCTATTCACCCCCATTTTATAGATGAGCATAATAAGGTAACGTGACTTTCCCAAGAAGATCAGGTGGTGAGTCAGTGGCTGGTCTGCGTTTAGGAGAACAATACCCTACCTTGTACTCATTCCTGCAGACCAGACTGCTCTTTGGGGGGGGGGAGTTTTATCCCATTAAATTACAAACAACCATGTTTAAGTACCTTACACTGTTGTCAGAGATTTTTCCCCTTAACGTATTACTTACAGGTGCCATATAGACTTCAGGATCAAAAGAGGCTCCTTCTGCTGAACAAGCTGCATGGATCAGACAAACCACAGCTGCAGCCAACCACATCTTGGATCTGCCTAGGACAATAATGTACATACAGAGTCAATGCCTACAGAATCACAGTTTTAATTCCTTCAAGCTTAAATCCTTTCAGTAGTTCTGTCTTAAAACAGCTCAGTATACCATACACATTTGTAAGGTGAGGTCTAGATTTATTCAAATTTGGGGGGAGGCTGGAGTGGGTATTAAAATTAGTACCCACGAGTAATGCCCACATTTTGGGGCCCCTCATCGAACACCCAACAGGCTACCCGAGGACCAATCAGCTGCCCAATACTCAGAAATGTGAGCATTACTCAGAGAAACGGACAGACGCACTGCAGAGCCCAGCTCCATAGCACTCCAGCCAGGGCTTATCAGTTTCAAAGACGGGCTGGGGTTTATCAGTTTCAAAGACGGGCTGGGGTTTATCAGTTTCAAAGATGGGCTGGGGTTTACATCCCGTCCCCGGACACACACACACACACACACACACACACACACACAGAGTTCAATTCAATTCAATTCAATTGGTTTATTTACATAGCCAAAGCCATAGTTGAAAAAGGATGTTTAAAATACATAACAAAATCAAGCAAACTAAGTCCTCACAAGAGGATTAATACAAACTTACAATTGTAAGAGAATAATACTTTCCCTATCTTCTATCCCATCAAGGGATTTACCTTACCCATTTAATCACATTTAAAAGAAAGGATTTTTTTCCTTTCCTGAAACACTGAAAGCAAAAAGGACATCACAGCCTGGGTTGGCTCCGGTCTTTCATCCAACAAAAGGCAGCTCAATAGTTCTGACGGGGCTCTCCCCAGCAGCCAGTCCAAAACCCGCGCCAGCCACTTAACTCTGAGTTTATCGTACAAATGGCAGTAGCACAATATATGTCCAGGGAATTCGGTCTCCATGTTATCAAAAGGACATGTTTTCATATCATAGGGAAGCTTTCTATATCTGCCCTTCAATACTCTTGTTTGCAATGCATTCAATCTAGCACACATGAATAAGTAAAGCTTCCTAAAAGTACAATGTGTTCGTAAATAATTTGCAATAGAGCCTGCACCAGGGATCAATTCCCAGTAGCATGCTAGTGATGCACAGGAGAAAATGGCCACACTATCCTCCTGCCTGCTAATGTCATTCAATCTTACTGAGATTTCTGTTTTGGCTGCTCTTAATCCTTTATGTAGCAAATTGGAAATTGAGAATCCCAGTGAGGATACTTTGGCTACTACCATTTTACTCCAAGCACTAACATATGGATCATCCCTTAAGGAGAAAAATAAGCCGGGGTCAGACTCCTGGCTGAGATATACTCAAAACCAAAGCCTTGTAGCCAGTTTCGATACCTCATAATTCCATGCAGTCTGGCCTAGCTCTAGATGTACAGCTGCCGTAGGAATACTTCTAGGGACATTTAACAAAAATCTCATAAATTTTGATTGTAGGGTGTCCAAATTGAAAGGACCCTGGATAGTAGGGGTGGGACATCAGGCACAATACAGGCTACCGGTTTTACCGGTTACTGGTATGCAAAAAATACCAGGTTACCGGATTAAAACCGGATTACCGGTGCCAGATTTATTACATTGATTTCAATGGGGAACTGTCCCCATTGAAATCAATGGAATACCTCCCCCCCCCCCCAGGCTGTGCGGGTGGAAGGGGGGCACCCCCCACCCACCTTGCCCAGCCTGGATTTTTTTAAAAAAAAACTTTTTACCCTAAGTCTTTACTAGTGCAGGTTCTGGGCCACCGCCAGCGATCCGGAGCCTGCACCAGCAAGTACTAGGGTGATCCCTGGGATGGGGGGTGGTTTAACACCCCCCACCCCAGAGATCACCCTACCTCCCCACCCAGGGATCGCCTACCTTTGGTGCTCCGGGTGGCAGCGATCCGGCGGCTTCAGCCCTGGCTGTGGCTGCTGGCTTCAGCACTTTCTAGGCCTTCCGGGGAACTTCTGGGTTTCCCTGGAAGGCCTAGAAATGCTGAAGCTGGCAGCCACAGCCAGCGCTGAAGCTTCCGGACCACCACCGCCGCCGCTGCCTCCGCTGCTCGGAGCACCAAAAGTAGGTGATCCCTGGGTGGGGAGGTAGGGTGATTCCTGGGGTGGGGTGGGGTGTTAAACCACCCCCCACCCCAGGGATCACCCTAGTACCGAGAGTACCTACCTGCTGGTGTGGGTTCTGGGTCGCCGGTGGCGGCCCTGAGCCCGCACTAGCAGGGACTTCGGTGAAACATTTTTTTAAAAAAATCCAGGCTGGGCAGGGTGGGTGGGGGGTGTCCCCCCTTCCACCCATGCAACCTGGACTGGGGAGGGAAAGTGTTTGGGTTTTTTTCTTTTCTTTTTTTACATTATGGCCATTCATTTCAATGGCCGCAATGTGAAAGATCTGGTACCGGTAATACCCCCCCAAATACCGGATTAATCCGATACTGCCAGTACACCAAAATACTGGCAGTATCGGATACCAGAAGATCCGAACTTCCCACCCCTACTGGATAGCCCAAATGGCTGCCCCATAAAATAACTGGGCTTTAGGTTTGACCTCAATAATCCTAAATTCTGAGACCAAAAAAACACCATCCCTCTTAGAAAAGAACCATAAGATCGCCGAAGTACACCAACTAGCATGAGCACTAGCCAGATTGAAATGGTGATCCCACTTAAGAGACGGCTGAAATAACAGACCCAAATATTTATAGGAATGAACTTGCGAAATAGCATGTCCATTGATATGCCACTTAAGCAGTCTTTTCTCCTTACCAAATACCATAACTGGTCTTGGTGTAGTTAATCTGCAATTTATTCGCTTCACAATACTTAGCTAGGATTGTAAGCTGTCTTTGTAGCCCAATTCTGGTCTGTGATAAAATGATGGCATCATCCACATAGAGCAGACATCCGACTACATGAGTCCCTACCTTGGGAGGGGGAAAGGAGGTACATGACATAGCAGGGATCAAGTCGTTCACCAAAAAATTGAAGAGAGCGGGTGCCAAGACACAACCCTGCCTCACTCCTGCTTGTACTTCTACGCGGTTTGTCAAATGGCCTGACTGGTCTACTCTCACTGCCAAATAATTTTTCCAGTGTAGAGATTTGATCAGTCCGAGAAGACGTTTGTCAATATCAGTGTCAGCTAGCTTGGTCCAGAGCAGTTTTCTATCGATTGAATCGAATGCTGCCCTCGAATGTGGACTTGAGGGTGGCCCACACACACACAGTGCTCAGATAGGTGCCATGGCTGGGAAGCTGCTTTTGCAACTGATGTCCTTCCTCAGTGGTGATCCCTGGGGGGGAGAGGGGAAGGGGGGGGGTGACAGACAGCCTTTGAAAGTGACAGGCCCTGGCTGAGATAGCTGCAGAACTGGGCTTCCCAGCATTCTCAGCCAGGGCCTTTCACTTTCAAAGGCTTGCTAACACTTCCTCCCCCTCACCCCAGTGATTCTCAGTGCCAATGGTGAGAGGCGCTGTAGGAGGGGGTGGAGCAGTCTTTGAAACTGACAAGCCCCGGTGCATTGGAGCACCCTGTCAGTTCTCATTTGCATTTGGGCATCAATCAATGGTGCCTGATCAGGGTCAGGTCGATTTGGGCACATTAAACTGAATCTTTGGGTGCCCATTTCCAGCTCTAGTTGGAGTGTATGACAGAGAGCTAGGTAAAGGGGAGGGAGATTCAGATCTGGGATTCAACTCTGCATTAGGCATTTGTGGGTAGTGGTAAATGGCAAGTGAACCCTGGTTGTGGAAAGTCCAGTTGGCTGAAAGACTGTGGTCCTTCTCTGCCAGAAGTCCTGTTAATTATTATCAGTCACCAGTGGGCAGCACTGACATGTGTCAGGTTGTCAGGTCAGGAAGTGAAAAGATTGAACTTGTCTTCTTGTGATAACCTGTCTAACTCCTAGGGGCAGTGCTAATCAACCTTTTCTCAAGGTCTGCAGTCCCTCTTACACTGTTCTGACCTACATTTACCAGATGGGAGGTTTGTAGAGAGAGAGAGATTGTTTATTGGCTCCAGCTTTCACCATAGCCCAAATTGCAAACAAAAGAACAAATCCAAATACATATACAATGCGTAAAACTAAAAAAAAGCTCATAAGTGCGAACACTTATGTACATATACTTACAAAAAATACAAAAACTAAAACTAGAAAATGTATAAAAAATTAAAATCCATAAAACCAATGGCTACCCATTATATCTTATAACAGTCCCACAACAAATTACCCAAATCATCGTAGGGATGGGCAGCCCAAACACCACCTCATAACTAGTAACACATCGTCCTACTTTTAAGAGGGAATTAACGAAAAATTAATACCAAAATACAAAAATTCAAGAGAACTGTATTAATGACAACATAACAAAATGACAATATACAAGGTTAGTTTCCCTCCGTAACAAAAATCATCTCGGAGCGTTCGCGAGTGACTAACATTATGAATAAAGCGACCGTTTTAACTATATCGGGGTTCATAGAACTTAATAAAAAGACCAACTTCTGGTCCTGGGACAAAAAGCCCCTAGCCTCCCACAGTGGTGCTACCCAAATGGAATGAGACAAGTCATATAAAGGGCATACTATAAGCATATGGGCTGTGTCTTCTAAAAACTGGTCACTACAGGAACATGTCCTGCTAAGCCATGGAAGATTAGCATAGCGACCAGTCAAAACCGCCGATTGCAATAGTAGCATGCGAGCCTGCGTAAAATATCTGCGGAGGATAGGATCTTTCAAAATATTCAAGTATTCCTCAAAATTATGGGAACTTTTGAGGACAGCATATTGGGGGGCAGCCCTCCAGAGAGCAATAGAAACCAGGTCATTCTGCATTGTAACATCCCTACTTCTAAGGGTGATGATACTTTTGACTTGCACCTCACTCTGTCCAGAGAACTTATCCAGAGAGGATCCAAAATCCTGTAGAGATCTCCTCACATACGCCAGTCATGGATAGTGCAGAATACCATCATGGCCAAACTCTTCAAGCAGACAAAGCCTCACCAAAGCAGGGGCCTTACCCTTGCTAATCTTTACCCAATACTTAAGCAAGGATTGTCCAGCCAAACTGGCTATAGAGAGGACCCCCGTTTCTGCTCTTACAACAGCACCTGGGGTCCTCTTAGGGAGCCTTAGCATCTCCCTTAAGAATTTAATCTGGACAACCTCAAAAGAATGAAGGTTGCCAACAGGTATTCCCACTAGCCCATAAAGGAGCACAACCTGAACCTTACTCCTGAATACCTTCAGCACAGATGAAATCTTAATTGGTTTGACCCTCGCCAATAAGCTCAGAATTCCTCTTGCCATGGCACTGGCTTTCAGCGCCGTTTGGCGTAGATGTCTAGACCATAGGCCGTTGTTACAAAAAGTAATCCCTAAATAAACATAAGAAGTGGTCTGGGTAAATTCCTTGCCCCCAATCGCCCAAGTAAATTTATGGCTGCCAGCCTTGCCTAGTACCATGACCTGGGACTTCCCAACATTGATTTCAAGTGCATTGTTAGTACAATACTTCAGAAGGGATGCAAGCTGATCCCTTAAGCCTGACTCATTCTGGGAAAATAATACTAAATCATCTGCGTACATCAAAGTCGGGACAACCTGATCCTTTATTCGCGGCAGATGCTTACAATTTGATGCCAAAAGCGGAATAAGGTCAGCCAGAAACAAATTAAACAAAATAGGCACAAGAACACAGCCTTGGCGAACACCTCTCAAAATTTTCAGAGGAGATGACAGAATACCTCCAGGGCCAAGTCTAAGGCGTGCGGTGTTCCCAGTATGGATTTGAATTAGTAGATCAAGAAGGGACCGATCGATACCCAGACATAACCATTTCCTCCATAAAAGTCCTCTTGGTATGGAATCAAATGCCTTCTTAAGATGGCATTTTCTAGCCTTTTATGAAGGCTAGAAAAAGGGTACCCCTTCTGACTTTGGTATATTTAAAAATAATGTGGGATAAAATAAAACAATTGTCACCTGTTGATCTATTTCTATGAAACCCACTTTGTTCCTCTGGAATTAGAGCTTTACCGTATACCCATGTCTCCAAATGGTTAAGAAGAATCCTCGCATAAACCTTGCCAATTACTGGAAGCAGGCTGATGGGCCTATAACAAGATGGATCCTTGGGGCACCCCTTTTAAAAAAAAAGGATTATAACACTCTGGCCCCATTCCAAGGGAACCAATTTAGACCCATCAACATATGAAAGAAAGTGGTCCAGTAGGGGCACCCACCACTCCAAGTCTACTTTCAGGATCTCAGAGATTATAAAATCGAATCCCGGCACCTTACCGCTTTTCAAGGCCAATATTGCCTCCAGTACCTCTAGTTCACCAACTTGGGTAGAAACACTCGAGGTGCTAGGCTTAGCCTCCCTGGAGGGCTTGATCAATAACTCATGAAAATCCTATTCACCTTCACTGTAAAGTGCATTGAAGAAACTTAACCAAGTTTCTTCTTCATCAATCGGTGGGTCCGAAACATTATGTACGGGCCCACCTATGTTATTAATTATCTTCCAAAATTGCCGCGAATCCCGCAAAGCTGCCGCCACCTCCAAGGGAGGTTTATACCTCCATGGGAACTTTGTCTCCTGGTCCAACAAGATATCTCCCTGTGATTAGTTCCGGCTGTGGTATGTATTGCCAGGTATTGCCGGGTAGCCATTGTAACATCCTGAGGGAACTTTTAGCTACCTTGCTGTTAGTTCTAGAGGGTTAGGAAGGACCTAACACAAGAACACCCCCCCCCTTCTCTCGCATAGAAGAAACCATCTAAGAGAAGCAGTCTGAGGTGCCCGTGTGGAATGTGTTGCAAGCTGGGTTCATGACAACTTTGCTCGCCCCCTTCTCCACACCCTCTTCATGCAAGATACCTGGCCTGTTAATAATCAGGAGTTGCTGGCATGTAAACCAAGACACCAAGCTATCTCTACTTGCATAACCACCAGAAACATGAGTCCCTCCTGTCTAACAAAGTGCCCTGATTGCGATATAATGATAGCCTGCCCTAAACATAAATTTAACATCTTCCCCCATTTTGCACAAGTGGGCAGGGCACTCCCTGACCTAAGAGAAAGCCTGGGAAGCAGGAAATGCCTAACTAAGTTTTGGTGTTAGGTGGATTGTGGAAAGGGGATAGGGTAGGAAAGAGAGTAGAGGGCAATGCCCTGGGCAGGATCTCCTCTCTTTGGTATTTCCACGAGTATGGCAATTCCCTCAGGATCGTGGGTGGGCTTTCTCCCAAATTAGATGAGCAACCCGGATCATCACAGGAAAGGAGAGGTGGAGTATGCCCAGGGGGTAGATAGTCCACACATGTAAGACACACACACAGTTCTCAGGGTCCAGGGCACGGTGCTTGGACGAGTGTAGAAACGGGGACCCCAGGTTTCCCAAGAAGTGGGTGAAGAGGTCTGGACAAGGGGGGGGGTGTTGGGGTTGCCACTCAGGGAGAAGGGAAGGGGGAAACGGAGCCGACAGGAAGGAGAGGCACAGAGGGGCATAAGGGGACAAGGCAACATAGGATCACACAGGTACTCACTCTCACAGCAGCACATTCACGCAGGAAAGGGGGACAATGGCAGGTATAACACCAAACAGCAAGGCAGAGAGTCTCCAGGAAGACACCAAGGATTCAGGTAAGGGGCCAGCCTCTCAAGTGATTACCAGCGGGGCTCTGTTACCCCTCTGGCCTCTTTATACTGGAAGAAGAGGCATGACTGCCTAGACTGGAAACCTGGCCCCACCCCCCCAGAATCCCCCGGCACTCCGCCAGCCGAGCGCTGCACCTGGGCAGGGCCAGTGCACGCAGTCCCTCCACCGGCAGTGCCCGGGCCGAGGCCCATCCCAGCTGTCTCCCATCCTGACCAAGCGAGGCTGGATCCGGAGCGACTGCGGGGAGCTGTCGTGGGGGTGATGCCAAGTTCGCCACCCTGGCTGCACTCCCCACAAGCCCCTCGTCCCACCCCCCTCCACATGCACCTCCACTGACTGGAGGCCCAGTGTGGCGTGACATTCGGTTTATAAGCCAGATAAGGTCCAGGAATCTGAATAGGCTATCAACCCCACCTTAAAATGATCACAGAAACCCAGATCATGATATCATTCATCCCCAAACGTCATGTCCTCCGCCCAGCACCCACCACCCTGCCATCTAACTCACAACCCCTCCTCCCAGCCCCGCATACTCTGCCCTGTATCCTTCCCATATCTGAGCGATCTCTCACACCCAGGAAGCTCTATTCAAGCGCCCATTTAGTTTTTGTCTTGTCTTAGTCCAAAGTCCATATAACTAGCCCAGACTCCTTGTATAAAAGGAGGTCTGTTTCTGGAGTGGGGTTACATGGACACTCTGTGTGACACTGCTTTAGAAACCTTCCCAGTCAGGTGCCCTTTTTTGCATCTATCTGCCCTACTTTATTTATTATTTTATTTATTTAAAACATTTGTTAGTCGTCCCCCATGCCTATGGCATCCCGGGGCAATGTACAATTCAATAAAACATTCATACAAATAACAATTTAAAAAAACAAAAACTTAAAAACAACAATTTAAACCAAAATAGGGTTGGGAAAAATAAAATAGAAATAAAAGGTAGTGAAGCGTTAAAACTCTAACCTCTCCTCCCCCCTCCCCCCTCCCCCTAAGCCTGGGTGAACAGCCAGGTTTTACAAGCCTGCCGGAATGTCAAAAGGCTTGGGGTCAGGCGAGCTTCCTCTGGGAGGGAATTCCAAAGACGCGACCCGGCCACCAAGAATGCCCTCTCCATTGTGGCCCCCTGCTTGACACAGGGGACCTCCAAGAAGGCACCCCCGGCAGACCGAAGGAGCCTCTCTGGGACACGGAGGTTGAGGTGGTCCCTGAGGTACGAGGGGCCCAGACCATGAAGGACCTTATAGATCAGTACCAATAACTTGATCCTGGCTCAGCACGCTATTGTCAACCAGTGCAGAGTCCAGAGCACAGGTATTATATGCTCCTGATGACCCAGTCCCATCAGGAGCTGGGCCCCCGTATTCTGCACTAGCTGCAGCCTCCGGACCAGGAACAAGGGCAGCCCCACGTAGAGCGCATTACAGTAGTCCAGCCTTGAGGTAACTAAGGCATGGATGAGGGAGGCCAGGTCCGGCCTGGAGATGTATGGACACAGCCTCCACACTAGATACAACTGGCAGAAAGCGGCCTTCACCACCACCTCCACTTGTCGATCCAGGCAGAGATATGAGTCCAAAACCATCCCCAGACTCTGGACCTATAGGAGGGTGAACCCCCCCCCCCC